>CM033341.1:24712768-25312768 GCA_019395295.1 Osmanthus fragrans | reverse complement strand
CTTAGTGTAATGATCAAACATTGACAATAACTCCTGTGAAATAAGAAATCCATCTTTGGATTGATTTATTATTCACATGAAAATCTTATAATTGTCACACGTTTACCACCACAGGTGTGCAAGTAATTCAGTCAAATATTAACGTTCCTTTAGGACGGCTAATATCCGCATGAACAAGCATACACATAAATTTCTTTTAATATTCTAAGTTAATTAATTTCTACAACAGAGGTTACTTTGACAACATATTGCTTTAATCAATTGACTTTGGAATATTATATATCCAAATGAGTCATTTATACCAAAATTTGAAAAGTAGAATACTTTATTTTATTTATCTTGAAACTTTAGAGACCTTAGGGTTAATAATTCAGAACTTTGGGGATTGAAAATTAATTATACAGAACTTTAGGGGTTAATATTAATTATTGAAAACTTTAGGGATCCAAAAATTAATTATTAGAAACTTTAGGGGCCAATTTAAACCAATTATGAACTTTTAGGGGCTTAATTACAAAATTCAGAACTTTAATGACCCAAATTAATTAATTTTCAAACTTTGGGGACTGAATTATTAAACTCGAAACTTTAAAATGCTCAATTGGATGAATTTTAACCTTAGGGGGCTGAATAACCAAAGTTTAAAAATTAAGGGACTAAATCTTAAAATTAGAAAACCTAACCCTAATTTTAAATTGCAAACATGTCCCAAAAATATCTAATTTGCAGTTGAAGCCCCCGCCCCAAAAAAAAAAAGGGAAATTTTCAAAAATGTCACTTTTTTTGAAAATGCACCAAAAACTTTCATTGGCACTTGATTTTATCAAAAATGTCATTTTTTGGATGTGAATGGTCCATATTATCCTTACACACAATTCTAGGAGCATTTAATGCACATTAATACTACCTTTCATTATCATTAATGTATTGATGTGATGATTTAATTTTTATATTATAAACATTAGATGTATGTATATTATATTGTCTAATATGAATTTTGTTAATAAAAATAAAATAAAATAAATTGACATGTTAACTCCACTAATTACTTATTTTAATTGTTTATTTATTATTTAATTCACCATTTATTTAAATATTTCATTAATTATTTTAATTGTTTACGTATATTATTTATTTAATGTTTAATTAATAATTTATTTAAATTGCTTATGTAATATTTAATTTCATTAATTATTTTAATTATTTACGTATATTATTTACTTAATATTTAATTAGTTATTTATATTAATTACTTATTTTAATTGTGTATTCAATATTTAATTGAATTTTTTAAAATATTTCATTAATTATTTTAATTGTTTACGTATATTATTTTCTTAATATTTCATTATTTTATTTAATTATTTGCTTAAATTACTTATTTTAATTATTTATCTAATATTTAATTTCATTTTTATTTAAATATGTCATCAATTATTTTAATTGTTTATGTATACTTAATATTTAATTTATTTATTTTAATGAATTATTTTCATTACTTATTTTATATTTAATTTAATTGTCTCTTTACTTTTTAAATAAACAATTAAACAAATAATATACATAAACAATTAAAATTATTATTTAATTGTAATGTTGATTGATTTTATGCACCCATCTGATTGACAAGTCAAATTTTATCTAATTTTATACACTCATCTGTCGAGAATTATTGAGGTAAACTGTCGGGGAACGACATTTTATCTGTCGAGAACGACATTTCATCTGTCGAGATTTACCCATCTGTCGAGAATTACTGTAGCAACGAACATTTTCTGACAGTCGTACAGCAGTTTGTCTGATCCGTACAGTACTTTTGTACAATTTTTAAGCCCATGTCAGTCTCATTTAATGGTGTACCTGTTGGGGAATTAATTTCTTTACAATGGCAAAAATGTCAAAAAGAGACATTCTTGATATGGCCCAAAAAAAATAACATTTTTGTAATTTCATACAAGGAAATTGACACCCAATGTAATTTCCTCTACATATAATTACAATTTCACACGGCAGCCATACTCTCAACAGTAGCCGTAAAGTTTGACTTTTCCATGATGTATAAATTATACAAAGGCAACACAAAATGGTAAATAGAAGCAATTCTGGATCCAGCGTCTTGATTCCAGCCGTAATTGTTGACCTCAATTCCACTATCAATAGAAATTGCACAGTTCACGCATACAATGATTTTGTTTTGTTTTTACAATGATGTAGAATTGAACATGCGTGTACCATATTATTTAATTTCAGATCCAAAACATTAAACAGAAACATGATCCTTAATTTTAAAATCCGAATTTTGGAAGAAAATCAGGAATGTTATACCAAAATTCATATAATAACATGTTTGATTCAAAACTCAATTTCTCAAAGATTCAACAATGGAGTGACTCTGATACCACTTGTTAGATTTATGAATTAAACAATCCATGTTGAAATCAATGAGAATAATATATGAGCGGAAGCGTACCTTGATCCATGTGTTTGATTTTTTGAGTGGGTTAAGATCTTCCACAGCCAAATGTCCTTAGTGTCCGATTGATTTCTCTTTGAGATGGATGCAGTAGAAAATACAGAAACAATTAATAATTTGACTTGGGGATCATAACCACATAATATTTTTTTAAGTACTAGTCGACTAAGTTTCCATCAATCCTAATGGACTAGAGCCCGGTCTCTACACATTACAAAGCCCATACTGTTTAGATATTTAGGGTCCAATAATTTGATCACTTGATTGACCCTGAAAATATAAGATAGCCCAATACAATTGTATTTAACCATATAGCCCACATAAAAAATTAAATCCAACAGTAAGCTCTAAAAACCTTTGATATTTGGTAGGGCGAACGGCCCTTTTATAATTTAAAATTAAAATAAAATAAAGTAAAATGAGTCGGGACAGGGCATGGTGGGCGTTTCTCCATTCATGAGTGCTATCTATCTACTAAGTTCCTTTTTCGATCCAGTTAGTATTGTGAAATGTTTATAAAGTGAAAATTTTCGAACCTGCACTATCAAGATTGTTTCCTTCTATGTTTTACTATTATTAGAGCATTTTCAATTGATTATTTATTTATTTATTTATAAAGAATATCATATGCATGATAGAGAACATCTTTAAACTCAGAAAGTAATTTTTTTATGCACTCTAACAAACTCTCTATTTTGACTTTCTATTTTGTTTCCAATGGACATTTATTGATTTCTACATATATTTTATTTATAATAATTTATTTTATATGTTAATGGCGTATCAAATAAAATATGATTTGAATAATTTAAGTTGTAGAGTGTATCAATTATAACTTATTTAATGCAATCATTGTACATTAAAAATAGAGAGTATACTTTTAGAAAATATGTAAATTTAAAATATTTATTTCATATATTTAATAATTATTGTTATTAATTTTTGGATAATTGGTGAGATACCCTATAGCCCTTATTGATTTTGCGTATTACCCGTAACCTTTCATTTTGACGCAATACCTCATATCAACCAAACCATCAATTAATGTTAAATTTTCCATTAAACTGTCGCGTGAAAGTTAAACCTAACAAAATGCTCAATGACTTTTTCGTATAATCAACTATAAATTTTTCACTTAAGGTCTTGTTTGTTCAAACTCAATGAGAACCCGTGACATCAACAAAAATCCCAATAATTTCCCAAAAAATAAAAACCTTAATTCAATTTTCACGTTGGATAACATAGCAGAATCTCTACATGCTATTTGTTCATAAAAATTTCGAAAACGTAAGGTATCATTGACAAGTAATAAAATTAGAGAGTTGGAAATATCGTCCCATAGAGATTGCATTCGAATTCAAGTGTACTAATTTTGTTTAGAATTAGAAATATGAAACACAAAAGAAATTTTGATTTTGTTATGCTAAATTATTCCAAAATTAATGTAAAAACTAGGGTTTATATCAATGGAAGGAGGATTATATTGAATTTTGAATATGCCTATTGCCATCTATTTCAATTTTTGATTTGTAATCTAGTCTTATTCATGTGTTCTTGACAACTGATAAAGTTAATGTATTTAATTTTTTTCAAAATAAATTAATTCTATTCTAATCACGATCCGAGTCTATTCCTAGTATGAATTCAAGTTATTAGAATATATTAACTTTTAAATTATCTATATGATTGCACACATGATAAATGATATTCCTAATATTTATTACACATATATTAATTTTTTCGCATTCCAAACTTATTGTAAGTCTCCCAACACAATAACAAGAAAATAATTATCTAATTATTAACTACACAATCAAATAATGTAATGTGTGAAAAATTAATCAAGAAATGTAGAAATACTAAACCATTAGTTTTGAATTAAAAAAAATAATTAATTGGGTTTATCTTTAACCAATACATGTACAAAAACAAATCTAGCATAGCATTAGTTTATATAAATTATAAGAAGAACAATGGAAATTCGTCACCCTGATCATGAAATATTTAAAAAAACAGGTTAATCTTCAAGTCTAATGTTGAAATCTTCAATTTCGTGCTAGAGTTTGATATCATCTCTCCAAATATAGTAATTGGCCTCTTGTTCTTGATGAGTTTGATGATTAAAATGTGTAATTAGAGGCTAGAGAGAGTTGTTTCAATGACTGCCCATGGTTTGTACATATAAAAGGTGAAATTAGATCAAGAAACAAGTTCAAATTGGGTTCCAAAAAAATTATAATCAAGTAAGGAAAGTTGTCTTTGCATCGTGCTTGATTATGTATCTAAACAGTCATTAGTATTGTTATCATATTTTCCTCTCCTGATATCTGATTAAGGCTATTTAAAGTGGGTTGAAAAACAAATTCAAAGAGCTACAGTTGTAGTATAAGGTATTTTACCAATTCGAACGTTTACTATGCCAAAAATGGATTTCAATTTCTAACTAAAAATTCGGAGTATAATTTGTGCGATTGAAAATTGATTTGTGAAAATACTTTAACTATATTTAACTTATTTGACTTCTAATTGGATTCAATTGATCGTATGTGTAAAGATTTGAGGGTCCATTTTAAAAGATCAATCTTGTTAAGAGGAGTAACCCAAATCTTTATAAATTAGTCTATGTTTTTATCTTTATTTAATGTGAGATTTAATCTCTTAACATGTTCCCGCAAGATGGTGGCTCGTTTGAGCAGACCAATTTTAAAATTCGTATGCTAATTTTTTTGAGTCTTAATCGGATCGAATTGCTCGTTAAAGTTTAATGGACTCTAATACAATGTAAAGACTTGTGGGCTCATCTTAAAAGGTCAACCTTGTTAAGAGGATAGCCCAAAACATTATAAATTGATCTATGTTTTCATCTTTATTCGATGTAAGATTATATTCCTTAACATGCCCTCGCAAGATGGTGACTTGTTTGAACAGACCAATCTTGAAATCCGTATGCTCATTTTTAGTATTAATCGGACCGAATTGCTCGTTTAGAGTTTAACGGGCTCTGATACTATGTTAAAACTTGGAGATCCATTTTAAAAGGTCAACCTTGTTAAGAAGAGTAGCCCAAATTTTTATAAATTTGTCGATATTTTCATCTTTATTCGATGTGAGATTTAATTCTTTAACATTATGTTATCTTCTGTCATCATTTTTTGGTCCGAATAAATCATTAACTATATGCATTTTGATCCCCAAACTTTAGATTTCCTCTTTTTTTGCCCAATTTCATTCGTTTGGTCTAATTCCTTCAATTTGCATTGAGCTTTACTTAACAAACGAAATATATACATAATTAAGTCATAATTGATCAATTCATAACAATTAATCTCATTACCGGCTCAGATACATGTACAAAAATACACTTATCAGAGTTCTACTCAATATTATACATATAGGTAAGTTGGGTTAATAAAATAACTTGTTGACAATTTTGAATTTCTTTTCCTCCATACAGTTGCCTCCAGATTTATTAACAAATGTTTACTTCAACAATCAAAATGTACGGGGAGAAGCTCTTAAATATGGTGAATTTCTAATTCTGCCTCCGTAGTAGCGAGTATTCGAGTAGTTATATTAATTTGCAGTGGCTTTAAAATGAATTCTAAGTCTATTGTACGTTGATTACTGATTTTACTTTTTTGTTTTTTGTTTTTTTACAATTTTTTCCTTAATGTGCATCGGATTTTTTACTTGTGGGTTTTGTTCAGGCAATATAATTGCGTTGTTCAGTCAATGTGGTGTTGTCTGTATATTTTGTATTTATGTAATCTTTTATAATGACAATTCATAGTGGGGGTGTTTTTTTTTTTTTTGATAAGCCAAACAATGTGGATTAAGAGCACAGTTCAATAATATTTGTGGATTATGTGAAGCCTTCTGGCTTCACAAGAGAGCTGTTAACAATTTTTCAATTGCATGTGAAGATGACATTAATTTGGAGTTCTACTTTAAGAGTCAGAAATGTAGTTTGGGAAATGGTTTGGCTAGTCCGAAGAGTGAATCTGATGTGAGGAAGTTGTTGAAAAATATAAACTATCGCGGGTTGATGGAGATATACATCGTAGTACCTTACATATCTATGTTAGTGTTGTATTTCGTGAAGTTTATAATATATATGGCTGTATTCGCAAAAGGTTTCGAATTCAGGGTTGAATTACATACAAACAGCGAACAATTGACTTGATCTTCTTCTCCTTCAATATAATTACATATCCCAATTTCAAACCAACTCAGCAAAATCAGAAAACTTTAAATTATATTATCTTAAGAAATTGGGCCTAACTCAACCCATACAAAACCGGCTTGTAAGGTGAGGTTTGCCCACACTATATAAATTGGTCCTAGGTACTGTAATCAGTCGATGTGGGATTTAACACACCCCCTCACGCACAGCGTGGACTTTGCCATACGACTGTGGAAATCGATATTGGGGGCCCAACACCGAAACTGGATATGGCTCTGATACCATCTTAAGAAATTGGGCCTAACTCAACCCATACAAAACCAGCTTGTAAGGTGAGGTTTGCTCACACTATATAAATTGGTCCTAGACACTGTAATCAGTCGATGTGGGATTTAACATATTACATTAGAATACTTCATGATGCAATACTATAAGAAAAAGCAAATACATTAGAACAATATGAAACTTACCTCAAATATTTTGGAAGATGCAAGTAATAGTCTAATTTCAACCATTCACTATCTACATTATAACAAAATCACAAAATAAACCAAGACTCAGTTTTTAAATGCAAAATCATTCTCCTGTCTTTGTAATTCCAAGACATGTTGTTCGTGTGCATTCTTAAACCTAAGCAACCAGGTATTATATCTAAGAATCTGTGATATATAAGCGGGTGACACCCTGAGAATAACCAACAACCTCCGTTTTGCTGTACAAAAGAAAAAATTTAAACAAAATTTATAGTACTAAAATTTTAAAAATGGCATTGAATTTCAATTACCAAACGTTGTTAGCACGTCAGGAACCGTCTTTCTAGGTTGGCTTGTGTCCACGGAGTCTTCATCTCAATATCCATTCCACTTCTACATAATCAACGATTTAATGCAAACTTTCAAATAAACTGGCTTCCTGTCCCATTTCTCTGTCCATTTTTCATATATCATGTAGGGATAATTTCAATATTTTGGCGTCTCAAGTGAAAATATGGAGTTGATGAGATGAAAAGCCCTTAAAACATTTTATTGGTTCCACCTTTATGAGATAGTTTAATGGAGAATTTAACAAATATTGACAACAGGGTTGTACTAACTATTACGCAAGGTTTGATTTATCTGGGTAATTGTGCCAATGATACTTCACCAATTGCCCTTAACTGTTATTTATTTTTATTTTTTAAAGATATTTGG
The DNA here is from genome assembly GCA_019395295.1 of Osmanthus fragrans. NCBI lineage: Eukaryota > Viridiplantae > Streptophyta > Magnoliopsida > Lamiales > Oleaceae > Osmanthus > Osmanthus fragrans. The sequence continues at coordinate 25,304,922 of CM033341.1, read as the reverse complement.
ATTGTGTAGACTGACCCCGTCAGGAACTAGGGCTGGCCCACAACTTTTGGCAGACAATCCAACTCTTTGGGCTCCATATACGCCCTCCTATATTTTTGGTAAAAAAAATAAAAATAAAAAATAAAGTATCCAAATTTTAATTGAGCAATTGAACAACTCTCATGCAAGAAAGTAGTATCACAATTGACTTTATATTTTGGAGGAATAAGCTATTTGTACCCTTTCCCTTACTCTTTCCTTTATTCGACTCCACTTGCCCCCCTCACATGGAGTGCAAAAATATTAAATTTAATGAAGTGGGACCCGACTTCTATGTGAGTGCTCGGGTGGGATCGTGTCAACCAAAGGGAAAAGGAAAGGGTACACATAACAAGACCCTATTTTGGATTAATTTATTTTCCTTCCTCATGCTATAAAACCCGAATTGGCTATAAACATTTTACATTTTCAATCAATTTTCTCTTTACAAGTAATTATTTTTAGATAGACATGTGCGTAGGGTAGAAACCCTTTTTTTTTTTTTTTTTTTTTTTTTTTTTTAACAATACACCATTTTTAAAAAAAATGGTCAACACCTTTTCTAGAGAATAGTTATTGAACTAGAAAACCACATGGTTTATTACTCCAATGAGCACGAATATAAATAAAGTATTTACAAGTTCAATTTGAAGTAAACCAAGTTTTATCCTAGTTTAACTGAATCTAGTATCTAACATGCTTGTATGACTTATAATATTGAGTATGCGATTGTTCATCACACAACTCTTTAAAGTGAAATATTATGGTATATGCATCAATTCACTCGTCGTGCTTTTGAAACTCATATAATATAGTTGCAAGCATTACGCATGTTGTAGTGTTTTGTCATCACTGTATCTATTGTAAGCAAACACTCGTGACATTGTTTTCTTAGTAGGAGCTTCTGATATTGTTCAAATTTCAATGTCAGTCTAGAAAGTATGATCTTTTAAATTTATTAGCTTTCAATATGTCTGTCAAAGTCATATGATAACTCATTACTCAAAATGTAAATGGCAAAATTATAAAAATTAATTAAATTAAATTCAATATAATTATTTATTAAATTCGTTATAGTCCACTATTTGAATTAAAATAATGACAATCAACTTTAATCAATAGAACCTAATTAGATTTTCAAGTGGACTAGGTTCCCTTTTGAGTTATTAGAACCTTTAGTTACTCAATAAGTCTCAATAAGACATCAAGATAGATGACAATTATCAATTACAACTACTTTTAAATCTTAGATTATTATGTAGACAATCTCTTTGTCGCACATGTGTTTACTTGATTGTTCTGCTAAAATTCTATATCCTGGAGTCACCTAACAAATATTTAAATTTTAGTTAAGTCCGACCCATTGTTCGGAAACATCAAATATTTTATAGTAATATACACGTCCATAATTGAGCAGCAATTAGTTAAATCAACAAACTGATATCGATGAGGGACTCTAATTTATCACTATAACAATGGAAAGCACGTTGTATTAACCATTTTGATACATCCTTAATATTTTTAAAGATGGACTTTTTTCTCATCATAATTATGTATATGAATTTATATTTACCTACATAATTAATATGGTGGATGGTTATGGACTAATACTGTCTAATCTTCCCAAGTCAAAAAGAAGATTAGTCGGTCAAATTCTAAGGGACGTTACATTCGATTATTAAATACTTCAATGCAATAATTTCAATCTCATACTGCAACTTGTATCCTATACTAGGCGTCTTCTTGAAATAAACTACAACCTGTATCATACACAAGTTGGCATGCAGTTCTTAACGAAAATGGACACACATGCTCATAATTATAACATTAGGCTCGACGACCTAAAAATAATAAAATGGACATAAAGGCCCAATTAATTAAATAACGGGCTGGCAGACCAAAAATTCAATAATTAAAGTGGAAATTACACTCTTCCCTACTTTAAATATTGAGAGTTCTAAAATTTGGTGGGATGTTTTATTATACAAAAATCAGATGTTTTATTAATTAATTAATAATCAAACCCTAAATAATTTTCTCATTTCCTTTTCACTCTCGTCTCGTCTCGTCTCGTCTCTCTCTCTCTCTCTCTCTCTCTCTCTCTCTCTCTCTCTCTCTCTCTACGCAACAGTCACTCCCCTCTCACTGTCACTGCTGTAAATCGTCGGCTAGAAGAAGCAGTTGCCGCCGTCGAAGACCACAATTTGCTGCGACACCTCGTCCTCTCTTTCTCTCTCCACTCCTCTCCTCCCCTCCCCTCTGCTCTGTTGCGAGATGGTTGGAGGTCGTGGTTATCGCAATTGTGTTGGTTGGTTGTGGTTATCGCAGTGGTGTATGGGATGATGGTGTGGTTGGTCGCGGTTGTGAGTGTGTGATGTGGGTGCGGTGATTGGGTGCAGTGGTGGTGCGGTGTTTGCCATTGGCGTGGGTGTGTTTGCTGTGGTTGCGGTGCTGTGTGATGTTGGTGTGGTGGATCTGGCAGTGGTTGGCAATAGCGGTCAACGGTGGTGGTCATGGCGTGGTGATGATGAGAGGTTGTTGGTCGCGGTTGTGAGTGTGTGATGTGGGTGCAGTGGTGGTGCGGTGTTTTTCATTGGCGTGGGTGTGGTTGCGGTGCTGTGTGACGTGGGTGTGGTGGATCTGGCAGTGGTTGGCGATGGCGGTCAATGACGATGGTCTGTCGGTGGTAGCTAAGGGATTTGTGCAGTGATTTTGTTGGTGGCGATCGTGTTGGCTAGGGTGGTGGTTTTGTGGATCTAATAATTTGCTGTGGTGGTGGAGGCGATATTGTTGGTGCTGGAGATTGTCATGGTTTTTTGTTTGCCGTCGATTGGTGAGGCTCTGTTGTGACGTTAGTAATGGTGGTTGTGGTGAGTTGTCGGTTGTGGTAGCAACGGCAGAGTAGGTTTAGGACATGTAAGACGATGGTGGTGGTGAAGTGGTTTTGTATAGTCTCTGTGACCAATGTTGTGACTTGAGGCATGTTTTATGACCTATGCCATGTGCAAAATATTCTATGACCTATGCTGTGACTATCAACAAAAACCTGAGTCATGTGCAAAAATATTCTGTGACCTGTGCTGTGGCCATTTGAAATAAACATGTGACTATCTTGTAATATTCTGTGACTTGTGTTGTGGCCATTTGAAAATATTCTGTGACTTTTTAAAATTTTGAATTGTGACCGTAAAAAAATTTGTGACATTTAATTTTTTTGATTTGTGACCGAAAAATAATATGTGACTAATTTAATTGTGAATCTGTGATCGATAAACAAATTGTGACCTATAAATTTTTTGAATTGTGACGTAAAATAATTTTTGACATTTAAAATTTCTGATTTGTGACTGAAAATAATATGTGACTAACTAAATTATGAATTTGTGACCAAATTATATAGATTTGTGACCTTAATATATTTAATTAATTAAATATATATTTAAATAATTAAATTATAAATAAAAATTAACAAAAATCTTATTTTTGAAAGTTGAAACTTATTTTCTTATTATTGAATTGGATCAAAGTTATATTTTTACGAAAATTTCCCATTATTAAAATAGAAATGAAAAATAAGAAACTTACACAAATACCCTTACTTTCATAGTCGTTTTGGAAAATCAGTATAAATATGGGGCTAAACACATAAATATAGTAACTTTTTTCCTTAATTATGTAATTAATACGTATTAAACAAATCATGGTAAAAAAGAATCAGTAACATAGTCAGAAAACCAAAACTTAAAAAATCAAATCAAATCAATAAAAATCAGAAGAGAAAATCTTGCATAAATCAATTCTACGAGATCAAGGGCACTTTCAGCAAACTTTTCTTCAAATAATTTTTTTTTTTTTTTTTTATTTTCTTCTTCAGATCTGCAAATAATCAGCACAAATCTATAGATTTATAGTTTTTAAATTTTGATTTAGTTAGTTCATAACGTGTTTGATTATTGAGTAACAAATTATATATTTCATGATTATTCAGTAAAATGAAAATAATTATAGGCTAATTTCTCATGATAACTGCTAATTAATGCCCCTCTTTTTAACCATTTAAATCATGATTTTTTTTTAAAAAATCTATGAATTTGATGATATATATATATGGGTTCTAGTTCATATGAATTATTATTCTTATATTAGTGATTTTGAATCAATTTATATGAAAATTCGGATTTGTATTTATTGGATCGGGTTAGTATATATGGAAACTCAAATTTGGATCAATTTAAGTGATGAACGCAAGGTGTTATTGAAAATGTAAATACAACTATGAGAAGGTGAAAAGCGACACTATCAATTTTTTTTATTATGAAAAACGTGGACTATCTCATTTGAATTTTTTTTTGGATCAATTAAACAAATGCATATATGCGTATTTGTGAAAAATTACATATGAATATGAATTCAAACATGATTTACATAAAAAATTGAGATAATATAACACTTTTTTGTCTTTTGCATATGAAATAAGAATAATACTACTTCTACATTATGATGCACATAATTGTGTACATAATAATGATATAGAAGAGAGAGAGAGAGAGAGAGAGCAAATTCAGTTATTATAATTATCTTTCTTTCTCTTTCGTGTTATCGTTTTGTACCACTAGCATTACTCATAAAATAAAGTGCTATAAATTGAAAGCTGTTATGAAATAGAAAAAAAGTAGAAGAGAGAGTTAAGTCAATATCTTGTGTATGTTTTATTAATGACCAAAGCCCTATATTTATAGGTATGAATCAGGGATACAATGGTAATAATTTCTAGGGCTATAGGTGTATAATTGTCATTTACTACAAACCCTTAATAAACTTTCCTTAACACTCCCCCTTGAATGACACATTACAAAATATCTGCCTCATTAAAACCTTGTTTGATAAAAACTTAATAGGACAAAAAAAATCAAATGAAGGAAAAGAAGTACAGTTATTTTGGAGTATTAAAAATAAATGCTGTTTCATTAAAATCTTGCTAGGAAAATCCAGTGGGATAAAATTTATGTGATGGAAAAAGAGTATAGCTACCCTCCCTGATGTTGATCACTAAAAAACTTTGAGTCGATGCATTCCAATCCCATGGACTAACTTCTTGAATGTAGATGTTGGCAGTGTTTTTGTGAATAAATCGGCCAAATTGTCACTTGAGCGAATTTGTTGAATATTGATGTCGCCATTTTTCTGAAACTCGTGTGTATGAAAGAATTTTGGAGAAATATGTTTCGTCCTGTCGCCTTTGATATAGCTTCGTTTGAGTTGTGCAATACAAGCTGCATTATCTTCATACAAAATTGTTGGACTATCTTTTATTGAAGTTAACTTGCACAATGCTTGGATATGATGGGTCATGTTGCTCAACCATACACATTCTTGTCTTGCTCATGGATTGCAATAATTTCAGAATGATTTGAGGATGTTGCTGTTAAGGATTGCTTCACAGATCTCCATGATATAGCTGTTCCTCCACGTGTAAACACATATCCTGTTAGTGATTTAGATTTATGTGGGTCAGATAGATAACTTGCATCTGCATATCCCACTAAAGTAGATCCCGACTTTTGGGAGTAAAATAATCTCAAATCAATCGTACCCTTTAGGTAACGAAAAATGTGTTTAACATCATTCCAATGTCTTTGACTTGGTGTAGAGCTATATCTTACAAGTAGATTTACAGAAAAATCTATGTCGGGTCGAGTGCAATTTGCAAGATATGTTAATGCTCCAATTGCACTAAGATATGGTACTTCAGGACCAAAGACCTTTTCTCCATCTTCAAGTGGACGAAATGGGTCCTTTTTCACATCAAGTGATCGAACAATCATAAGTGATGTCAGTGGATGTGCATTATCCATATAAAACCGTTTTAAAACTTTTTCCGTATATGTAGATTAATGAACAAATAATCCTTCTGGAAAGCGTTCAATTTGCAACCTGAGACAAAATTTGGTTTTTCCTAAATCCTTCATCTCAAATTCATTTTTCAAATAATTAGCAGTTTTGTTGAGCTCTTCAGGAGTTCCAATTAAGTTTAGATTATCAACATAAACTGCGACAATTGTAAATCCAATATTTGTTTTCTTTATGAAAACACATGGGCAGACATCGTCATTTTTATAACCCTCCTTCAACAAATATTCGCTAAGACGATTATACCACATGCGTCCGGATTGTTTCAGTCCATATAATGATCTTTGCAATTTAATTGAGAACATGGTTCTCGGGCATGTATCGTTTGTTCTTGGCACTTTAAGTCCTTCGGGGACTTTCATATATATATATATGTCACTATCAAGTGAACCATATAAATATGCAGTTACTACATCCATAAGGCGCATATTATGTTTTTGTGACACTGTTAAACTAATCAAAAATCTAAAAGTGATGGTGTTCATTACGGGAGAATATGTTTCCTCATAATCAATACCTGGTCTTTGTAAGAAACCTTGAGCTACTAGTCGAGCTTTGAATATTGTAATTTCGTTGTTTTCATTTCTCTTTCGTACAAAAACTCATTTGTATCAAACAAGAATACATTTTTAGGTGTTCGAACTACAGGTCCAAACATTTTCGTTTCTCTAAGGAATTCAATTCCGCTTGTATGGATTCTTTCCATTTTGGCCAATCATTTCTATTTTGACAGTTTTTAACTGACTGTGGTTTAGAATCCTCATTTTGCATAATATCAAGAGCACATTAAAGGCGAAAATATTGTCTATAACAACATTATTCCGTTCCCATAATTTATGAGATAACATATAATTTATTGAAATCTCATTATTTTCGGACACTTGTGATTCTTCAGGAATTATATTTTCAATATTTGATTGATCAATCATTTCTAATGTTACTTCTTCTGAGATTTTTGGTTGATTTTTCTCTTGTACTTTTCTTTTTTGAGGTACAGAATCTTTTGAACCAACTGGTCGACCACGCTTCTGGAGCATGTGAGATTCATTTGCTACAACAGATTGTCTTGCGGGACGTCAATTTTTGCAGGAATATTTTCTACTAGTATATATGACTTTGTCACTTTTTTCATGTCAACAAATATATCAGGTAATTGATTTGCAACTGTTTGCAAATGAATGATTTTCTCAATCTCTTGCTCACATTGATTACTGTGGGGATCAAAGTAAGATAGTTATTTCATTCCAAAAAAATTTACCTTGTTTTTCAAAATGTAGTTTTTCCCCTTCCAAAGTTGGGAAAGTCATTTCATCAAAATGACAGTCTGTAAAACGTGCAGTAAATAAATCACTCGTTAAATGTTCTAGATACCTAAAAATGGATAGTGAATCAAAAACCACATAAATCTCAAGTTTTCGTTGGGGACTCATTTTAGTACGTTGTGGGGATGAAATAGGGACTTGGACAGCACAACCAAAAATCCTTAGGTGAGAAATATCAGGTTCATGACCAAATGCAAGTTGCAAGGGTGAATGTTGATAATAGGCAGTTGGTCTAATACGAACCATTGATGCAACATGTAATATGACATGTCCCCAAAAAGAAGTTGGTAGCTTTGTTTTCGTAAGTAATGGTCTAGCTATAAGTTATAGACGTTTGATAAACGACTCTGCTAAACCATTTTGTGTATGGACATGCGTAACCGAATGTTCAATAGTAATCCCAATTGACATACAATAATCTTCGAATGTTTGTGAGCTGAATTCACTAACATTGTCAAGACGAATAGTCTTGATTGAGTAATCAGGGAATTGTGCTCGTAATTTTATGATTTGAGCAAGTAGTCTAGCAAATGCTACATTTCTAGTGAAAAGTAGGCAAACATGTGACCATCTAGTAAAAGAATCAATTAATATAATAAAATAACAAAATGGTCCAGATGGTGGGTGTATTGACCCACATATATCTCCATGAACTCTTTCCAAGAAAGTTGGAGATTCAATATTGACCTTTGTCATCGATGGTCTAATGACTAACTTGCCTTGCGAACAAGCTACACATGGGTAATCTTTAGGTAAAAGAATCTTCTGATTCTTTAAATGATGTCCATGTGAGTTGTTTATTATTCGACGCATCATTATAGCTCCTGGATATCTAAGTCGATCATGCCAAAGTATAAAATTTTTTGAGTCAACGAACTTCTGGTTCGTGACATTATTTGATTCAACCATTTGTATAAATGTATAATACATGCCAAATGAAAGTGCATGAAGTTTTTCTTTTATCTGCTTCTTGCCAAATACAAAAGAAGTTATGCAAAGACATTCAACACTATTTACTTGTATCGTCTTAATGTGATATCCATTGCAACAGATATCTTTCAAACTAAGCAAATTTCTTCTGAATTTGCTAGAGTAAAGTGCATCGTTAATATATAATTTTGTATTATTTGGTTAAGAAATAAGAATTATGAATGGCCATAAATGTCTCCACTATACTTATTTTTGTAAATTCAGTAAGGAGTTAGGAAAAAAATGCTGAATTTTAAAACTTTCTTTTTTCCTTTTTCCTCAGTCTCCAGTTTCTACTTCTTAGGAATTAATTAGTAATTTCTTGTGTGGACACACCCACAATTATAAAAGCATCCTAGAGTAAAAAACTTGTCATCGCCAAAATGTCCTTAATTGTTGTTTATATAGTCTAGTCTGTTGTTTATGTGCTATTGATTTTGGTCTATCAATTTGCTTCATATCTATTATTTTCTTTACAAGATATTTATTATTTTCCTTGTAGGTAACCAAGCAGAGTTCCTATATTTGTACATGGTGAATTTTGTATAAAAGGGACAATAGTAGCTTCAAGTTAGTTTGATGAAATGGAGATGCAAGAATAAGACATTTATTTCCATTTTATATTTTGTATGGTTTAAATATATGTAATGAAATTTTAATCTCATTTTATCAAAAAATTTCCATTTTATAAATGTTGCTTAATTTACATATCTCAGTTTCATGTACTATATATTGGTATTAGTAAAAGTATGTGAAATAATTACAAATAACAAGAAAAACAGCAAAATATTTGTTAATAAAATACAACGTTTCAGCAACTGATAATAGCACATTTGTTACGTTTTTCACCCTTTAATATTTTTATTTATATGATTATTTGATACCGAAATGCACTAAATGTTTCTATATCTTGGTTTAGGTGGCAAATGGGTGAAACAGGTGAAAAAGGGGAAGAAACAAGTGAAAAAGAATCAAAATGGAAGAAACAAAAGTTCAAGGACCAAATTGCAAATACCAAAAGATGACTCGGAAGGCAAAATGAAGATTTGAAGATTTGAGGGTGCTTGGCATCAATTGGATGAGGAAAGAAGTCGAACGGGATGAAATATAGTCCAAACGTCATCACATATGCTGAAAAATTTTGCATCAATTTTCAGCCCTATATTTAGATCATTTTCACATCATATAAGATCGAATTTTAAGTTGACATCTGAATGAAAGTTGTATCCCATCGAGTCAGCTTTCCAACGCACTTTGAATCACCTCAATCGGACATCGGGAGAGAAAGATATTGTCAAAATACTAAAAGCTATCCGACGGAAAAATATTATAACTAAGCGGTCGCTTATAGTAAATTGGCAAGCGGTCGCCCACAACCCTACCGAGAATTCAAAGGCAGCTATCATTGAACAAAGATACCGCTTGAATTTACACTAAGCGGCAGCTTAGTGATTTTTTTGGCAGATCTGTTCTAATTTCAGAAACAACCTAAACACCTATGGAAACACGTTTTGCTTGATTTTTTCGACCTAAATACATCAAAATACGTCCAGAAGCCAATATTCTTCATTATTCATCATCTTGGACCTCTCAAACACCATTTTGGCAAGAGAAACTCCATGGAAGGCTAATCAAATCTTGTGAAGCAAAGGGAGGAACTCATTCGGGTTTAAGATTTTCATGTCGTTTATTCATCAAACTTGATATTTATTTTGTTAAATAAACTTCTAGATCTAGGTTTTCATCTTTATGAATTAATCGTGGAATTGCTTTAGCATGTGTTAGATTTTCATAGAATTAATCATGTTCTCTCTATCGAATAATTGAACCATGTGTTGAATATGTATTTCATTTAATCTATTGGTGTGATTGTTTATTACTTTATGCTACAAGTATATGGTAAATTTGTAATCTTATTTCAATAGTTGATTGTGGGAATTGTGAAGGAAACTTAGAATCTAGGAGTATAATTGTGATTCATATTGATCTTGAATGATAAATCTTCCGATTAGAGTGCCGGGATGAAAGCCTCTAATTCCATTATTAAATTGAATAGACGACATTGAATGATCTGATCCGGGTGAGGGAATTCCAAAGGTTCACTGTCTTAATTTACTAAATTTTATCCCGAAACTTTGTTATTGATTTAATTATCAACGACCAAACATTATTGCGAACTTTGAGAGAACAAATCACCACTTTTGAAAAATTTTCCATTTCTCTGTGGATATGACACCCCAAAGCTACACTACAACACTGCGGTAAACTTTTGATGCATTACAATGTAAATAAAGTTGGACCAGTTTGAAATAGGCATGTTTAAGATCACATTACATGTAATTTTCATGCTACACGTCCATACTAGATCTATATTGTCGAATATGTTGGTGTGGTGACCATCTCTGTTGTAAACTTTTGATGCATTACAATGTAAACCTTTCTAGTAATTATTTCTTCAGATTGGATGCATTACAATGTAAACAACTTTTGAACATGTTGAATGAACATAGATCTGCACTTGGATGGACTATAGTGGACATAAAAAGCATTAGCCCTTTAATTTGCTCACATAGGATTCATCTAGAGGAGGAAACTATCCTAGAAGAGACCCAAAACGTAGGCTAAACCCCACAATGAAAGAGGTAGTGAAAAATGAAGTACTAAAATTGCTAGATGCAGGTATCATTTATCCTATCGTCGATAGTAAATGGGTTAGTCTTACACAGGTAGTCCCTAAGAATTCAGGAGTCACAGTGGTGAAAAATGAACTGGGTGAAATGGTCCCCAAAAAAACAGTGACTGTATGGTGCATGTGCATAGACTATAGGAAGTTGAATGCTGCCACTCACAAGGACCACTTTCCCCTTCATTTTTTAGACCAAATTCTTGAGCATGTGGCTGGCCGTCCCTTTTATTGTTTTCTGGATGTGTATTCTAGTTACTATCAAATTGAAATTGCTTTAGAAGACCAGGATAAAACCACATTTACTTGTCATTTTGGCACTTTTGCATTTCGTAGGATGTCATTTGGACTTTGTAACGCTCATGCCACGTTTCAAAGATGCATGACCAGCATGTTTAGTGACATGGTAGAGAATTGCATGGAAGTGTTTATGGTTGATCTAACTGTCTTTGGAACTTCATTTGATGCATGCTTGTTAAATTTGAAACGAGTTCAAACTCGATGTGAGGAAAAGGGATTAGTGTTGAATTGGGAGAAGTGCCATTTTATGGTACCTTCAGGAATTGTCTTAGAGCATGTAATTTCGTCTAATGGAATAGAGGTTGACAAATCTAAAATTGAATTGATCTCTAAATTGGCTACACCTAAGACAGTAAAAGACATTAGATCATTCCTAGGCCATGCAGGTTTTTATAGGAGGTTCATACAAAACTTTTCATCTATAGCTAGACCATTGTGTAATCTCCTCATTAAAGATGTGACTTTTAACTGGACTTCTGAGTGACAAGAGGCTTTCAAAACATTGACTGGAAACCTAACCTCAGCACCCATCATGCAACCACCTGATTGGACATTGTCGGTAGGTGTTGTACTTGGACAAAGAAGGGAAGGTAAGCCTTTTGTAATCTACTATGCTAGTAGAACTCTAAATAGTGCTCAAATGAATTATTCCACAACTGAAAAAGAGTTGCTAGCTGTAGTCTTTGAGCTTGATAAGTTTAGATCTTATTTGATTGGCTCCCCTATTACAATTTTCATAGATCATGCAGCCCTTAAGTACTTTCTTACCAAGAAGGATGCTAAGGCACGATTAATACGGTGGATTTTACTATTGCAGGAGTTCGATATCTCTATCGAGGACAAGAAAGGAGTGGAGAATGTTGTGGCAGATCACTTGTCAAGGCTAACCTTTGAGGACCAAACGAGCACCTTGCCAATCAGAGAAGAATTTCCAGATGAGAGTTTATTTTCTATTTCTTTTCTATCATGGTTTGCTCATATTATGAATTACTTGGCTGCAGGTGAAATTCCACAAGAGTGGAACGCACAGGATAGGAGAAAATTCTTGGTTGAGGTACGTAATTTCCACTGGGATGATCCATGTTTATTTAAGTACTGTCCTGACTAGATTTTGAGGCGTTGTATTCCTGGTAACGAGATCTCTAGTGTGCTTAATTTTTGTCACCAATGCACGTGGAGGCCATTTTTCCTTGAAAAAGATCGCTGCAAAAACGTTGCAATTTGGTTTCTATTGGCCCACCTTATTTAAAGACACAAATGAATATTGTAGATCATGTGAACGATGTCAAAAACTAGGTGCTGTGTCTCGACGTAACATGATGCCCTTAAATCCTATTTTAGTAATTGAGGTATTTGACTGTTTGGGGATTGACTTCACGGGACCTTTTCCACCTTCTTTTGGCTATCTATACATTATTGTTGCGGTCAATTATGTGTCTAAATGGGTAGAAGTGACAGCTTGTAGAGCTAATGATAATAAAACGGTTGTAAAATTTTTGAAACAAAATGTTTTGTCTCATTTTGGTACACCACATGTTATCATTAGTGATAGAGGCACACACTTTTGCAACCGTTCATTTGAGGCTTTAACGAAAAAGTATGGGGTTATGCACAAAATTTCTATTGCTTATCACCCCCAAACGAGTGGATAGGTAGAGTTGGTGAATAGGGAAATTAAACAAATTTTGGAGAAAACGGTGAACCCTAATCGTAAGGATTGGTCCTTAAGATTAAATGATGCACTTTGGGCTTACTGCACAGCTTTTAAGACTCCCCTAGGCATGTCCCCATATAGACTAATCTTTGGAAAGCCATATCATTTACCTGTCAATCTTGAGCATCGAGCTTACTGGGCTATAAAACACTTTAACTTTGACCTAGAAGAAGGAGGTAAGCTTAGGAAGTTGCAATTGACCGAGCTGGAGGAATTAAGGAATGATGCTTATGAGAGTTCTAGAATCTACGAGTCAAAAATGAAAGCCTTCCATGATAAAAACATTTCAAGGAGAATATTTGAACCAAATCAAAAAGTGTACTTTGTATAATTCTAAACTCCACAAGTACCCAGGTAAGCTTCGTTCTAGGTGGACTGGCCCATTTGTGGTGAAATGTGTATTTGAAAATGGGGCAATTGAAATTGAAAACCCTACCGACGGTAGAGTGTTCAAGGTGAATGGGCAGCGCTTAAAATACTCTACGGGGAACAGGTACCTGCAATGGAAGAAATTCCTCTTACAGACCCTGTTTACCACCCTTGATTCTATCAAGTATGCTTTCTCCCTTGTTTTTCTATATATTAGTTTTCTTTCTTTTTCCATTGTATTTTTTAAGTAGGTAATTCGTTGTTTTAGTTTTCTTCTCCTTTACCTATGTTATCACATTGAGAACTTTCAGGCTCACCTTTCTTCGCGCTTATGTTGGCTTACACCCGCATCCAGGTGATATCATTCTTTCCCTATCTAGTATTCATGTTTTTGCATTGAGGACAATGCAATATTTAGTTGGGGGAGAGTACTTTGGATCTTGTTGTAATTATCATGCACTCTTGTTGAAACTTGTCATGACTGGTTAATTTTTTTTTTTTTTTTAAAAAGTCTCTGATTTGCTGCATGTTTATGTTTTTGAATGACAAAATGTGCCACTAGGAGTTAATTTTGTTATGAAAGTCTCGACGTTAAAACACTTGTTAAACCACTTTTGTGCACACAAGCCTTGTGGTAAGATAGTTGTTTAACTCATGTGGCTAGAGGAGTCTCTCATTGAAATTTCTTTATGTGAGAATTGGTGAGAATTGAGAGTCATATCACACTACAAACGGTGGTAAGCATCCATTGATCATGTGAATTGGAATCTTTTGTGAGAATAACATTACATGGTCTGTGGTAAGATAGTAGATTACTTGGGATATGATAAAGGTCAATTTAGGACCAACATTTGAGCCTCTCAAACGTTTTCTTTGCAATAAATACAGCCCCTAGTCGCCACTTTGAACAATGTACACATGTATAACCTTTCCCTTCTTGCACATACATTATCCATACTTTTTCATACCGAAGTATATGCTTATTTTCCCACTTCTTTTACTTCCAAGTGTGTAGTAAGTATTAGATGCGATTTGTGAAGAATAGAAGCAAGAAGAATGACAAGAGTTGGGGTGGATTAAAGTGAAAACAAAAAAAACAAAAAATGAAAAATGAAAAAAAAAAAAAAATCATTGAAGATGCTCTACTTGATTGACTTTGGGGTTTGAAATGTCGACAAATGGTACCTATTGAAAGCTGTGATCAATTTGAAATGTCAATTAGAAATGCTTGATAATGTGCTTGGTTGCATGCTTGGAAGTGCTTTGAATCTTATACCTCTTAGCCTTATAAAACTCAACCTAAACTTCGTCCAACCTTTTGTATTGACCGTTTGGATCCCAAGTAGGCTTTGGTAAGAAGTTGATAGATTCTCATTTAAAAGTATGTCTATCACAGGATCAATGTTTGCTTATTACTTGTGCATCAATATTTAAGCGTATTTGAGCGTATCTTATTCTCAACTCCATAGAGAGAAATCCCGTACTAAACACTTTGATACCCGTGAGTTATGGAGCTGAATCTTTAACTCGAGATATACTTGATGTTGCATGTGTTAGGGTTAGCGGTAAGATGGTTATGGCTTGACACACACTTACACATTTGGCATTTGTTTTTGACATTTTGGTGATCATGACACTATTGATTTCTTTGTGGTGTTGAGTTTGAAAAGAGCATGCATTGTGGTAAATTAGAACTTGATAATTTGACTAACGACGTTGACTAGTCTCTTATTGTTTTGTTTTGCATTAAATTGTTAGGGACTAACAATAAGAAAGTTGGGGGGGGGTGTGATAATAGCACATTTGTTACTTTTTCACCATTTAATATTTTCATTTATATGATTATTTGACACCGAAATGTACTAAATTTTTCTATATCTTGGTTTAGGTGGCAAATGGGTGAAATAGGTGAAAAATGGAAGAAACAAGTGAAAAACGATCAAAATGGAAGAAACAAAAGTTCAAGGACCAAATTGCAAATACCAAAAGACAACTCGAAAGGAAAAATGAAGATATGAAGATTTGAGGGTGTTCGGCATCAATTGGATGAGGAAAGAAGTCGACGGGATGAAATATAGTCAAAACGTCATCGCATATGCTGAAAAGTTTTGCATCGATTTTCAGCCTCATATTTAGATCATTTTCACATCGTATAAGATCGAATTGGAAGTTGACATCTGAATGAAATTGTAGCCCATCGAGTCAGCTTTCCAACGCACTTTGAATCACCTCAATCGGGCATCGGGAGAGAAAGATATTGTCAAAATACTAAAAGCTGTCCGGCAGAAAAATATTATAACTAAGCGGTCGCCCACAACCCTACCGAGAATTCAAAGGCAGCTATCATTGAACTAAGCCACCGCTTGAATTTACACTAAGCGGTAGCTTAGTGATTTTTTCGGGCAGATCTGTTCTAATTTTGAAAATAACCTAAGCACATATGGAAACGCGTTTTGCTTGATTTTCTCAACCTAAATACATCAAAATACGTCCGGAAGCCCTTATTCTTCATTATTCATCATCTTGGACCTCTCAAACACCATTTTGGCAAAAGAAACTCCATGGAAAGCTAATCAAATCTTGTGAAGCAAAGGGAGGAACTCATTCGGGTTTAAGATTTTCATGTCATTTATTCATCAAACTTGGTATTTATTTTGTTAAATAAACTTCTAGATCTAGGTTTTCATCTTTATGAATTAATCGTGGAATTGCTTTAGCATGTGTTAGATTTTCATAGAATTAATCATGTTCTCTCTATCAAATAATTGAACCATGTGTTGAATTTGTATTTCATTTAATCTATTGGTGTGATTGTTTATTACTTTATGCTACAAGTATATGGTAAATTTGTAATCTTATTTCAATAGATGATTGTGGGATTTGTGAAGGAAACTTAAAATCTAGGAGTATAATTGTGAATCATATTGATCTAAAATGATAAATCTTCTGATTAGAGTGCCGGGATGAAGCCTCTAATTGCGTTATTAAATTGAATAGACGACATTGAATGATCTGATCCGGGTGAGAGAATTGCAAAGCTTCACTGTCTTAATTTACTAAATTTTATCCCAAAACTTTGTTATTGATTTAATTGTCAATAACCAAACATTCTTGCGAACTTTGAGAGAACAAATCACCACTTTTGGAACCTTTAATAATTTTTTCATCTCTCTGTGGATACGACACCCCAAAGCTACACTACAACACCGCGGTAAACTTTGGGCGTAATCAGCAACTTTTAAAAAACGTTGCCAAAAGTTAGCCAACAGGACAATGTTGTCAAAAGGGTCACTTTAGGCAACACTTTAAAAACGTTGACAAAAGTGACCATTTGGCGACGTTTTTTAAACGTTGCGAAAAGTCTTTCGCAACGGAGTTTTTGCAACGTTTAAAAAACGTTGCAGTATCCTTCCACTCTACGGCAACACTGAGATTTGCAACATTCGTCCAAACGTTGCAAAAGGTCTTTAGCAACATTTTTCAAACGTTGCAAAAGGTTTTTTTGTTGTAGTGTGTAAATGTGTTACCAGAATTTTTTATTATGTGATTTTGATATTTGATTATTACATTTTATGTTATTAATGCTAGCTATGACATATTCATGCATGTCAATGTATCCATAAGCATACGTGAAGTTTCTAGATATAAAAAGCTTCCAAATGTCACAAGTCAATGAATGTTGTAAGAAGATATGTATTCCGAATATTTTTATTACAACGTGTATGTTTATGCTATGAAAGGTGTGAGTGAGAAATGAGGCTGAGGGATTGTCGCACCCGACCAATGTTCATTGATAATGTTGATGTTAACCGCTTTGTGGTACTATCGATATGACTCGATTAGGTTCCAAATAATAATTGTCCATTGCATTTTGATTGGTTAGGAGATACATCAAGTGAACTCACGACGTCACTGTTAAGTTTTCAAAGAAACGAACGAAAGGAGGATACATATCGAGAAATGCTTTTGTTTTAAAGTAATTTACGTGAGTATCATAAGCATACATCATATGCATGATGTTTACTTACTGAGCGTTAACTCATACAACTTTATCATTACCTATTTTCAAATGATGAAGGCAATGATTCAAGACTACTACTTGTGGTGCGATGGACTCGATACTAATATATTTAAATATCGATTCCTTTTAGAAATTAAGTTAAAATTTAATTTAATTTGTTTTCTATAAGTATGTTCATGAATGAAGTCGATGCTCATTATATTAAAGAAAAATTTAATCGCTTCCGCATTTATCATTTTAAGAGAAAATGAAAGAATAACATTTTCAAATCTAGGTATCTAGATTTGGGGTGTTTCAATTAAGGTGCTAAAATTTGAAAGTGACATTTCGATCATTTTTAAGAAAGCTGCAAACTATCTCATAATTTGAATATGTGATCAACAATGTTAAGAATTACTCCAAGTTCATTAATGAATTTCTAATACATATAATATTAGAAATACGACAATACTCTCACTATCTTCTTGTAAATACAGAGATCTTCTTCGTTTATGATAAAAATCAAACATTTAAATTTTTCATCAAATTGAAGATTTTAGCTCCAAGCGGCTTGATTCATATAAGAGTTTATCAAACTTGCATACCTTGTAAGCATATTTGGATTCAAAATTTTTGAGTCATGTCATGTACACTTTCTCTTACAAGTTCCTAATTAAAGAATACAGTTTTGACGTCATTTTTTTTATAACTCATAGTCATGGTATGTAGCTATTGCAAGCAAAATCCGAATGGACTTTAGTATGGCTATATGTTAGAAGGTATCATCAAAGTCAATTTCTTGTCTTTATTTATAACCTTTTGCTATTAGCCTTACTTTGTATGTATGGATATTTTCATCATTGTCGACCTTTTCGTGTAAACACATTTATAATCTATGTGTTCCATTCCATCAGGGTAGTCGATCAAGGTCTGAACCTTGTTCATATATATCGAATTCATCTCGAATTCGATAGTCTCTTACCATATCTTTGAGTCAACATTTGACTTTGTTTTTGCATAACTAATAGGTTCATTACCCTCGAGTAATAATGCTTGATTAGTACTCATGGATTCGTACCTTCTAGGATATTGAATAATCCTACAAGATTTACACAGAGCAGACGTTTCCTCAGAAGTTTCTACTTCCTAAGCAAGAGTATGTCTCTTAGCAGGTGTGAGATCAGATTTAATTTCATCTACTTGGTCAACTTATTTACGGATTCTTAAACTCCTTCAAAATCTATTTTGCTCCCATTGTCCTCTCCTAGAATAAACTATTTTTTCTAAAAATATGACATGTCTTGAGATGAACACATTCTTCTCAATGGGATTATAGAATTGATATCCAAATATCTCTTCTGGACGTCACACAAATGTGTATTTATCAAATTTAGACTAAATTTATCCGATTTAGTACGCTACACATAAGTATCACAATCCCAAATTTTAATATGAGATAAGTTTGACCTTCTACCTTTCCATAACTCGTATGGAGTTTGTCATCAAACTTAGATGAGACACGATTTAGTGTGTAGCATCTGCAATCAGTGCATGACCCCAAAACAATTTCTGGAGATTTGCATGACACATAATTAATTGCATTATATCTAATAGTGCATGATTCCTCATTTCAAATACATCATTGTGTTGTGATGTGTACATTGAAGTCCACTATGAGAGAATCTCATTCTTTTTTAGATAATCTAAAAGCTTCCCCTTTAGATATTTATTTATCTACTTTTAACTTGAATCCCTTGAACCTTTCAAGAGTTTCATGCTTGAATTTCATCAAGTATAGATGACCATTTCTGAAATAGTCAACAGTAAATGTGATGAAATAAGAGAAATCTCATTTAGCATTAATTGACATGGGTCCACATATATCACCATGTATTAGCCACTAATTATGCAGACTTTTCTCATTTTCAAGTAAAAAGAGATTGGGTTATTGTCCTTAACAGACATGATTCGTATTTTCTAAATAATTTAAAATTAATTGACCTCAAATATACATTTTTATGTAATTTTGGAATTGCATTTTCATTTATATGACCAAGTCTGCAATGCCAGATTTAAGTATTATTCAGATTATCACTTTTATGTCTCTCAATTTCTATATTTATTATAGAATACTCAGTATTTAGAATATAAATGTCATTTTTTTGTAATTTATCATAGTCATTAAGATCTTATCAAGGGAACAACAATTGTTCTTAGCATTAAAATAATTCATGTCCAAGCATTAAATTTAAATAATATTTTTGGTAATGGTGAGAACAAAATAACATTTCTCTAATTCCAATACTAATCCTAAAGGTAATGGCAAGAAGTATGCTCCTGTAGGCAATGTACAACCTTTGCCCATTTTCAATGTGCAAGTCAACTTTTCCCTTTTGTAGTCGTCTACTTCTATTTAGTTTATGCATATTTTTATAAATAGGAAATCCATATCTAGTATCTAATTCCCAAGAAGCTAATGAAGTAGATATAAGCATTGCAATCTTTCTTCCAATGACATTTCATTCCACGATGATATTAAAGATCATCAGACTTGATAATGTCCTTATTTACTTTCAAACAAGTGAATCTTCCCAACTTTTTCAAGAGGGAAATACGTTGATTTTACACGTATAATATCCTTTTTAGTGGTTTTTATTCAATAAAGACTCTCAATTTTTCAAAGGGATAAGATCTCATTTTGCAAGGCGGATAGCTTTTGTTTACAGGATTCTTGTAGTTTGATTGTTTATTTTCCATAGACGGCGTTAATCTGTTGACCCTAAAAGATGCTGCTAACAGATGTCAATATCGGATTCGCGACACATAGATGAACTCTGGTGAGATATGGTCGGAGACGACGATAATGACGATATAATATGGCAAGTCGGAATACCAAGAAGTGATTAACGTATCTTTAAGATAAGAATTAGTGGATAATATTTGTAAGATATTGAACAAGATTCAAGCTTGATAATAATTGTAAGAACATGATGTAAAGATCTTCAAAGAATGTATGTATATTTTGTATTGTAAAGAGAGTTCAAGCACAAGCCTTTTCAATATCAATTTTTACATCCTTAGTAATGCTACAAGACTTGCTATTTTTAGCAAGAAAACTGAGGAGCCTACCGTTGGATCATATCCACGTGGCTTCATCTAATTGACTGAAACCTCACATCACTCATTCACTATATTAATTACAAAAACAAAGGGTCAACGGACCTACATTTTTAGTCTGACACTAATTAATGTAGACATCCCATTAATCACTTTCAAAGATATCAACAAGATTTGTATGTGCGGAGCTTCGTTGTGTGAGGAGAGGCTTCGAATGTGGAGCAGTTTGGTAGTTACAACAATTACTTCGGCACTGTTGTGTGAAGGTAGTTTGGCTTGAATATAAGAGGCACTTCGGCCAAGGCAGATTTCATCATTACTTAGCTTTGACTGCCAAGTGTCTTCATATGATGTTTCTACGTGTCTCCCATTTTAATGGGATAACAGTCATCATTAAGCGTAAATGCCGGAGAAACAAGTGATCACGTAAGTTTTTTGAATGATTATGTTGATTATTTTCTTAAGAGCTTTGCTAGGTGTATGAGTGTGAGTCTAGAATCTTCATTTTAATGCTTTTCATCTTCTATTCCTTTTGTCTTATTCTCTGTGTGAGTAAATGATATTCTATGAGTGAGAAAAAAGTTTTTGTGAAATCTTTGTGTGAGTTAGACAATTGGGGTGTGGTGTTGATTCCTTCTTTCGGTCCATTGAAGCAACTTCATTCAAATCTAGATTTGTGAGGGATTTGGTGTTTTTCGATACCTGTATGATGATACAGACGGGTACAATTGATTGAGCTTAAGAATATCTAAATCTTGATGTCGATTGGTTTAGATTAGGAGAAAAGTACTTGTTTGGTAGCAATATTTGGGAAGAAAATGCATTTTTGAATAGTTGATTGATGGAGAATGTGTGGTTAAAAATTAAATAAAAGTTTTGGGTTTGCGTGTAATATTATTTTATTGAAGAATGTGTGGTTGAAAAGAAGAGAGAGAGAAAAATGCATTTTGAAAAAAAATGGCTACCAAACATGGGCTTTGTAATATTCAGATCTGAGTTTTGATAGTTCTTTCTATTAATTGTGGTATCAGAGCCTCTTAAGGCTGTTCTTGGAGTTTCGATCGAAGTTTGAACCCTAAAAAATCAATTTTCAGTGTTCTTCTTGTGATCACTTGAAAATCTTGGAACCTTAGATCTGAGGGTTATACTAATAGATCTGTATTTTAGCTATGTTAATAGAAAACATTTTTGTGACTCTAAGGTTTGATCTAAAAAAGAACACCAAATTTCGGCTATGATAACTGGCTCTGTCTATAGACCTAGTCTTTTGGTGGTTAATTTCTTAATCACCCTCTGGTTTGCGATTCTTAATCTCTATACCCCACCCCTAAATCTGCATATTCATGTCTGTGTCCTTATTTGATATTGTTCTTCAATTGCTAGTAATAGTAAAATACTTTACTGTAATTCAAAATTATATATATTTTTGAAACATATGCTAATTAGGGAGCACAATTATTTATTATTGCTTCTTCAAGTGCAATTGGTCAATATTCTTCTAGAATATTGAAATTTTAATATTATGCTCTTTGGGAGCAATAATATACTATTATTTAAAGTTCTGGAGCAAAAACATAATTTATGATGGATTTTATTTAATTATGCTCTTATAGAGAAAATAAAATCTAATTAGAACATGAATATATAAATACGTATATAGAAGAATGTATACGTAAAGAAATGAGATAATTTAACCGTGATTTTACATAAAAATCGATCAATAATCTTTTGAAATATTGAAATTGTAATATCATACTCTTTTGGAGCAATTAATATTATTTTAGAATATTAACAACGTTATGCTACTTCATGAGCACCGACAAATGATTATTTAGAAATATTAACTCTTCAGGAGTATGTTTTATAGCAGAATATTAATTACTTGTAAAGTTTCGTTTCTTCAAGAGCAACAACATGATAAATTATGAATTTAAAGTTTATATAAGAACATCTAAATGTATTTAATCAAGTTAAATACATGAAGAATATTTAATAATTATCATAAACCTATATTTTATAATAATAATAAAAACTTAAAGTAAGGATACGTGAATTAAAGGATGAATTAGATACATATTTGTATATATATAAATTGTACGGACAAACGTGAATAATTAATATAAATATGTCGAATGATAATTACTATAGACAAATGTGTTGGACGGAATGGTACACTTAAATTGATTGTAACATATATGTGAAGAAATTGATTACGACGGAACGATTGATAGAATTTATTTACATATAAAAATTAATTGTGTGCCTGTGTTTTAATATAAAAAATTGATTCACGCATGAATAGGATATGGATATAGACAAGTAAGCATGATTCATCATTACAAAAGTAATCATTATGCTTCATTCAAAAGGAAATCTCCATGGGCTCGCAAACATATATGCAAAATTGTAATCATTAAAAGAATCGTACTAATAACATTTTGTGAAAAGAAAGAAAAAAAAGAGTGAGAATATAAATCAAATAAATTTGTATGTATTATTAAGAATTAATATCTCATATTTATAGAATCTAAAATAAGAATTATAATTGAAATAAAATAGAACTTTTGGACTAGATAAAATTTATCTATGCATCATGATAATAATATATAGAAAAAGGCTGTGTGTACACTCATTTGGTACACACCGACTGACAATGTTGACACAGCCCGTGGGTCCGTGAAGTTAAAAAGAGTGTATTTGTAACAAAACTCTAATCATCAATATTTATCTCACTATTTTACAACATTTTATAATTTGTAATTATTTTTTGCATGATTTGTCAAAAGGGCCTTATATAAAGGCTATATTGTCTAATAACAATATTTCATAATTTATGTTTTAAAAAGAAAGTTTATTGGGGTTTGTAGCGAATGACAATTATACTCATGTAGCCCTAGAGATTAGTACCATTGTATCCCTGATTCTTACCTATAAATATAGGGTTTTGGTCATTAATAAAACAAACATAAGGTATTGACTTTAACTCTCTCTCCTACTTTTTCTCTCTTTTATAACATGTTATCAGCACGATGATTGTTATTATAGCATAATTGGAATCTTGTAATCATTATATGTTTTTTTTTATTGTTTTTTTCCTTCTATATTGTTTGCATAATTGTAGCGATTAAACTACCGTAGCAATGTCTTAATTATTTATGTTTCCTTCTGTATAGAATTTAGTTCATTCATGTTTAGTCAATTCATGTAATGACATATGCATGATCTTTGTCTTTGAATTCTTGTCTATACAATATTCATGATCCATATCTGTACATAAAGTCACGTCATTGGATTAATCGATGCCGAGTTCATGAGTTTCTACTTCATTATAACCTGTCTGCATAAACATGTCTTTGAATTAATTCATGTTTGTAATTAATTAATCCGTCATGATACCTAATGCATAAACATGCAATCCGTAATGAACTAATTCACGAGTTAATTAATGGCTCCTTTCTACTGATCAGTTTGATTAAAGCAATTAACATAACCATGTAATCTGCGAATTGACTAATACATGTTGATAAAAGATTTAGTCAGTTTTGTTAACTTTTATATATGAAGATTTTTTTTCCTAGTGCATTTTTGGTAATTTATATTCATGTTTGCATGGTAATTAATATTTTTAACCTACTTAGGTAACTTTTAAATATTCTATTATAAATTGATATTCTATCATGTTGTTACTCCTGAAGTAGCACAACTTTATAATTAATATTTTAGAAGAACATTATTTGCTCCTGAAGAGCATAAATTATAATTTTCAATATTTCAGAAGAATATTGATATATTGCTCTTGAAGAATAATAATAAAATACAATGTGCTCCCGAAGTAGCACATGTTTCAAAGAGCATATTATTTTTTATTAGTGTTTATCCCTGAAGGAAAACACATAATTTATGTCATGTTAATTTTGACTACTTAATCAATTATTTCTTATTCTTCGAAACTAATTGTATTTTTTTTATTGTGTAGTTAATTAAATGACAAACATCACAAAACTTGAGTTTGCTGCACTCGACATATCTGGCAAAAATTATCTATCATGAGTACTCGATGCTGATATCTACCTTGTCTCAAAGGGTTTGGGAGAGACAATAAAAGAAGAAAAAAAATCCCTGCAGGATTGTGCAAAAACACTCATCTTCCTTCGCCATCATCTTCACGATGGGTTGAAAATTGAATATCTCACTGAGAAAGATTCACATGCTCTTTGGAAAAAATTAACTGAAATATTTGATCATCAGAGGACTATAGTCCTCTCCAAAGCCCGCTATGAGTGGATGCACCTTCGTTTGCAAGATTTCAAAACTGTAAGTGAGTACAATTCTGAACTCTTTAGAATATCTTCAAAATTGATCTTGTGTGGAGAAAAAATCATTGATGAAGATATGTTCGAGAAAACTTTCTCTACCTTTCACGCCTCAAATGTGCTCCTGCAGCAGCAATATCGTGAGCGTGATTTCAAAAAGTACTCAAAACTTATATCTTGTTTGCTTATTGCTAAACAAAATAATGAACTTCTAATGAAAAATCATGGGTTACGTCCAACTGGTTCTGTACTATTGGCTGAAGCAAATGGTACTGCATTTCCTAAAGCAAATGCAATATCAAGACAAGGACGTGGATGTGGACGTGGACACGGATTTGGACGTGGACGCGGACGTGCACGTGGAATAAATCATGAACGAAATAATCAACAAAGTTATCATCAGCAAGGCAACAATTTCAAAAGGCACAAAGCAAACGAAAGTAGCACATCCAAAAATGGTGCATGAAGAAAATTATTTTAGATGTGGAATGAAAGGGCATTGGACACGTACCTGTCGTACGGCAAAACACCTTGTGGATATTTATCAAAAATTAATCAAGGGAAAAGGAAAAGTTGAGACAAATTTCGCTAATTATGATGGTCTGATTGATGTGACTCATTTGGATGTCTCTAATTTCTTTACCGATCCAAATGGAAATATTGACCACTTGATTGGGGGTGGTGTGATGGAAGATGTAGATTAATTTATTTTTATGCTTCTAGTATTTCACTTTATTTTATAAATTTAGTTAGAAATATGTTTTTTTTTACTTTTCACAAAAAAAAAAAAAAAAAAAGAAAAGGAAAACTTTATTATGCATCGTCAATTTCATATTATTGAATCATGTTTACTTCTTTAAATTCATAAATTTAAGTTTTTATTAAAACATATGTATTTTGTTGTATTTATAGATTGATAATGGATTATCAAGATACTTGTTTGATAGATAGTGCAACTATACATACAATTCTTCAAGAAAAAAATATTTTTTGGACTTAACATTAGCAAAAAATAATGTTAATACAATATCTGGTGCATCGAATATCATTGAAAGCTCCAGAAGAGCTTGTATTATTTTACCAAATAATACCAAATTATACATTGACGATGCACTTTACTCTAGCAAATCCAGAAGAAATTTGCTTAGTTTTAAAGATATCCACTGCAATGAATATCACATTGAGACGATGCAAGAAAATAGTGTTGAATATCTTTGCATAACTTCCTTTCTATCTAACAAGAAGCAGATAAAAGAAAAATTTTATGCACTCCCATCTGACATGTACTATACATTTATAAAAATGATTGAATCAATTAATGTCACGAACCAGAAGTTCGTTGACCCAAAAAAATTTATACTTTGGCATGATAGACTTGGACATCCAGGAGCTATAATGATGCGTCGAATAATAAACAACTCACATGGACATCCTTTAAAGAACCAGAAGATTCTTTTACCTAATGATTATCCATGTGTAGCTTGTTCACAAAGCAAGTTAGTCATTAGACCTTCAACTACAAAGGTCAATGTTGAATCTCCAACTTTCTTGGAAAGAATTCATGGAGATATATGTGGGCCAATACACCCACCATGTGGACTATTTCGTTATTTTATGGTATTAATTGATTTTTCTACTAGATTGTCACATGTTTGCCTACTTTCCACTAGGAATGTAGCATTTGCTAGACTACTTGCTCAAATCATAAAATTACGAGCACAATTCCTTGATTACTCAATCAAGACTATTCGTCTTGACAATGCTGGTGAATTCAGATCACAAGCATTCGATGATTATTGTATGTCAATTGGGATTACTATTGAACGTTCGGTTGCGCGTGTCCATACACAAAATGATTTAGTAGAGTCGTTTATTAAACGTCTACAACTTATAGCTAGACCATTACTTATGAAAACAAAGTTACCAACTTCTGTTTGGGGACATGTCATATTACATGCTGCATCATTGATTCGTATTAGACCAACTGCCTATTATCAATTTTCACCTTTGCAACTTGCATTTGGTCATGAACCTGATATTTCTCAGCTAAGGATTTTTGGTTGTGCTGTCCAAGTCCCTATTTCACCCCCACAACGTGCTAAAATGAGTCCCCAACGAAGACTTGGGATTTATGTGGGTTTTGATTCACCATCCATTATTAGGTATCTAGAACCTTTAATGGGTGATCTATTTACTGCACGTTTTGCAGACTGTCATTTTGATGAAATGGCTCTCCCAACTTTGGGAAGGGAAAAACTACATTTTGAAAAACAAGGTAAAATTTATTGGAATGAAATAACTCAATCTCACTTTGATCCCCGCAGTAATCAATGTGAGCAAGAGATTGAAAAACCATTCATTTGCAAAGAGTTGCAAATCAGTTACCCGATGTATTTGTTGACACGAAAAAAGTGATAAAGTCATATATACCAGCAAAAAATATTCCAGCAAAAATTGATGTCGCTGCAGGACAATCTGCTGTAGCAAATGAATCTAACATACGCCAGAAGCGTGGTCGACCAGTTGGTTCAAAAGACTCTGTACCTCGAATAAGAAAAGTACAAGAGTGATCGGATTTAAATCGTATGCCGCAAGCGCACGGATCATGATCAAGTAGTAAAGTGGACCTTTTAAGTCCGAATGTCGATCCCTCAAGGAGTGTTGTTTTCAATTACGAGTATATTTGTTTCAAATTTACGAAATAGACACACACATTTAAAAACTGAATTTAAAAACGATAAAATACTAAAACACGATTTTCAATTTAAAAAGATTAACTAAAACTTTAAAAAGTGGAAGATTTGATTTGAAAAGAATGTTGAAATTTATGATTTCATTTAACCGTTATTTCATTAATATCAAGCCAAATATGCGTTAATACAAATTACCAAAATAATCAGTTAGACCCGATTTTCCAATTTTAGATTAATATCCTCTTTCGAGCGATATTAATCCTAATTAATTAAATCATACCACATATTTCTATGTCGATAAAAAATTAATCAATTGCATTAAATTTCTGTGAAAATACAACGGGTCACCTAGGGTAGGTATATATTTCTATATACCTAAACGCGTATAGTCAGAACCATACAAACCCAGTGAATTGATTATTTCGATCTAATATGTGCAATTATTTTTCAATAACTACACATCCACCTAACCACAATATCTATGGATATCAAATAAATATTGCAAGTTTAAACAAGATAATCAAAACACCAATATTTTGATAACAAATGTATTTAACAACATAAAACATGATATTAATGAAAATAAGTTAAACTAATACATAAATTCCAACAAAAATAAGTTAGTTCATCATTCTAATAAAATAAACAATAGATTATCTATTACAAAACATTACAAACATTAGATATTTGATTGAAGAACACAAAAATAAAGATAAACCCTTTTTAGAATGGATTTTGCCTTCTTCAACAATTTTCTCCAAGTTATCCTTGTATAATCTCTTGTTAATCCACCACTTTCTTCAACAATTTAACCTACAAAACATAAAATAAAAGAAAACTAAATTAAAATGCAAAGATAGAGAGAGATTTCGAGAGAGAAATGGAGAGAGAAGTGTGTGCAAGTGTGTGTGTATAATGCACCAATGTAGTATATATATTAGGTAGAAATAGAATAGAATACTAATATAATTTAGATATTATAGGATATTTTCATGACACAAACAAAATATCCAACAATAAAATAAGCCAAAAATAATAAAAACTTTGACCAAAAAATTCACGAGAAGAAAATTAAACCGCCATTGAAATTTAACTCTATGCGGCCGCATGGTTAAAACCCATGCGGTCGCATAGAAGAAAATAAAATAAATGTTGACGTCTCAGATTAACCTGTGCGGCAGCATGGTTAAAACTCATGCGGTCGCATGTTTTATCTGATTTTACAGCTCAGGTCCCTCAACATTCTGGTCCAGTGCAATGAAGTCCTTCAACTTTGATTTAGTTCAATTTGGTCCTCAAACTTTGACTTTTATTACATTTCAGCCCTTCTATAATTGTACTTCAAGTCCTTCATCTTTTAGACTTTTGCACTTAAGTCCCCAGCTTCACAACTTTGTTCGCTTTTAGTCATTTTCCTTCTCTTTTTGGTCGTTTCACTTCCATTCAGGGTTTTAGCCTACAAAAGTACAAAATACACAATTATGCATAGAAATTAACTCAATTTTATCAATAATAAATTAGAAAAAGTGTCAAATAAGTGTGTAAAAACACACTTATCAAAGAGAAAAACCAACCAAAACTTCGGAAGAAGTAACATTAGAAAAGATTGATCAATCAAATATTGAAAATATGGTTCCTGAAGAACCACAAGTGTCCGAAAATAATGAGATTTCAATAAATTATATGTTATTTCATAAATTATGGGAACGGAATAATGTTGTTATAGACAATATTTTCGCCTTTAATGTGGCTCTTGATATTATGCAAAATGAGGATCCTGAATCACAGTCAGTTAAAGACTGTCAAAATAGAAATGATTGGCCAAAATGGGAAGAAGCCATACAGGCGAAATTGAATTCCTTAGAGAAATGAAAAGTGTTTGGACCTGTAGTTCAAACACCTGAAAATGTAATCCCTGTAGGATACAAATGCGTTTTCGACGAAAGAGAAATGAAAATAATGAAATTACAAGATACAAAGCCCGACTAGTAGCTCAATGTTTCTCACAATGACCAGGTATTGATTATGATGAAACATATTCTCCCGTAATGGACACCATCACTTTTAGATTTTTGATTAGTTTGACTGTGTCACAAAAACTTGATATGTGCCTTATGAATGTAGTAACTGCATACTTATATGGTTCACTTGATAGTGACATATATATGAAAGTCCCCGAAGGACTTAAAGTGCCAGGGGCAAACGATACATGTCCGAGAATCATGTTCTCAATTAAATTGCAAAGATTTATATGGACTGAAACAATCCGGATGCATGTGGTATAATCGTCTTAGCGAATATTTGTTGAAGGAGGGTTATAAAAATGACGATATCTGCCCATGTGTTTTCATAAAGAAAACAAATATTGGATTTGCAATTGTCGCAGTTTATGTTGATGATCTAAACTTAATTGGAACTCCTGAAGAGCTCAACAAAACTGCTAATTATTTGAAAAATAAATTTGAGATGAAGGATTTAGGAAAATCCAAATTTTGTCTCTAGTTGCAAATCGAACATTTCCCAGAAGGATTATTTGTTCATCAATCTACATATACAAAAAAAGTTTTAAAATGATTTTATCAGGATAATGCACATCAATTGGCATCACCTATGATTGTTCGATCACTTGATGTGAAAAATGACCCATTTCGTCCACTTGAAGATGGAGAAAAGGTTCTTGGTCCTGAAGTACCATATCTTAGTGCAATTGGAGTATTAACATATCTTGCAAATTTCACTCGACCCAACATAGCGTTTTCTGTAAATCTCCTTGCAAGATATAGCTCTACACCAAGTCAAAGACATTGGAATGGTGTTAAACACATTTTTTGTTACCTAAAGGGTACGATTGATTTGAGATTATTTTACTCCCAAAAGTTGGGATCTACTTTAGTGGGATATGCATATGCAGGTTATTTATCTGACCCACATAAAGCTAAATCACAAACAGAATATGTGTTTACACGTGGAGGAACAGCTATATCATGGAGATCTGTGAAGCAATCATTGACAACAACATCCTCAAATCATTCTGAAATTATTGCAATCCATGAAGCAGGGCGGGAATGTGTATGGTTGAGGAACATGATCCATCATATCCAAATATCATGCGGGTTAACTTCAACAAAAGATATCCAACAATTTTGTATGAAGACAATGCGGCTTGTATTGCACAACTCGAAGGAGGCTCTATCAAAGGCGACATGACGAAGCATAATTCTCCAAAATTCTTTCATACACACGAGTTTCAGAAGAATGACGACATCGATGTTCAACAAATTCGCTCAAGTGACAATTTGGTCGATTTATTCGCAAAAGCACTGCCAACATCTATATTCAAGAAGTTAGTCCATGGGATTGGAATGCGTCGACTCAAAGATTTTCAGTGATTAACATCAGGGGGAGTAGCTGTACTCTTTTTCCTTCGTATAGGTTTTATCCCACTGGATTTTCCTAGCAAGGTTTTAATGAGACAACATTTATTTTTAATACTCCAAAATAACTGTACTCTTTTTCCTTCGTTTGATTTTTTGTTTTATTAGGTTTTTATTAAACAAGGTTTTAATCAGGCAAATATTTTGTAATGTGTCATTCAAGGGGGAGTGTTGTAAAAAGAAAGTTTATTAGGGTTTGTAGTGAATGACAATTATATCCCTGTAGCCCTAGAGATTATTACCATTGTATCCCTGATTCTTACCTATAAATATAGGGCTTTGATCATTAATAAAACACACAAGATATTGACTTTAACTCTCTCTCCTACTTTCTCTCTCTTTTATAACAATTTACAATTACTTTTCAAATGATTTTTCAATCTGTAATCTAATTTCCATTATAAATGAATCAATCATTTAACGAAATCACATGGGTCAAATCCATAATATGAATAATAACATCCATTATTAAATGTATACCCATTTCTATATTTGTAAAATGATAGTAAAAATACTAAACAACTTAAATTTAATGGAACGAACAAATCAAAATTTTAAAAATCTAATTAATTAATTAATTAATCACATTAATAAAAAATAATTAATCTAATTAATTAATATTATTAATGAGTTAATATTTGTTGACCTACGGTTGAATTCACGTTTTGATTATAACAAACAAATCACTTTTATATTTAACAATCTACATTTGAGTTGTTATAGCAATTATGATAAAAGTGATCAAATAAAGACAAAAAGATCGCTATCAAACTACGTGCAAAAGATGATTAATGAAAGTCGAGATAGAAGCCAAGTATGCACATCAAATCAAATCTCGCCAAGTCAAACAATGAAAATATTAGATTTAGACGTTTTGAATTCATATGAAAAGGTAAAAATACTTTAACACCTAGCAATGATTTTAATAAAAGCTTGAAATAGATTTTTATGCATGAGAAAAACTATTTTACAAAATCACTTGAATAAAAGTTATTTTTCAAAAGGTAAAGATCTCAATCATTTATTTTAGAAGTGATAACTTACCTTGACAAATAAGTTAAAAACATATTTCAATAGATTACATTTTTCAAAACAATAAAAGAAGAAAAATCATGAAAAACTACGTCCGGTACGCATGGCAGACGTTTCGTAGAACTGGATTGTCTAACGGTCCAAAAAGTTACCGTTATGAAATTCTGACTTAAACGGCTAGTTAACTATCAGGTAGGCCACGTCCGGTTGAGCAGAGTTTTTGACCGTTTTACTACTATAAATATCAAATTAGTTTTTAATCAATACACACTTCAAAAAACATTTAAGTAAGACATTCTTGAGCTCATTTGATCTACATACCTTCATCAACTCATTTATTTATTCTTGAAAAACCTTTGATTGATTCAACCTTTGAAAATCATATTACTCATCAAAGTTTTTCTTACCTAATACTTGAGCTTCATTCATTGCTATTCATTAAAGTATTAGCTTATTTCTCTCATCGTACTCCATTTTGATTATATCATTTATTGAGAGAAAAAATTCAAACTGTAAACTCATTGCCCTTTAAACTTGTGAGTCATGTTGAAGTCCCGCAAAACTCAACATTGTATAAGGATCGGTGTTCCTTGTTTGTAAGTCATCGAAAGTTTTGTAAATGGTTGGATTACACCATAAGTCAATCAATACAGTAAAAAGGTCTTGCTCGTGATAAAGAGCTCGGTAATGGAGGACGTAGATCATTGATTGAGACTGAACCTCCATAATTATATCGTTTGCACACTCTCTTCCCTTTTACTTATTGCTTTTGTGATTGTGCATAATTGTTTGACTGACTTGCACATTATCATATTATCTGAAATTGATAAATCTTTAAGTTTGTATAAACCAAGTCACCCCCTCTTAGTTAGCTATCCCTGGCTTGTCAATTGGTATCAGAGCTTGATGCACTTTTAAAAAAAAAAAAAAAGATTTCACAATCTTGAGTAATGGCTAACCTCAGTCTTCAAAATCTTAAGAGACATTCTACAAACCATCCCACTTTGTTTGATGGTACACATTACAATTATTGAAAGGTTAGGATGATGATTTACATTCAATTCATAGACTACCATATTTGGGAAGTTTTTGAATATGGTCCTTATGTGCCCACCAAAACTATTAAAATTGATGGTAAGCCAGATCAAATCATCCCCAAACCTGGAGAAGAATATGATGATGATGATGATAGAAGAAAATTATCCTTAAATGCTAGAGCCCAAAAATCTAATATATTGTACATTAGATAAAAATAAATTTAATCGTATTAGTACTTGTAATTCCGCATATGATATTTGGCATGCATTGGAAGTTACTCATGTCGGTACTAGCAAAGTAAAAGAAACCAAAATCAATCTTTTGGTTAAAGAATTTGAAAATTTCTTCGTGAAACACAATGAACTCATTGTTAATATGATTACTCGATTCACTGATATTGTTAATGGTCTTAAAGGATTGGATCGCAAATATACTAACGGTGAACTTGTGAGTAAAATTCTTAGGTCACTATCGGAAGATTGGAGCTTATTAAGGATGTTGATAGAAAATATCAACGATATCAAATCATATCCTCTGGAAGAGCTATATGTAACATTAATGGCAACGAGCTCAACAATGCCGAAACTAAGGAGAAAACAAAGAGAAGCAAAGAAGAATCAAATGAATCTTTTAAGTGACAAATAGCTCTCAAATCGAAAATTGAAGAAGGAACCACAAGTGGAAATGTGAGTGATGAAAAACTCGATGATCTAGTCCTTCTTGTCAAAAAATGGAGAGGCTTTTGAATCAATCTAAAATTTCAAAAAAGAGAGGAAAGAGTGAAGATAGGAGCTAAAAAATTGTCTGCTATGATTGTAACAAACCTGGTCATAAGAGAACCGAATGCCCAAATAAGAAAATGAGCTTCAATAAAAAGACACTCCAAGTTACATGTGATAATAGTGACTATGAGGATTATGATGGAAATGATAGTCAAGTGGCAATTGCAAACATGTGATTCATGGCTATCAAAGATGTGGTAAATTTTATTGAAAAATGTTCATATGATGATTTATCTACCTAATACGATGAAATTCTTGAGAAATTTGAAAAACTTGATCAAAATCATTATTTTCTTAAAATTGAACACTACTTGTTGAACAATGGAATGAAGAAAGTTTTAGAAAATCAAAATACAAAGTATGATATATTGATTAAAGAGAATTCTTCTTTGAAAAAAAAAAAGTTGAAGATTTAACTAGAATCATTCATAAATTTACTCAAGGCAAGAAAAATTTCAATCTAATGCTTGGGAATAAAAAATGTGTCTTTGATAAAGGAGGAATTAGATATAAGCCATTTTTGAAACAAAAGTCTCTCAAGAATCTATTTGTGAAAGCTTCAAACCATTCTTCTTCAAAAGTTGCATGTAGTTTTTGTAATAAAGATAGGCATAACTCTTATAATTGTCTAATAAGAAAGAAGCTACATTTTAAGAGCAAAAACAAGTGGATTCAAGAATCCACTAAAACTAACTACCAATGACCCAAACTTATGTGGGTACCAAAAAAAAAATAAAAAATTAAATTCTTTTTTATAGGTACCAAAGAAGATGAAAAGTAAGTGATTCTTGGATAGTGGATGCTCAAAACACATGACCGGAGATAAAATGCTACTATCAAACTTCAAAGGGAGGGATGGAGGCCACGTTATATCTGGGGACAATGCGAAAGGAAAAATTATTGGAATTGGAAACATTGGTAATCATTCCTCTCCAATATCTATTGAAAATGTGTTATTGGTAGATAATCTCAAACATAATTTGCTTAGCATTAGTCAATTATGTGATAAAGATTATCATATTAAATTCGATTATTCTGTCTTATTAAAGATGCTACATCAATAGAGATATTTTATATGGGAAGTCGAAGTAAAGATGTTTATATCATAAATGTCGAACTTGAAAATAATGAAAAATGTTTATCAAGTTTTAAAAATAATACATAGTTATAGAATAGGAGATTGGGGCATGTTAGCATGGATCTTCTTTCAAAAATCTCCAAAAACCATTTTGTCATTGGATTACAAAAATTAAAGTTTGACAAGGATAAAATTTGTGATGCATGTCAATTTGGTAAACAAATAAAAAGCTCATTTAAACCTAAATTATATTCTTCCACTTCAAACCACTTCAACTACTTCACATTGATCTTTTTGGTCCTTCTAGAACCACTAGTTTAAGTGAATAACATTATCCCTTCGTAATTGTTGATGACTTCTTGAGATTTACTTGGGTTATATTTCTAAATCTTAAAGATGAAGCTTTGAAAGTATTTAAACATTTATGCAAAAAATTTCAAAATTTCAAAATGATATTCCATTACAACTATTAGAAGTGATAATGGAGATGAATTTAGCAATATAGCTTTTGACAATTTTTGTAATAAAAATGGATATGAACATAATTTCTCGGCTGCTAGAACTCCTCAACAAAATCTGTAGTAGAAATGAAGAATCGTACATTGCAAGAAATGGCTAGGACCATGCTTAATGAAAATAGCATGCCAAAATATTTTTGGGCCGAAGTTGTCAACCCCGCTTGCTATATTATAAATAGAGTTTTAGTAAGCCAGAAAAAAACTAAAACCCATTATGAGCTTTGGAAAAATTGAACTCCAAATATCGGATATTTCAAAGTTTTTGGTTGCAAATGTTTTATTCTAAACACAAAAGATAACTTGGGAAAATTTGATTCAAAATCCGATATTGGAATCTTTCTAGGATATTCATCGACTAGCAAAGCTTATAGAGTTTTCAACAAAAGAACTCTAGTCATTGAAAAATACATGCATGTCACTTTCGATGAAACTAACCCTCTTGATCATGAAAAGAAGTAAGCAATAATGTATGGTTGGAAATTCCTCTTGAGCAAATGACGATTCAAGATCAAAGGAAAGAAGATTCAAAAGAGGAGCATAAGGAAGAAACCAACGATCAACGAAATGCAGAAGAACCTACCGTAGAACCAAGTGATCCATCTCTACCGAAAGAATGGAGGTTCACTCACTCTCACCCCAAAGAATTAATTATTGGAGATCCATCTAAATGTATTACTACTAGAGCATCTACTAGAAATCACCTTAATAATTGTGCATTTATTTCTCAAATTGAACCAAAGAATTTTAAAGAAGTCGAGTTTGATGATTTTTGGATACTAGCTTTGCAAAAAGAACTAAATCAGTTTGAAAGAAATCATGTTTGAGATTTAGTTACTAGACCAAATAATCAAACCATCATTGGTACAAAATGGGTTTTTCGAAATAAAAGAGATGAAAATGGAATAATTGTACGTAATAAGGCTAGATTAGTGGTCTAAGGTTACAATCAAGAAGAATGTATTGATTATGAGGAAACCTTTGCACCGGTTTCTAGATTAGAATCCATTCACATGCTTTTTGTATTTGCTTACCATAAGAGATTCATTATTTATCAAATGGATGTTAAAAACGCTTCTCTAAATGGTTTTATTCAAGAAGAAGTATTCGTAGAGCAACCCTCGATTTTAAAGATCACAAGCACCCGAACTATTTTTTTAAAACTTAGACAGGCTCTCTATGGTTTGAAACGAGCTCCTAGAGCTTGGTACGAAAGAATAAGCAAATTCCTACTTTCAAACGATTTCTCTATGGGAAAAGCGGACACTACTCTCTTCATTAAAACCAAACGGAGTGATATGATTATCGTTTAAATTTATGTTGATGATATTATTTTTGGTGTAACTAATGAGTTTGAAATGAGCATGATGAAAGAACTAAAATTCTTTCTTAGACTCCAAATTAAACAAAGTAAAAATGAAATATTCATTGGTCAAAATAAGTACATATCAAACATCCTCAAAAGGTTTGAAATGGAGAACTTGAAGCCTATGAACACTCCAATGAGCTCATCCATAAAATTGGACAAAGACGATCAAGGTACTTTCGTTGATGTGACAAAATATCGAGGTATGATCAGATCCCTTCTTTACTTAACTACAAGTCGATCCAATATTATGTTTAGTGTATGTTTATGTGCTAGATTTTAGTCTAATCCTAAATAATCACAGCTCATTGTCGTAAAAATAATTTTCAGATATCTTAGTACCACTAAAACTTTAGGACTTCGGTATCCAAAAGACGCTCACATTGACTTGCTTAGTTATCCGGTTACCGATTGGGCCGATTGTACAATTGATCGCGAAAATACTAGCGGAACATGTCACTTTCTAGGCTTTGCACTAGTGTCATGGTTTAGTAAGAAACAAAATTCCATTGCATTATCTACCGCCGAAGGCGAATATATCTCGGCTGCTAGTTGTTGTGCACAAGTGCTATGGGTGAAACAAACCTTTAGTGATTATCACCTATCTTTTGATCATATTCCTATTATGTGCGATAACACTCGTTCCACAAACTTGTCTAAAAATTCCATTTTACATTCTCGGACAAAACATATTGAAATTCGACATCACTTTCTAAGAGACCATACACAAAAAAGAGATATTGTATCAGCATTTCTGAACACGAAAAATCAATTGGCCGATATCTTCACTAAACCTCTTGCATTTGATCATTTTTCACATATTATAAGAGGCTTAGACATTATTGACGAATTTGAAGTGCATAATTAAATTCCCAACATGCTATACTTCTACTCATACATAATTTTATCTATTGAAAAAAAGGTTACCGGATGAGTGTAACAGACGTCCAATACATACCGGACGTACCTAATGGACAGTTCGGACTAGTTCGTCCGATTTGGCAAATTTTTTTTGTCATACTAGACTGTCTAGTAAAATTTACAGGACGTCCAGTAGAGCATAAAATCAGATTTTAAACACGGCACAGAACCCTTTTTTGCCCCATCTCTCTTCATCTCCTTCAAAATTTTCTCTCTAAATCTCTTCTCTTACCTCCATTTTCTCCACTCAATTCATCAATTTTCTATCCATTTCACTAACCCACGACTTCTTCTTCATCACTCTCTCAAAAAATTTGAATTTTCTTCCAAAATTTCACATTTTCCCAATTTGAGCCAACTTCAAATTCTCTAAAAAATCTTCAATTTGCCATAATGACGGAAACCAAAAGGAGTGGGAAAAGGCTAAAGCAAACTGCTCGACAACCACCTCCCTCTTCTTCAGAAGAAGACACAGATTTGGAACTCGAGGTTTTGATTAACCCATTTGAGAAATCACCCATTCTAATAGGTAAAAATGTCAATTTTTCTTATTTTACTATTGAAGCTCCTGCATTTCATATTGAAGAATTTCTCGAAAATATGGGTTTGACTTCAATTTCCTCATTATAAGATCATGCCTACCCTTAGCTTATGAATTTGTTTTACAAAAATATGGTTATCAACCCATGTTCGGATGAGATTTCATGTATAATCAACAATGTGAGTATGTGTGATACTCAATTTTTTGTTTATAAAGCTCATTCCACCTTAGAAGGATATAACCCATGCGATGCTTGTTGTCATGTGACAGGAAAGGATTTTGAAAATGTTAACAAAATTAGTGCCATCAATTAACCCTACTGTATAAGATTTTGCAAAACATCATAGCCCACATTATTTCCCCTAGGAAGGGGCATCGAGATGAGGTCAATTTCTTGATTTGTTTATTCTCGATTCATTTCTTGTTGGTCGAAAATTAGATTTCTCGACTATTGCAATAGGTCTTATGAAACTTGTACATTCTTCACATTATGCAAAGGCCTTACCTTACGACATGCTTCTCACAAAAAATTTCAAACATTTTGACATTCCTTTAGACGATGAGGCTTTTGTAAAACTTTGCCCCACCGACACCATAAATATCCAAACTCTTAAACGTATGAAAATTTATAAATCACATGGCCAATGGGTGGCTTACACAAAAAGGTTTGACCCCACATCGGGACCTTTGATGCTATCCTTTGAAGAAGAAGAAGAAGAAGAAAATATCACTGTACCTCCACATCCTCCTCCTCACATCCCGGCCTTAAGTGCACCTTCATCTTCATCACATGGCTTCACTTTTACCAAGGATCACTACAACCTTCTCCATGGGCACCTTGATTCACTTACATTATCGGTTGAAGGCTTTGGTAGTTTACTTCACCAAATGCAAGCACAACAAGATGCCATTCTCACACAACAATTGGAAATGCAAGCTCAACAAAATGCCATCTATGCTCATTTCTATGCATATTTTCCTCCATCGCCTCCTTCGTAGCCTTAGTGATTATTTTGATGTTTTGCCTATATTTTTTTTTCATATGTTGAACTTGAAATGATCCGGAATAGCACTAATTCTAGGAGAAAAATTTCTTTTTTGCGCGAGTTTCCATATTTCACTATAATTGTTAATTTTGCCAAGTTTTGTTATTTTATGACTCTTTTAATTTTCGTTTCTCTTAGGGTTTATTGTTTTAGTATAAATAGGTTTATTTTTCATTGTAAACATTAAGTTTTGCTTATGAATTATTGAAATTTTCTCTCTTGTTCTTCGTGAACACTTTTGAACTTATCAAATATATTTGTTATATTTGTAGCGTTTAACCCTTTAGAACTTATCAAAGGATTAGGCAATCTTTGCGGCGTTCATAAATCGAGATTCATGTTTTCGCACATCAACGGGTCTAAGGTTTAATATACCTTAGGTTCTTGGTTCAAGAAGCAATGGGTCGAGATCATATCATCTACAACCTAAATTTGGACTTTTCCGACGTTTCCGAAATCATTCCGTGAGTTTCATCGAATTTGAGCTCCAGATTCATGTTTTATCTTTTTTATTCTTTTGAGTCTTTTGTTATTTGTGTTCTTCGGGTTAGAAATAGTTTTTGAGTTTATATTCAAAAAAATTTCAAAAAAGAGTCAAAGTTGTTTTTCGGACTATTTGAGAGTTCAAATCAGTTTTCGTTTGTTTCGCTAGACTGGTAGTCGAATTCATGAGGAAAAAAATCTGAAAAAAATTTCTGAAAAAAATTATTATTTAATTTCGGGAATTTCCAACAGTTTTCAATTTTCAATTTTTTTGAAGTAAAAAAAATTAAGTATGAATGGTGATTGGGGACATATTTTTCAAACTCGGTGTTTTGTGGGTAGTACAGTATGCAGTCTGGCTATTGATAAAGAGTACATGTCAAACTTAGCTAGTATTACCATTGTTGAAAAATTTGGGATTACCTTTACAACTACACCCTAGGCC
Organism: Osmanthus fragrans; assembly: GCA_019395295.1. Lineage (NCBI taxonomy): Eukaryota > Viridiplantae > Streptophyta > Magnoliopsida > Lamiales > Oleaceae > Osmanthus > Osmanthus fragrans. The sequence goes on along the minus strand of CM033341.1, from coordinate 25,264,833 downwards.
TTATAGGATAAATTAGTTGAAAGAGTGTGGGAAGGTAGATGAAACTAAGCGGGTTTTAGTGAATTTCACCATTGGGAGATATAGTGATGAAGTTTGGTGTGATGTAGTGCCATTGAAGTCTTTTCATATCTTGTTTGGAAGACCTTGGAGGTATGAAATTAAGGCTCCTTACGATAAGAGGAGGAACAAGTATAGATTTCTTCGGGCTGACAAAAAGATCACTCTAACTAGCTTGACATTAGAACAATTTCTTGCAGATCGATGAAAGGTGAGATGTGAGGTGAAAAGAGAAAGAAAGAGAGGGAGATGATCGCACCAAAAGAGAACACCAGGGTTGAATTGCGAGATGAGCCTAGAGATAGGAAGGTTGAGGTGGAGGAAGGTGCTTTGAAAAATATAGTTGATAACTTGATATTGGGGAGAGTGAACGAATAAAAGAGGAAGAGTCTTTGGAGAGAAAGGAAGGTTTAGAAGTGATCTTGAATGAAAATGAGAGTGGAGTCGAGAGAGCTTTCATGAGAACTAATAATTCCCTCCCTAGTTTTGCTACTTTTGTCTTGTAGGATTTTGAAGACTTGATTCCTGAAAACAAGCATATTGAACAACTTGTGGAATAAGCTAACCAACCCTACATTAGTTTGGAACTCTCTTTACTACCGAAAGTTGACTTTGTGGTTCCCAAGGAGGCAAAGGAGTTTTAGAGACAGTGCAAGGAGTTCATATGGGAGGGTTTGAGAAACAAAGATGATCTAAAGAGCAACATGTATCCGTTTGAAGTTCCATTGCTATAGCAACAAATGTGGCTGATTGAGTTTGTGATGCAATACATTTATATCTATAAAGTTGATGATTGCCATGCATTAATCCTCTGCCAGGAAAGGGAAAATTTTCCATTTGATCTAGGTGGTGCAGTGACAAAACTTGTAGCAGGTTGGTTATCCCCTACACGATCACAATGCATGAATTTGAGAACGAATCATTTCAAAAAGAGAGGGGATGATATGATCCGGAATAACACTAATTCTGGGAGAATATTTTCTTTTTGCACGAGTTTTCTTATTACACTATAATTCTTAATTTTGGCAAGTTTTGTTATTTTAGGACTCTTTTAATTCCGTTTCTCTTAGAATTTATTGCTTTAGTATAAATATGTTTATTTTTCATTGTAAACATTAAGTTTTGATTATGAATTATTGAGATTTTCTCTCTTGTTCTTCGTGAACACCTTCAGACTTATTAAATATATTTGTTATATTTGTGGCGTTCAACCCTTAGAAATTATCAAAGGATTAGACAGTCTTTGTGGTGTTCGCAAATCGAGGTTCATGTTTCCGCACATCAGTAGGTCTAAGGTTTAATATACCTTAGGTTCTTGGTTCAAGAAGTATCGGGTCGAGATCCTATCATCTACAACTTGAATTTGGACTTTCCCGGCGTTTTTGAAAATATTCCACGAGTTTCATGCAATTCCCCTACTCGAGATCTTATCAGAACTTCTTATGAACAATCTTCAATGTTATGCATATAATTATTTATTTCCATAGATGATTGCGCTTACCATTTATTTTTGCTTATGTCAAAAGGGGGAAAATATGTATGATATTATATCTATATATGCTTGAATTGTATGAGTAATGGGAAATACATGTATAAGAGATAGGAGGAATTATCTATAAGTTTACATGTGCCTTCCAAATTATTAAACATCATCTCGTGTTTGTCATAATAAAAAAAGGGGAAAATTGTTGACCTACGATTGACTGTACGTTTTGATTATAAAAAAATTCACTTTTATATCTAACAATCTCATTTGAGTCGTTATAGCAATTGTGGCAAAAGTGATCAATTGAAGACAGAAAGATCCCTATCAAAACACGCGCAAAAGATGATCAATGAAAGTCGAGATAGAAGTCAAGTATGCACGTCAAATCAAATCTCACCAAGTCAAACATTGAAGATATTAGATTTAGACGTTTTGAATTCATATGAAACGGTAAAATACTTAAATACCTAGCAATGATTTTGATAAAAGCTCGGAATAGATTTTTATGCACGAGAAAAACTATTTTACAAAATGACTTGCATAAAAGTTATTTTCAAAAGGTAAAGATCTCAATCGTTTATTTAGAAGTGATAACTTACCTTGAAAAATAAGTTAAAAATATATTTCAATATATTACATTTTTCAAAACAATAAAAGAAGGAAATTCTTGAAAAACTGCTGTATCGGACGCGTCCAATACACATGGCGAATGTCCGGTAGAACCGGATTGTCCACCGGTCCAAAAAGTTACCGTTCTGAAATTCTGACTCAAACGGCTAGTTGACCGTCTAGTAGGCCGTGTCCGATGTCCGGTTGAGCAGAGTTTTTGATAGTTTTACTGCTATAAATACCAAATCAGTTTGCAATCGATACACACTTCTAAGAACATTTAAGTGAGACATTTTTGAGCTCATTTGATCTGCACATCTTCATCAACTCATTTATTTTATCCTTGAAAAACCTTTGATTGATTCAACATTTGAAAGTCATATTTTTCATCAAAGTTTTTCTTACCTAATACTTGAGCTTCATTCATTCCTATTCATTAAAGTATTATCCTATTTCTCTCATTGTACTCAATTTTGATTATATCATTTATTGAGAGAAAAAATTCAAACTGTAAACTCATTACCCTTTAAACTTGTGGGTCATGTTGAGGTCCCGCAAAACTCAACATTGTATAAGAATCGGTGCTCCTTGTTTGTAAGTCACCAGAAACTTTGTAAAGGGTTGGATAGCACCCTAAGTCAATCAGCATAGTGAAAAAGGCATTGCTCGTGACGAATAGCTTGGTAACGAAGGACGTAGATTATTAATAGGGATCAGACCTCCACAATTATATCGTTTGCACACTCTCTTCTCTTTTACTTATTGCTTTTTTGATTGTGCATAATTGTTTGATTAACTTATACATTATCATATTGTTTGAAATTGATAAATCTTTGAAAAAATTTGTATAAACCTATTCATCCCCCTTTTGGTTAGCTATTTTTGGGTTATCAATATTGAAGTTCTCCAAAAAAAAAAAAAAACAATTTTATTTTATGGCCCTAATCACTAATTTGAAGATTTGAAATAAGTTAGGGTTAAAATTTTTTTTGATAAAAAGTGAAAGTCCAACTTCAATTTAGTCAAAGATTTAATGGGGTGAAACCATTTTCCAAAATTTTCTCGGTCAAAATATTAAATTCAGTCCGACATGCATTCCGACCAGATTTCTAAAATTTTAAATTGCATCTTGGCCCCAAATTTCAAGAAAATGTAAGGATGCCCTTAAAAATTCTAAATTTACAAGGACAGTCTTATCCCCAACCAACATCACCTAATCCAATTAGGACTTCGACCTTAGCGACGCTAGTGTTCGATTGTGCTGTAATGGTCACACAAGTGTTTAACACAGACGACAACTCCAAGTGGTAAAAGAGGAGGGTGAAGAAATCTAGCTTTGCTTGAGGCTGCCGCGTCAAGGGTTCGAATCCTGAAATATGAATTTGACTTTTGGGTAAGTGCAAGTGTACAAGCAGCCTTCTACCCTGTACCCTTGCAGGCATAACCTGCGATTTACCTCCCTCACGATGCTCCAGGGTAGGGATGGTGTAGGACCCTCAAGTTGGAGTTCAACCTTTAACAATAGTGAAATTGCTATTGTTTCCAATTGGTACCTCTACTTATAGCAACTACCTAGAGGCTAGATGATAGGTGATTTCGTCTTCATAGCGAAATCCATTGCCTTCAATCCGCCTTGTGCAAGGATCAGATTGTGCTCTGTCTTCACAAGGCAAAGCCCTCTCATCTCCTTTGCCACCACATCTAATTAAAGACTGTAAAGTTGGACTGATTTACATTTAGCCACACCACAGTGACCCCCGAAGCCATCTTCTTATACAATTTAACCAGTGAGTTGGAACAAGAATCTGGAGAAAATCAAGGAAACAAACAATTAGATCATGAAATTTCCCTCGAGGCGATGATCGCTCACAAAGCCTTGTCCTCGGCCTCGAACTTGTGCTACAACTGATTTCAGTCCCCTTCCCTTTGACCCAAATCCAATTCACATTAAAAATAAAAAAAAAATTTCCCTCCCAAAATCAAATGCGGATTAAAGAAATTAAGATTACCAACTATAATTGTTTAAATCAAATTTGGTATCACAATAATACTTATTATACCTACAGATAGGGGTGGGCAAAAACCTGACCAATCCGACCAACCCAACTCAAATCGATCGGTTTGGGTTGATTTTTTAAGTTCAATTGGGTTGGGTTGGGTTGAAAAATTGAATTGAAGGTTGGGTTGGGTTGGGTCTTGGGTCATGAATTAAAACCCGACCTGACCCAACCCAACCCAACCCGATGAATTAAAAAAATTAATATCTAAGATGAAAAAAATAAATTAAATAGACATAATAGTAAAGATAAGATGATGACTTATAATATATAAATGTCAAATTTTTTTCACATAGACCGATTCACATGAACACCATTTAAAATGTAATGTCATTTGACGTTAAAATAAAAATTAAAGACATGACAATGAAGTGATTGAATTTCAAAAAATTGTAAAAAAAAAAAATGCTTCTTAAATTTTAAACTTATTTATACATTATTTTTAGAAAGAATTCCTTATATATGTGTTTAAAAAGCGTAGATTTTCAAGTAATTTCAAATTCTAAAAAATTATTCAAATTTAACAAATAAATCGAATCTAACTTTGATTGGGCCGAAACCAAACCGACCACCCCAACCCAACCCAACCCAAATCGATTTTGATCGGTTTGGGTTGGGTTGGGTTTAAATCAATAATTGGGTTGGGTTGGGTTGGGTTGATTTTTTATCAAACCGACCAAGTTGGGTTGGGTTTGGGTTGGATAAAAAATCGATCCAACCCAACCGACGCCCACCCCTACCTACAGGCCCGATTCTGCTGTGAAGTGAAAGAGGCCGTCGCCTCGGGCCCAAAATGTTAGGGGGACTTTTTTGGCCCAAATGAATTTTTTTAATATTAAGTATGTTACCGTCAACACTCACAACACGACTTTGTTTCCTCTCCTCTCTCCTGCCATTCGACGATTCCGTCCGCCTCACCTCATCGTTGTCCCATCCCGTCTCCATCGGACCGGCGGTGGCCTCATTTCTTGGCCGTACCGCCTTGCTTATCTTCTTCCTCCCTACTCCCTTCCCTTCACTTTTCTTAAGAAGTCCATTTTAATTTTTAAACGGCCCTAACTGCGGTCCCTGCCCTTCCTTTCGCCGGCGGTTGCTACAGCATCCCAGGTAGGCCATTGACATTTGACAACCATGGAATGGTAAAGCCACCCACACCAAGACTCCGGTCAACCTGTGAAATTGTAAGGTAATCTAAATATTATTTACTTGTTTTAGATAAAAATAAATAAATAAATAAGCTATAGAGCTTGTGTCTGTGTGCACTCAAATGGCAGCTCCTCCAATTCGGCCGATTGCTCTAGTGACGGAGCATCCAAATTGCTCGCTAATCTCCCCTCTCGCGGCCTCTTGTCTGCCGACTGCCAATGTAGTTTCATCTAACCTAGTATTTCTCACTCTCCTATACAGTTGTTGTATATTTTTTTAATTCCTTGACATACGTAAATGATTTCTTTTTAAAGATGTTGACTCTATTTTATGGTTGGAATTCGGAATTAAGATCATTTGAGAGGGATTTGAACGGCTTGGATTTAGGAACCTAAAAAAGACACTGCCTTTTGTTGCAATTGAGAAATGAATTTGTTAATCAAATGGGGTTATTTGGAATAAAGTATTTTAGGATAGAAAAGATTACAATAAGATTTGTATATTTGTGAAATGTTTAAGTTGTGCAAACAGGGTTTAATTCATATTTTTCGATGACTTCCATTATGTTGTACAATTGAATGGTCATCAGATTGCTCCTGGAAAGTACACTAAGTCCCAAAAGGAAGGTGTTTGAGTTCAGGACATGTCAAGATGCTTCCTTTGACACATCCATGTCTAGGGATGAGATTGTTATAACTAGTTCTGGTAGTTAACTTTTAGTTTCACATTTGTGTGATTCTATTTTTCAACATTTCTATCACAGATTCACAATACTACTTAAACTTACGAAAAATAAAATGGAGTTTAATATAGAGGATTCTCACACAATGAAGAAAGAATGTTGTTAAAACAGAAGTAATCAATATAATGAGGACTTAATTAAAGTCAATCATCATTCAAGATTCTACTTGCTGTAAGCAAGCAAATTTTGTGGAATATGGATGCTCAATTATTATTTATTCTATGTTATCTCATGTGTAGCTATTGAGTTTCTGTGGATGTAACTGATGATAAAAATCTATTTTTTAGACATGCATTTATTCTTCAATTTTTCGTATGTTTTCTAATTTATGTGTTGACAAATTTACGCAGGGTGGGATGTGGGTCTATATTTGCGATCATGAACCTCCAGGTTTGTATATTCAATAAATCCAATAACTTTTAGTTTCTGCTAGTAAATGTTGCATTTATTTTGATGGGCCAAAGTGTTTCTTGTTAGCTAGTGGAAAATAGCTAAGTAGTCATGCAATCCCGTTTGATTGAATGGTTGCTACCTGTAAACGCTTATCACTTTCTGTTTGTATTAGAATATTGGGACTGAAAGTTCATTCTTGTGTTATTGTCATTTTTTTTTTATTTTTCGAAATAAAATCCTTTCAATTGCCAAGTTTTTTTTATGGATCTCATGTGAAGGATAGTGCCACAATGAAAATGTGTCTGATCTCACACAATTGCCAAATGAAAATGTGGCTTATCTACAAGTTGATAATGTATTAAATGAATATGGATCTATCACGTAATTGCAATTTTATGTTAAATTTTTATTTCTGGCTGAATTGTAACTGTGAAATTCTCAACTGTGCGTTTTCATAATTTTCGTCGAAATTCTTCTTCTTAGGTAAGCAATAGCTTGTCCTAACTTGTTATAAAATATATTTGAAATGTTTGAAATCTTATCGGCTTATATAATTGTGACTTGGTGGGCTTATATGATTGGTTAATAACAAGTATAATATAGTTGTTTGTTGTTTTACTGTTAAATTTAAAGTTAGCAATAGGTTGTATAACACACTGTTGGATTTTGCATTTAAGTTAATTTGGGGGAGCCTAATTTACTGAGTTCGTCTCAGCCCCGAAAATCTGATACCATTGTTCGATATATAGTTAAGCATGCAAACTTGAATTAAACAATTTCAATATTCAAAATAGGATGATCTTTGCGTCTACGAAGAATCCATGACAAAAATTATACATTTGATGATTACAATTGACTGAAATTAGGGCCGACCTAAGCAAGATCTTATACATTTTTTATAAGTATGTCAATACTAATATTTAAATGAAAAATATATCTATATTTAAATGAAAACTTTGTACAATTCAAAAGATAGTATTGCAAAATAAAACATCTATCACGACCTGAGGATTAGGCTAGCATAATGTTTAGTCTTCTTATGTTTGGAGATGCAAAATTAGTAATCAAAAAACTCAAATCAAAGATAAAACTTGGCAATTTTAACTCTAAAATACTTCTTTCAGCGAACACAACGATGACTAGATTAGTCTATAATACTCTACAAGCAACCTAAGCATTTGCGAAACAACAATTCATTCTCTTAATATAATCTAACACATTAGTTGCTCCATTGATTTTTGTAGATATCGTCTTCCCTTAAAACTTTCAACTCAAAAAATAATTCTATTCATCAATGTCAGATACCACGTTATGCTTCAAATAATTTTCAAGATTAATGTAATAACACTTTAAACTAGCATGATCAATATATTTAAGCCTTTTCAAATCATATAAAAATCCAAAAATATCATCATATTTCTAAAATTGTTCAAATCTATTTTAAAGTGATGATAGAGCTTGATTTACTATATAGGAAATAATTGACCCTGAAACCAATTAGGATTTTTAAACTTCAATTAAGGCAAAAGCACACACAGATGTTTCTGCAATTCAATAATATAACGAACATGAGAAATGGATAAGAATAATCTGAAAAATTCAAGACCAAATAATATAATATTCAAACCAAAATATTTCAACACAACCAATTACCCAGATTAAAAAGCTTATTTGATCGAATAAACTTCTAGCAGCAACCAATTAGGGTTTTTCAAAAATATCAATTTAAACGATTAAACCCTTGAATATGGATAAGCATAAAAAAACCTTTATTAAACCCTAGATTTCTCAATTCAATATGTCATTTAAAATATCAAAATCATATCTATTGAGGGCTGACTTTTCAAGAGAAGGCAAGAATTTACATACCTTGGTTGGTGGTGCAAGTCGACGGCATTACAGATGTTGAAGAAGAAAAAATGGGATAAGGGAAGGCGATCAAATTCGCGAAAACAGCTTAATCAAATAATGAAGAAAACAAAGGAATTTTTATTTTTATTTTTATTTTGTTTTATTTTATTTTTTTAAGACAAGGTCTTTGTGATTTACCCTTTTTTGGAGGCTGCAGATTTTTGAGGCGGCTGGCCTCATATTTTTGAGGCCTTAGGCAGCCCTTGCCCAGGTGGCTTGGGTCTAGGGCCAATCCTGATTGAGATACTTCTGAATCTGATTTGTCGCGATCTCAGCACATCACAACTTTTCAAATGTCTAGTTTCCAATATAATCCACAGAGTAAAATTGAACTGGGAACTTAGACCTCCATGCATAGGAATGACCAGATTATAGGAGAATAAGATTTAGGTTTTTTCCCCTCTTTTCTTGTACTAACAAGTAATGAAAACAAAAGTGTAAAACCTTAACCACTGACTTAGTATTTAAAGGTTTTCCTAAATACTATTTTCATTAGGATTAGTAAAGACGTCATCCAATTGAGTCAAAGAACTAATTAAAGCGCAATACATAAAAAAGCTCATTAGTATTTATTAAGTTCACCAACAATTGGGTGTAGGATATAATACTTTCACCATGAACATAGTCGAAGAGACAATTTAGCGAAAATTTAAAAAAACTGTTGTTTGATTTGCTAAACATTTCCAGAAACATCAGGCCAGGTTTTTATTGAATTCCTTCCAAGTTGCTCAGGCCAGAAAGAATCAAAAAGCATTGGATCTTTCGATAGATGCTAGTTCCAGAAAATTTCAGATTGCAGGCAGGGAGAGATAGAAATTAGAGGCAGGAAAGTCATTTGGGCCTGTGTGCTGCCCTTTTCTCTTTTTACTCACTTTTTTCTGAACAGAAACTGATTGAGATACCCCAATTGAAGGAAAACTTAGGAATTGAATTTGGTCCAAAAATTTCTTTTCAACTTCTGCACTTTTATATATGTGAACACCTTTGTTTTCATGGAATTTTTATTGTTGGAATTTAACTATTTAAGTCCCATTTTTTCAAAATGCATTTTCTCCCCGACTCATTTAACCACATGTTGTCTTAATAAAATATTTTATATCTAAACTCAAAATTTTTTCCTACTTTTTAACTATACATTCTCTAAAAAAATAATTATTACGAAACTTATATCCCAAGGACTCGAACAGAGCTAAGCTTGTGTTATCACCCCAAAGTGGCCACAGATTTTAAACTGTAGGAGAGAACGCACTCATCACAGACACTCCTTGAGGTCTCTCATCAGAACACATTAAGCCCTTTTTTTGAAAACCATTAAAACAAAATCATTTTTTCCTCAAACTCATTTTTAACCTTACATTTTTATAATAAATATTTCATACATAAACCTAAAACTTTTTTTTTACTTTTTAACCTCACATTCTCCATTAAATCACAAATAGAAATTGCTAACTCAGAAACTATAATCAAACAAAATAAACATGTGAAAGATAGTCTTACTTATTTATGAACATCCATGAAATTGAAAAAATCTACTGAAAATCCCAAATTAGAAACATTTATGGTTTTTTTTTTACTGCCATAGCATCATAACCTTGAAAACTAAATTCATGGCACTTAATGATTCCTGCCATAGATCAGAAAATTCAATCGAGTACCACCATGTCTAGGGATCGATCTAGCAAGGGGGAGGATGAGGAGGAAGATGATGATGTTGAATGCTGGCAGGACGGACTGAATGAACTGGATATGACTGACTGCAGGAACCTGCATCTTAGGTGCATTAAGTACAGAAGGGAATTCTGAAAAACCTGTAGAAACTGGTGTGAGAACTGGTGAAAAAGATGAAGAACGCATCCCAAACTGATTCCCATTGGTCATTTGACTGAATTCCAGGAGCCCATTAAATACTGATGTTTCATCATAATTCCCCATTAATGGCGACAGGTTGAAAAATTGTGGAGCCCCAGATCCGCCAGTGATGAACATGGAAGTATCTTCCTGTTTGTTCAATTGTTGCTGATGATCAATCAGTAGAGGTTTCTGGTATTCTGATGGCATCCATACGGGCGGCAGATCAAATGCAGATGAATCCAGTGATGATAAGGGAAAAGATGGCAGCGGAGTGAGTAAATTGGTGTTAAAATTCACCTGATCAAACCCTTGTAGCAGTGGATTTGGGGGGCTGCTGCAGGGATGTGGACTTGATACATTTGGGCAGTTGGGATCAAATTAGAGTTTGAATTCATTGAGTACAAACCTTGAAAATTGCTCCTTGCCGAATTTGTCAAATTAGAAATTGCGGCTAGTTCAGAAAATGGAGCCATATTAGAAAGATTCATTGCCATGAGTTTTTTCTTGATATTCGAATTCCAAAAGTTTTTTACTTCATTGTCTGTTCTTCCAGGAAGATGTTTGGCTATCTGAGCCCACCTGCAAAACAAAGAAAATGTCAGTTTGTGTGAAGCTGTAACTGAAATAATTCATTATTTTGTGATTATGAGACTAACTTATTCCCTAGAATATTGTGTAGATCAATTATGAGGGCAGCTTCTTGTGGAGAAAAACTCCCTCTTTTCAGACCCGGCCTCAAGTAATTTATCCATCTCAGTCTGCAGCTCTTGCCACATCTCTGCAACCCTGCACCAAAATAAGCAAAAAAAAACTGGTGTAACTATTTATATACATGTCAGCCTGCTAAGGCCAAGACCTAACTCAAGTGGTAACAGCAAAGAGTTCTCAGGCCAATGAGACTGGGTTCGATCCTTCTCTTGAGATGGGTGAAATCCTTTGATCCCCATTTAAAAAGATAAAAAATAAAATATAAAAAAAGTTAGCCAGTTAGGTACAAAAACTGTTTTCACACACACGTGTGTGTATACGTGGAAATCAATGTTCTACAACTAATACCAGCAAGTCTAGGAACTGCACTCCAACAGCCATGGCCGTAGGCAGAAATGTGCCTTGAGAGTTTCTCATCTTCATCAGGTGACCACATCCCTCTCTTCACTTTTTGTTTGTTGCAGCACTTATGATGGCCATGGCTCATTTTCTCTCCGTTTTTGAAACCAGCTGTACTGCAGAAATTGCAGAAAATCAAAACTGTTATTTAGTATATATATACATGAAAAAGAAACAGATGAAGAAAGGTCCTAAAGGAGCAACCGAAAAGCTTGAATTAAATGGAATGGCTGACTTCAACTGAGAGTACACTGCAGATTATGAATTTAATGCAGAGAGCTGTACAACAATGGCTATGAGGAACATGTATAGGATTTGTTTGTAAAACTTGTTGTAACCGTTCGGGGAAAGGGGGGACGTCTTATAATGGATCCTCCTTCATGGCCAGTTTCCACGAGTCAGCCATGCAATTTAGATAGGACCCACATTTTGCCAGGTCTCCAAAGCTCCGTTGGAATCATCATATACAATTTTATGAAAGTATATTCTTCTATTGTTTTGAAGAAAAAAAGTTTTAATTTTAGTCCGCCATGACTCAGCCCTGATTTTGTACAGCAGAAATGGAAATACTTAGTATTTTTGGTTTGAAATAATACGTGTTACACAGTGCTGATCCAGCTATGGTACATTTTACACATTTTGTCATTGTTCTTACTTTCTATTTATGAATCTTTAATGTCGAAGATGTTAGAAAAGGGAGAATAATCAACTAGTATATGTTTGAAATAATCTAAATAATTTTTATTTATTCTGACTAATGTAATATTCTTTTGGTATTAGCTTGGTTACTCTCATAATTTTTTCTATCATTCATGATTATTCATACTGATATTTATGTAACGTTATTCAATGGTAGGCATATTCACTACACAATAGGTAAATGGCGATTTACTCATCCCGTTCTTGAGCGGATATTAAGCATATTAGTTGTGCTAACGACAAAAATGATAACGTGTCCAACATATTCCCCCGTGTTAAGGATATTTGCAACACAATGGGCTGGCATATGATAGTTAGTGATATATGGGGTAGGTTTACTCATAGCGTGTAATTAAAGCCAAATGATGATTTGTACAATGCGTTCTTCTTTGGTTGGTATATTTGCAACACAACTAGTAAATGTTTATTTGCCTAATCAGTTCTTTTTCAATATGTATAATTATATGTCGATTTCTTATTATTTCGTGATACGCCTATTCGTACTGTAGATAGATATTTATTTGTCCCAGTGTTTTCTCTCGAGGGACAAATCCCAACACTAGGAAATCCTATAATTTTCCCTTCATATACTAATTTATTTGCTCAACGGTTGATTTGTTGGCTATAAAGATCAACAACATTGTGCATGAAAAAAATTGCTCACTTGGTAGACAATTACCTATTTTGATTAGGAAGGAACTTGTGAATATCTAGGGAGTGTTGGTAGATTGTTTGGTACATTATAATAAATAAGATTTAATGTTTTTTTCCTTCTTATATCATCCATAGGTAAATGAGCTTCATGTGTACAAGCTACTAATTCTATTTAATGATAAGTAGATGTTGATAATTAATCGGTCAACAAACAAATTTTAAACTTAGAGATGATTAATATTCAAACTCCCAATTATTTTTTGTGTGCTACTAATGTAATAATTAAAAACAATATAAAAGTTTACATATATACAAAAATAAATAAAGGAGTTTTTACTATTTTACGATTAGTTTTGAACTAAAAAGAGATATTTTACTAAAATTTTGAATCTCAAAATTATTAAAAAAATATTAAAATTTTAGTGCTGAGATAGCCAAGCCTACTGTACTTTCACTCGATAAAATTAGAATATCGAAAAAAATAAAATTTTGATTATAATACTGTACAGTACTACTACGTAGCACGCAAAGCATACCAAACTTGCCCAGGGTTTCTGTCTAATCCTTGTGACATGCCCAAATAGATTTTGGAGATAGAAATTATTGCTGCCTTTTGATTGATTTTCCTATAAATTTTTGCGGGGCTCATAAATATTTTTAATTAAATTAATTTTGGAAAACATTCTGTGTTGAAAATATGTGATTCAATCATGAAACTTTATGTACTTTCATACTTAAAAAGATTGTACCAACTAATTATTGCACTATGTCCTTTCTTTTTATTTCCTATTTCATCCCGTTTCTTGATATATTTACATAGCAAAAGCATATAACTACAGCCAATTCATCCAGCTTCCAGATAATTGCGCGGACGATGAGTTTCATCTCGACAGTTTTGACATATATAAGTTGACATTTACGATTTGTATTCCAAATTTTCTCGTCGATTATATATGCACATTGAAATCATACTAATTTTATTATTTTTCCCTTTAAAAAATGAGTTAATTTCACAAATGATCACTGAATTTACATCAAAATTACAAAACGATCACCGAATTACGAAAGTTGCACAAATGGTCACTGAATTTTCTAGTGGTTTCACAAATGGTCACTAGAGAACCAAATTCATTCCCTTCTCAACCCAATACCTTTGGACCACCATAACTCCAATCTCGGGACACGTTGGCTATCGACCAACATACCGTCTTTAAGTCTTCAATGCTCTCTTCACAATCCACCCAACTACTGGTCGTAACTCCGTCAAAATTGATCGAAAAATCGCTCCAAAGTCGGCAATGCGCGCACAGCGAATGAGTGATGAAACATTAAAGTTCAGTGATCTCCTAGGAAACATTTTGCAAAGTTTAGTGATGAATGATGTGAATTTTAAAGTTCAGTAACCTCGTGAAAACCTTTTGCAAAGTTCAATGATCCCCTAGAAATATTTTGCAAAGTTCAGTGATGACTTAGGTGATTTTTAAAGTTCGGTGACCATTTAGGTTATGATCCTGAAAGTTCAGTGACTATTGGGGTAATTAACCCCAAAATGTGTGGTCTAGAAGTTTTATGTAAACCTTATATAGAGAGGTAAGATACCTACATTTTGTAACAAGCCAAGTGTGTAAGTTTTGAAGTTGAAAAATACAAGTTTCATTTTTGTTCACTTACTTCTTTCTATTAGTGTTATCCTTCCTAAAAGCCTTCGCCAATCCAAGTTAGTAAACATCTATTTTCTCCAACAAACCAGTATCAGAGCCCTAATGTATTTGTAAAAAATGGCAAGTGGAATGATTTATTTTCAATTTCCTCAACTCAACAAGGATAACTATGACAATTGGAGCATAATGATGAAGGCATTTCTCGGATCACAAGATGCATGTGAGATTGTAGAGAAAGGCTACACGGAGTAACAAGATGAGGTCACTCTATCCTAAGCACAAATGGGTAATTTGAAGGATGCAAGGAAGAAGGACAAGAATGCGTTCACCCTCATCTATCAAGCCTTAGATGAAGACATGTTCAAGAAAGTAGCTTATGCTACTATGAGTAAGGAAGCGTGGAAGATCTTTTCAAACTCCTACAAAGGAGTTGAGAATGTGAAAAAGGTTTTACTCCAAACACTTCGAGGTGAGTTTGAAGTTTTATATATGAAAGAATTGGAATCAATTTCTGATTACTTTGCAAGAGTATTGGCTATTGCGAACCAATTAAAAAGGAATGGAGAAAAGTTGAGCGACACTCAAGTAATTAAGAATATACTTAGATCTTTAGATTCTAAATTTGACTGAAATAGTTGTAGCCATTGAGGAATCTAAAGATTTAGATAGTATGAATGTCGATCAACTCATGAGATCTTTACAAATCTATGAGAAAAGACTAAAGAAAAAGGTGAAAAAAGAGTCATTAGAGCAAGTTCTTCAAACAAAGCTCACCTTGAACGAGGGTGGAAGAAGGTTTGGTAGTAGGAGAAGCCAAAGAGGAAGATGACATGGCCAAGATTGAGGAAGAAGTGAATTCTACAAGGAGGAAAGAAGCCAAAGCTCGTTTTCCACTAGAGGTCGTGGAGGAAGAAGAGGTACAAGGAAAAATGAATGGCCAATGTATGACAAATCTAAAGTTAAATGTTACAATTGTCAAACACTTGGTCATTATGCTTCAGAATGTAGAAATGTTACTAGCCAAGTTGAGGAGAAAGCCAACTATGTTAGTCGGGAAATGAAGTGGATCATATACTATTGTTGGCTTACAAAGGTGAAGAAAGCAGAGAAAAGACCACTTGATATTTGGATACGGAAGCAAGCAACCATATGTCCAGAAGAAGAAATTTATTCGTGGAGCTTGATGAATCGTAAAGCGTCAATATTACTTTTGGAGATGGATCCAAGATCCCCATGAAAGGCAAAGGTAAAATCTTGACTCGCTTGAAGAATTGGTACATATCAATTTATCTCAAATGTCTACTATGTACCCACTATGAAGAATAACATTCTGAGCTTGGGACAACTCTTATAGAAATGCTATGATATTCATTTGAAAAATTATAGTCTTTCGATAAGAGATCAAATAGAAAATTTGATTGTCAAAGTCTCCATGAAAAAAAATAGAATGTTTGCATTAAGTATTCAAAATGATGTTGTTAAATGCTTAAAATCTTGTTTGAAAGATACATCTTGGTTTTGGCACTTGAGATTGAGTAAGAATAGGATGGGGAAAGGTTTGCCCCCAATAAATCATGTAGATCAATTATATGAAGGATGCTTGCTTGAAAAGTATTCAAGAAAAAGTTTCCCTAAAGAATAATCTACAAGAGCTAAGAAGTCGCTAGAACTTGTACACTCGGATGTTTGTGGGCTAATCAATCTAAGCTCTCTCTGTTAGAACAATTACTTTGTTCTTTTCATTGATGATTTTAATAGAAAGACACGGATCTATTTTCTTAAACAGAAATTGGAAGTTTTTGGAACTTTTTAGAAGTTTAAAGCTCTTGTTGAAAAAGAAAGTGGTTATAGCATATAAGACATGAAATCGGATACAGGATGAGAATTCACCTCCAAAGAGTTTGAAAAATATTTTTACGAGAATGGATTTCATCGCCCATTGACGGTTTCATACTCTCTACAACAAAATGGAGTAGCCGAAAAAAAAAATAGATCCATTTTTAACATGGTCCGCTGCATGCTCAAAAGCAAGAGATTGCCCAAAGAATTTTGGGCTGAAAATGTTAATTGCGCTTTGTACCTATCTAATCGATCGACTTCTAGAAGTGTATGGAATAAGACACCAAAAGAAGCATGGAGTGGAAGGAAGCCGAACATCTCTAACCTACGAGTATTTGGGAGCATTGCATATGCTCATGTGCCGGATCAAAATCGGTTCAAGTTAGATAAGAAGAGTGAAATGTATGTCTTTATCGACTATGATGCTCGCTCTAAAGGCTACAAGCTATATAATCTAAGTAAGGAGAAGATCACCATAAGTAGAGATGTCGAGTTTGATGAAGAAGGAGCTTGGGATTGGAGTGTCCAAGAAGAAGAGTACAACTTCTTGTCATTCTTTAAGGAAGAAGAGCAAGAGAATGGAGAACAGCAACAAGAGCTTACCAATCCACCTCCACCAACTACTCATGGAGATGCTTCACCATCATCTTCATAAGGAGAAAGCTCAATCAAAAGGACACCACGGATGAGGAGCCTACAAGAGCTATATGAGGTAACGAAAAATCGAAATGATCTTACACTTTTTTGTCTTTTTACCGATTGTGAGCCAATAAGGTATGAAGAAGAAGCGCAAAGTAAAAGATAGAGAGATGCCATGGATGAAGAGATTGAATCTATTGAGAAGAACGACATGTGAGAGCTAACGACTTTTCTCAAAAGAAAGAGAGCAATCAGAGTCAAGTGAGTGTACAGTGCAAAGAAGAATGTTAAAGGAGAAGTGGAGAGATACAAAGCAAGATTGGTTGCCAAAGGCTACAACCAACGGTCGGGGATCAACTATGAAGAGGTATTTGTCCTTGTTACTCGCTTAGAAACCATAAGATTATTTATCTCTCTTGTCACGCAGAATAAGTAGAAGAAGATTCTTCAAATGGATTTGATATCAGCTTTCATAATTGGTTATCTTGAAGAAGAGGTTTACGTGGGGGCAAACAATGGGTTATAAATTAAAAGTACATGAAGGTAAAGTCTTACAACTCAAAAAGGCTTTATATGGGTTGAAACATGCTCCAAGGGCATGGAATAGTAGAATTAACAAGTACTTTTTAGAAAATGACATTACAAAATGCCCTCATGAGTATGCCCTTTACAAAAAGGTAAATGAGAAAGGAGATATCATTCTTGTTTGTTTGGATGTGGATGATTTTATATTTATAGGAAATAATCTAAGTATGATCACTGAGTTTAAAAAGGTCATGGCTCAAGAATTCGAGATGACGGATATCGGCCTCATAGCCTACTATTTTGGGATTGAGGTAAAGTAAATGGAGGATAGAATTTTCATCTCACAAGAAGGGTAAGCGAAAGAGATTTTGAAGAAATTCAATACAACGAGTTGCAAGCCTGTATGCACCCCGTCGATTACGAAACCAAGTTATCAAAGTATGATGAAGGTAAAAAAGTGGATCCAACACTTTTTAAGATTCTTGTTGGAAGTCTAAGATACTTGACATACACAAGACCAAATATTCTCTTGGGAGTTGGGCTCATCAGTCGCTATATGGAGATACCCACCATGACCCATATGAAGGCAGCAAAGAGGATTCTTCGCTACATCAAAGGTAAGCTTGACTATGGCTTAGTCTATTCATCATCTAATGAATTCAAACTTGTTGGATTTACTAACGGCGATTGGGGCGGAGATACTAATTATAGAAAGAGTACTATTGGTTATGTGTTCTACTTGGGCGACACTGCATTCACTTGGAGCTCGAAGAAGCAATCAATCGTGGTGCTATATTCATGTGAAGCTGTATATGTTGTAGCTACATCAAGTGTTTGCCATGCAATTTGGCTTAGAAACTTGTTGAAGACACTTGGAATCTCACAAGAAGAACCGATCGAGATCCATGTTGACAACAAATTAGCACTGACATTGGCAAAGAAACCAGTATTCCATGATAGAAGTAAGCGCATAGATACAAGGTATCACTTTGTTAGAGAAAGCATTGCAAAGAAAGATGTGCAATTGAAACATGTAACCTCTCAAGAGCAGATTGCCGACATTCTTACCAAGCCACTCAAGCATGACGTGTTCCGCAAGCTACGAACTCTACTTAGAGTAGTAAAATCAAGTTTAAAGGGGAATGCTGAGAATGAAACTTTATTTTTGAACTAAGTAATATGGGCTTAAAGATTTTACTCATATGTCCAATTCAATTAAAAACCCCAACAAAGGCTAGCATTTCGAGAAACATTTCTAGAAAAATCTATGTAAATATCTATGTAAAAAGATGTGGTCATAAATGTGGTAATATGTCAAGTAGATTATGTGATTTTAGAATTCTATCTAGAATATTCTAAAAAAATATCTAGTCCAAATATGTGGTCTAGAAGTCTCATGAAAATATGTGATCTAGAAGTTCTTATCAAAATGTATGGTCTAGAAGTTTCGTGTAAATCCTATATAAAGGCGTAGAATTCTTCAATATTTCATGACAAGCCAAGTGTGTAAGATTTGAAGTTGAGAAATACAAGTTTCCTTTTTGTCCACTTACTTCTTCCTATTAGTATTGTCCTTCCTAAAAGCCTTAGTACAATCCAAGTAGTAGACCTCTCTTTCCTCCAACACAGCTTTGTTTGAAGACGTGATAACATTCACCAGACATATTTGGTTTTTCTATTTCAAACAGTACAGGAGGCAGAAATGGTTGAGAGGGAACTATGTTCAATTCTTAGAGTAAGCGGTTAATCGTCAAGAGGCTACGAATTAGGGGGAGACCTAGAGACCAGTCCCCGAAATTAAGATGGTTCAATAGTGGCCTCCGTTAAGTGGTTGGGTAAAAGTTAATACAGATGGAGCGGTACATGGGCGTCCTAGCAAGAGGTGGTGAAGTGTTTCGGAACTTTAGGAGCTTCATCTAAGGGTGTTTTGCCATTTCCTTGGACTGTTTGTAGTGGCTAAGGCATGGGATATAGGTTGGCCTATTCTATGGCTGGAGAGTGATTCATTTTACGTGGTGCAACTTTTACATGATCCATCGATAGAAGTTCCATGGGTGCCGATAAACAAGTGGGCAAAATGCTTGCATCTAATCACATTTATGAACTTATGAGTTTCACAAATCTTCTGAGAAAGGAATTGAGTTACTGATTTCATAGTAGCAGATGCCATGACTAGTGGGACGTATGTGGTGGTCTATAATCCCCCCTCCCCCTCTTGCTCTCCAATTTAGTTCATAGAAATATATCATGTGATTGTAACTATAATTTAGCTAGCTGATTGGTTGGCTAGTCGTTTGTCTCATTATGGTTATTGTTATTTGTAATGAGTTTCTCGGGTTATATTTGGATTTTGTTCATTATTTTATTTATTTTAATAAAATGTTTAGACCGACAAATAATGAGGTTTCTACAAGGTTCAAAATAGTTTGGATGTCTCAATGAACCTACTAATTCTGCTTACATTCATTTTATAAAAAAAAAAAAAAAAAAAAAGTTCTCAAACCTAGTTACGTACATTTTGTTGTTGTTGTTATCGTCGTCGTCATCATCATCATTACTATTTGTTTAAGCCCGCTAAGTAAAGGTTTTTATACTGTTACATTTGAATAGATAGGGGATCCGGATCCTTACCTTGTCTAGGGCTTACCTCGACTTACCTAGATATGTATATGTAACTACAGTTTAAACATCTATATTTGCCAATAGCTTTTAATTATTTCATAATGTTTGTTATTTTACAATAAGTACATACAAAGAGGATCATTGCATTAAGTACAATTATATTCATCATTTTTACTTTATTAGCACTTTTTTCCTCGAAGTTACATGATAACTTTAATATAACTAGTTTTTGGAATTCCAAAAGCTTTTTCCTTCAAGCTAATTAATGTAAACTCTATGAAGTTAAAGTTTGCTTTATATGCATGAAAGATTTTCCCATGGCCATGTAAGTGTGTTAATTATGACAATAACAATGATTATATAAGCATCAATGATGATGAAAAGCTAATTATTCTTACAGTGAGTTGAAAACAATGATCTATCAAATATGTGTTATATCTGGAGTATGAGTTTCTGTTGCCAACGCTTAAAATCTAACCTATTAAATTTCTCTGGATTTTCTCCGGTCGTATTAGAGACTGTCGTACCAGAAGTTGTCATTTCTTTACATAATCTAAACAGCGTAACAGTTTGATCAACATGATTAGAAAATAAATTCGAGCCTACCGACTTCATGATGTTTCCTTAAAACGAATTTGCTGCCTTCAAAGATGCTAAAGACATTCAGCAATCGTTTCCCAACATAGAACGAATTTTGTCTCCTACGAAAATAGCACAGCAATCCGCAGGAGTTCTAACGAACTCAACGAAGTGTATTTACGAAAATAATATTAGAACGAGAAAGGGAGAATGAGATTCAAAGCAAAGAATATTTGCAATGAAAATGGTGTAATTATTTTGGCGGAGGGGTTGACTATTTATAGAATCGTTCGTGTCCATTCGACCATCCTTCATGCCTTTTCGGACAGCCTCCAAACTCGAACAGACACACTGTTTAGTTCTGCAACGGAACAATCAGTTAACAGCCGACTGTTTAATAGACAACTGTTAACATGTTGTCCAGACCAAAATATTACTCGGAAATAAGCTAATCAGAATTAATATCATTAAGTACCCAAGAATTTGATTAATTATAATTTGGCCCAAAAATTTAAATAAATTTTGTCCAAAAATTAAAATAGTACAAAAGCCCACCCGCATCCGAACGTGCACGTGCCCTGTCGTGCAGAGCCGGCTGGACGGATGGCGGCGGCGCGCGTGTGTGGGTGTAGGACTGAACCCAATAGGATATAGGTCTCCCCCCTTCCAAAGACTATTAGTACCCCTTGGGGCCCATACTCAATTCCCAAACTTGCACCATATAAACCACATCAAAGTTTCCTAACTTTCCTATATGGGATAAATATTTGGAAATTTCCAATACATCAAATTCTTTACTAGTTTTTAGTTTCAAGTGGGTTACTTTGACATTAAATATTTCATTCAATTCTAAATGGTTTTCGATAAATAAATATATCATGTTAATCACCTCGCGGAGTAGATTGTGAATAAGCTAGGTCTCGTTAAAAGTAAGGCACGAGTCCCACTGAAATTTGGGCTCAAAGTTGATCCATTTCATTAATATTAAACCATTTTTCCAACCAAATCTGCCTGGGATCTCATTCGGTCAAGAGGCGAAGTGTGTGAATGGAAAAAATGGCTTTGGTCCCCATTAGTACCCAAGAAAATATCCATTGTTAGTTGGCGAGCTTTGCGAGATAAACTTCTGGTTGACAGGAATATTCAAGCAGTGGGTGTCAAGCTTGCATCCAAATGTAATTGTTGCGCAGAACCATCAAACGAAACGGCAGACCACATGCTAAGTACTGGCGATCTGGCTAAGGACGTATGGAGATTTTTTGCAGGTTTGTGCATCATTCCATTCTCAGAAGCTAGCTATTGGCAGGAGAAAATTGTATCGTGGTGGACAAAAGTATCACAAAACACACAAGTTGGGGTATTGTGTGGAATCATCCCTTTGATTATCACCTGGCACCTGTGGAGAGCCACATGTACAACTTGAATGGAAGAGGCTACTACATCTTCAAGGTGTGTTATCAGACAGATCAAGATGATGTTGGTCATAGTTACGAAGTCCCTCAAGATGTTTCGCCGAATAAAAGCGCCTGATAGAGAAATTTAGGAAAGATTAAATGTACCAGCATCACCTATTTCTACGGTAATACCCCAAATGATCAGCTGGATGAGGCCAGGAAGTGGTATAATAAAGCTGAATGTTGATGGAGGATCTAATGGCAATCTAGGTGGCTCAAGTGGTGTCGGTCTGATCCGAGACAGCAAAGGAAAATTAATTGCTGGTTTTACTCATAACTATGACGTGGCAACCAACATTTTTGTCGAGTCCTATGCTCTTAGGGACGGGTTAACAATGTGTATGAACCGGGGATGGATGGATTTTGTAGTGGAGTCAGATTCTATGCTGATAGTAAAATGGGCAATGGAAGGAATGTGTACTTTATGGTATTTGTAGGATATGTGGGAGGATATCTATGGATTGATCGAAGCCACCTGTGCCAAAATAACACATATCTATAGAGAAGGTAATATGGCAGCGTACTATTTGGCAAAATTAGGAGCTACTGGTAAATCCTTTATCATCCAAGAGGGGAAAAATGTTCCGGTTCGCCTTAGGAAATTTTAAAAGTTGATGGTTGTAGCCTCTCGAATATTAGATGTAAATGATCCTTTGATTTAATTGTTGTAAGGCTTTCCTCTACCATAAGTGAGGCCTTAAATAAAAGTTTAAATTTTGAAAAAAGAAAAAAGAAAAAAAGGACCATTTTTCCAACAATATGACCTCTAAAAGATTTATTATAACAGCTGAAACTACCGTTGAACTATCATCACAAAATTACAAGAGAAACAACGAATTTCGTGTTCTTAACAATTTAGATTTCAGCATATATTTAGACCTAAAGAGCTTTCCACTTGAATAAAAACATTCCATTTATTGACTAATATCCAAAAAGTATTTAGCGCAAAGTATGTAAAATTACTATTTTCCATAGAAAACCAAGGTTTAAACGAATATAATTAGCACAAAAATAATTTAAAGTAGACATTCAGGCTAATCTTTTATTTTAAGAAAAAGAAAATTTCTTTTAATTTTTAAAGAAATGAAAGATGGGCAGTAAAACAAATGTAGAAGCCAAAAACACATTGTAGCGGAAAATACTCGAGAAACCTTTGATTTAGGCTCAAAAATCAACCAAACGAACACCAACTTACCGGCTCGACCTAACAATCCTCTACACCTTGGTTGCCTCCGTTTTACCCACTACGTTACCCTTCTTCTACTCCACAAAGGACACAAAGGGGGTGGTGATTTGTAGGCACAAAGGTAAAGAGAAAAATACTACAAAGGAAGGCAAGGAAGAGATCAAAGATTCACAAAGAATTAACCGTTTTTCTCACCTAGAGCTGGCCAGTTTTTCACTCTCAAAGGGGCTGTCATTTTTCTCCTATTTTCACACAAATCACACACTATATGGCTAGGGTTTCTACCTTACAAATATGCTAGGTTTAGGATTTAAGTTTGGGCCAAGACTTACCTTAAATGGGCCAACAATATTACCATCCAACCCAACCAAACTTCAGCCCTTACAAGGTGTATTAATTGTTTCAAAGTCGAGCCGTAACTTTTGGTGTCGATAACATATCCGACATCGATTTTTCATCATCGCCCGGATTATTGGGTATCAAAAAACTCAACACACATATAACATAGATTTCCATTCCTGTGAAGGAATGCTGGCATTGCTATCCCACTGATATCTTTTGAAAGTGCCACTAGTAACTTTGCGTATGTTTCGAAGTAAGAAAAAATAATTTTTCAGTATCGAAACAATAAATGCAACAGATATGGTTCAATAGGTTTGGACACTAAAAAAAGATGAACTTTTTTTCAAGTAAGCAAAAGAGAAAAAGATCCAATTTTTGTGATTTAGAAGCAACGGTTGAAGATCAAATTTAAATAAATATATATGTGTTATCTTTATAACAATTTAAGTTTTTAGATGAATTGATTCATAATGTTATCATAGTTCAAATATCACTGTTAATTATTTATATATTTACCACGTCTGTGGCCTTTAAATAAATCCAAGATGTTACTAAGAGGTATATCGAGCATAATTAAATATATTACACCTTAATACTTTAAAAATTTTAGACGAGTTAGTTCACAAGTAACAACTATATATGAAATAAATTTCATTCTCAATATATTGGATACGACTAATTCCTTGAATTGACTGCGAAAAGAAAAACTCTTATATCCCCAAAATGTTTAAAGAACCCAATTCCAACATTTTTTCTTGCGTCAACAGAAACTTAAACATATTTGTACGCTAGCTTATGATAAATGAAAAGAAGGGCTAAACAAAAATATTCTAGATTATATTGGGCACATGCAATTATAAATGCAAGCGGGCTGCATTTCTTTATTTGCTGAGTATTAATGGGACAGACCTGGGTCCACAGGGTCCTGGGACCTTCCATTTTTTCAAGTTTTTTTTTTTGGGTGAAAAATCCCCCAATCCATTTAACCACCGAAGAATGCATAAGATAAATCTATGAGGGAAAAAAGATATGACTATACAAGAAATAAATTCAATAAGAATAAAATTCTTTTGGAGTCATCAAAAAAAAAAAAACTTGTGAGCCCTATCCAATCCGCTCAAAAGTCCAAAACAAAGGTTTGCAGCTACAAAAAGGAAGTCTTAAATAGTACATACAAAGTTAATCAACAGCTAGAGCAAGGCCCTTAGAGACAAATAACTAATTATGAGAAAATATGTAGAGCTTTACCAACCTTCAATATGACAGTGAAAAAAAGTTTGGTAAATATCCTTTAGAGAAGTGTTCAGTTTCTTTAATATAGTTTAACAACAGATGTTTATTAAAAAAGGCAATTTGTTGAAAAATATCAGATTTGTGGGTTTACTATATAAATGATTGAGCGAGCATCTTATTGAAATGTTTTATGAATGTTTGTGCTACCCCGAGCTAAAAAAAAAAAAAAAATTCGAGGGCAGCCCCCGTGCCCCCCCTCCTTCATCTCAATATCTTTCATTTTAGAACCCCCCAACTCTAACATCTTGGGTCCGCCTATGGGACCAGAAGCTGTTGTTCAGTTTTGTTTTTTCCCAATATGATGGGATTCAAACAAGTTACGAGAAAGAGAAGCTATGGAAATTTGTCTTCTCTTGAAGGGATGATAGACTTTGATATGAGTCTGTTGAAGTCAAATTCTTATAACAGTTTCTCAAATGGAATTGGCCATGGTGGTATGGCAAAGAATAGAATAATACCTCTTTTTTCCCCTCTCTCTTTTTCTGCCTTCTCTTTCTTTAAACAAATTGGATGATATATAGACTAATTTCTTTGAACATCAATTGTATAAGAATAATGTACATTGCTCAACCAGTCAACGGTTTCATTCACAAAAATAATAGCATTTGCACATTAAGGCTAATCATACTCAATTTATACTTTTGTTTTAATCAAGTTGTTGGGTTTGTGACCCAAATTCAATCTAGGGTTGTGTGATTTGGAGTGCTGGTTTGAATATGTAAAAATAGGGTCAAAGAGGAAAAAATCGAATTTACGGTACTAGACGGGGCCGTCGCTTGCCTTGAGCAACGGCGCCGCAAGATTTTTTTTTCCTTTTTTTTTTTTTTGTTTTCATGCATATTTTGACCTAAGTTCCATCTTTTAGATTATTTCTAGGGTTTTGACATGTTACCTATAAATAGTAGATTCTTCATTCAGTTTAATTATTGCTGTAACAATATTATTTTTTCCATTGGTTATTGAATAAAATACTTTGTTTCTCTGACAATCTATTTCTTGCCTCTAACCTTGTTTTCTGTGTGCGATCATATACTTCGTATTGTGTCATATAGCCTCGGTTCCTAACAAGTGGTATCAACGCTATAGATTGTGATTTTGTTCGATATTTCTATTATCGATAATAGCCATGAAATATGAAATATGAAATTTCACTTTCGAATAGCAATAGAAGATTTTCATTGTGACAAGTGAAGATGTGAGATGTATTGATGCAGATGGATTTGGATGATGCGTTGTTGAGATTTGACAAAATACCCACAACTTAGACAATAGAGGAGAAACAACGAAATGATTGGAATGCATTTTCACAGATTCATCTTCATCTCTCTAAAAATATTCTTCAAGATGTTTTGAATGAGAAGACACTAGCTGCGTTGTTGTTGAAGTTGGAGCAATTATGCATGACCAGAAGTCTAACGAGCAAATTGCATCTGAAGCAGAGGTTTTATTCTCATTGCATGGTAGAAAGTAGATCTTTGGAAGATCATTTGGTTGCGTTTAAAGAGATCGTTGCTGATTTGGAAACATTATAGGTAAAGTATGATGAAGAAGATTTGGCATTAATCCTGCTGTGCTCGCTACCCGCTTCGTTTACTTCGTTTAGGGATATGATTTTACATAGTCATGATACTCTCATCATTGAAAACGTGTATGATGCTCTATTCCCAAAGGAGAAGATGAAGCATCTGGTTGAACTGAGTCTAGAGATGGAGAAAGTCATGTGGTTCATGGTAATTGATGAATGGATAACTTGATAAGTACGTTTTGCGCACTTATTTAGGCCACAAACATGGACAATTTTGGATATATATATATATATATATATATATATATATATATATATATATATATATGTGTGTGTGTGTGTGTGTGTGTGTGTGTATTGAAATATGACTTAATTCGATATAAATTGTGTTTGTAGGCTACATCGATGGATGGAACGAAAATATGCAAAAACAAGCGAAGAAGGACCAAAACAGAAGAAAATGAAAGTTCAGGGACCTAAGTGTAATTATTCAAAAGTTGACCCGAAAAGCAAATCGAGAATCGAAGTGAGCCAAGGACAAACTGAGTAATGATACGAGGTATAGAAGGAAGAAGAAAGTTGAAAGGAGCTCAAGAATGAAGGAATGAAATTCAGGGACCAAAATGCAAGACTTTCAAAACACATTACACTATGCGGCCGCATAGTGTAATACCTATGCGAGCGCATAGGTTTGTTCCAGCGAGTACCAATTCCCAAGCTTTTATAACTATGCGATCACATAGATTAACATTACGCAGCCGCATAGTACAATTCCAACGTGAAAAATCTGGTTTCTTTATTTGAATCAACTACCTATGAAAACACGTCTTGGACCCGTTTTAACCCTAATTACGACCAAAACATGGGGGCTACGCAATATTAGACATATTTTAACACATTGGAGAGCAAGAAGAAGGTGAAGAACGAGAAGATTGATTCCAAGATTCGAGATTTTACTTCAAGAATTGATAGGGTAATGTCTTCTCTTATTTATAAGTCAAGGTCGAGTTTCAGTAATCAAGTTTACTATTATTGCAAGAAGAAATGACACATTAAGAGAGATTCCAAAAAAATTGCATAATAAAGGTACTTTGGCTGCAAATCATAGGAAATAATCAAACATTTGAGACGAGACCAACATAGTTGAAAATTACTTGAGTTATGAGAATTTTTTGAATATTTATAACGTCGAATCTAAACTCGACGAGGAGTGAATTTTGGACTCAGCTTGTTTGTAATAACCAAGTTAAAAGCAAACCAAAATAAACAAATTGGGGTCAAAAGTGTCAAGCTATTATTTAAAAAATAAAAATGAAAAATAGAACAAGTCAGGCTGTCGCTTTCCACATAAATCCAATCCCAATCCCAATTCCAATTACAATTCCTATCGACTATTTATTTATTATACACACACACACACGCATGTATATTATTATTAGAATAATGCTATGAGTACAGATATATTTGACAGAAAATATACAGAATTTTGAATTTGGTGACCTGGCATTATTCTTTAACAATAAAAAAAGGAAAATGAAAATAACAAAACAATCCCCAAATTCAACAACTCGCCAAACTGGAATGACAAAACCCATTTCCCCCAAATATTCAATTGGCAGCCATGACTCCATCTCCATCTCCATCTCCATCTCCTGCTAGATCACCGGCGCGCACCTCCAACCACAGTGTCAAGACAATTAGAAGCTGGCACATAGGAAAAGACGGGAAAGAAGAAGAAGCAGAAGCAAAGAGACTTGTATCTGACATACAGAAAGTTCTCAAGGAGTTGGACGAATTGCCACCTCAGGTATCAACTAAGGCTGCTCATGTTTTTGTTGCGACAGATGAAACACAGAGCGGAAATGCTTATCAGCCTTAACTGAAAAAGAGCACCGTGGAAACTTAAAAGGAAATCATGACTATTCGAGAAGGATTTCGGACAAGAAAACCAGTGGAGTCTATTAGTTTTGGACAAAGATAACATCCATTATGCTTGTATGACACAATGTAATTTTATGACCTATTATGAGCAATGCTGGACTGGTTTCTGTGTTTGAATTGTAGAGTGATGACTATGTTTTCCTATAAATAATGGCATACTAACAAGCATAGTTTTTATTTCTTTTCTAATTCTGTTAGTATATTTCCTTGTGAAATTTACATGTTAAAGCACGAAAAACTGAAATTATAACTCAAGTAAATCAACTAATAAATAATAATGACAGATTCTCGTGTTAGATCTTCTTAGTCTGGCAGTGTTCCTCTCTGTAAATTGAACTAGAAAGTGCTATTTTCTTTCAACCAATTTATCTGCTAAGCACTCAAATGATTTCTACAGGGAAAACCAGAACAATCAAGAAGTAATATCAAAATTCTAACCCACGGTGTTGAAAAGCTTTCTCATGATTTTTAACCGAGTATCCAACACAAAATGTCTCTTTCAAGTAACGTATGATCATAAGGAGTGCGATTTGGGTCAATGAAATGATCAACATCCGCCATGGTTGTTTCTAGAGATGGAATTCGGGTGAAGAATGAGACTCTGGGGCTGGATATTGGGAGTCGAACCCCACCTCGGTTGCTTCTTCTTCTTCCCCGTCTTTTCCTATGTGCACAATTCTCTTCACGTGTGCCAACTTCTGATCTTCTTCACACTATGGTCGGAGGTGAGCACCGGAGAACTAGCCGGAGACGGAGACGGAGTCATGGCTCGTCATTTCAGTTTGGTGGGTTGTTGAATTTGGGGATTGTTTGGTTGTTTTCATTTTCCTTTATTTATTGTTAAAGAATAATGCCAGGTCCCCTAATTCAAAATCCTATTTGTTTTCTGTTGACATATCCTGTACTCATAGCATTACTCTTATTATTATTATATACATAGTGGGAAAGAAAGCTGTGGAGGGAACGAAACAGGGAAAAATAGGAAGAAAAGAAAAAGAAAGAAAGAGAAAAGAAGAAGAAAAAGAGAAATAGAGAGAGAGATACACGATACAGCGAGAAAGAAGGTCAGTAAGAGAATTAAAATTTGAAGAAGAATTAGAGAAGAGATAAAAAAAAATAGGAAGAGGGAATAGCAGCAGATTTGTACTTTCATTTCTTTCGGCAAAACAGAAGGTAAGGATTATTTTTGGTGCTTTTTCATCTAAAAAATTGGAGAATAGAAAACACAAGTTAAGAAGAGGTGAACAAGAAAAAAGGAAACAAGAGAAAAACTAAAGGAAACAAGATGATAAAGTTGTAGTTCTAATTTGAATGGAAAGAGGAATTGAAAAATCAAAGAGAAGAACAAAAAGAAAGATTGGCAAATGGGTTTACAAGTGGGTTGCAGTTAGATCTAGAAATTAAGAGGAGTTAGCAAGAAAAATAAGTGAATAAATGGAATAGCTTTTGTAAACTCAGTTAGACAAAAGGAGAAGAAATACTGAACAATAATAATTGGAAATGAGTGAGATGGATGTTAGTTTATTGAAAGAGAATGGGGCAGACTCTTATTTGTCTATAAATGTAAAAGGGAAAGAATGGGAAACAAGATAGGAAAAGGATGATGGTTAAATAAGGAGAAAAGTGAGAAGGGAAAGGATTGAAATTGCAAATTCAAGAAGGGAGGAAGGTAGTATGTAATTGTAAAAGTGTAGTAGGGAAATGAACGAAGGAGAATTCATATTCTATAAATCATATGGAAATTAAAAAGGAAAAAGAAAGGGATTGCAAAAGAAATGGGATTCTAATTTGTATATATATTACTGGTTTGGATTTGGAGACCTTCGTTTCTAATCTTGGTTGAAATGCATCTCAGGAACCGACATGAAGATTAGGACAATCTATCAATTGATGTAATTCACCATAAATAGCAATGTGAGTGGAAGAACTTAAATATTTTCAAATATTTATAAATTGATTATACTAGTACATTATGTGCAATTATGTGAATTAATTGTTCAATTACATGATTATTATGAAAGTTTCTTTCGCTATGATATATTTGGAATTTCAAAGATTGTATATGGATCATTTGTGGATTAGAATGTGAGACGTGTGCTATTGAGCTCAACCAAAAAAGTACCCGTGATTATCTATTTCTTCTAGTTCACAGTAGAGTCCTGTTGGATATTGACACTTTGTTGTCAAACAAATTAAATTGTAATTGTGGTTTCAAATATTGTAAGTCTACTTTGGTTGCAAACCAACTATGACATGTGATGAATTGTATAAAATATTAGGCATGTACTAGCCAAGGGGAGTGGCAAGTTGATGGTTGGTACAAATATGACCTTCCATATCTTTCTATATATATGCTCCATTATGGTGCATGATGTAGGACAAGAAGATACACAACAAAAATCAATACAAAATGTAGTCTCCTGCTTCCTCTCTCTCGTCTCCTCTGTTGGTTTATCACAGCAGAGTGAGTTTGTATATGTTTATATTTATATGTATTTATACTTGTTTTATGTTTATGTTTTATTGATGTTTCACCACTGCCACTTCTTCCCCAATATTGAAACCACCTTTTTTTATGTGTTTATCTCCCCTAACTCGATCCAGCATAATCATTCTTCATACATTTGAAATAATATTAAGAACTTCCGCATTAAATGGAGAATCTGTCGATTCTCTTCTTTTATATTTTTTAACATGTGATTCCCTTACTTACGATCTCATCAAGTGGTATGTGAGTTTAGGCTCCAGATTCAGGTTCTATCTTTTTTTCTTCTTTTTGAGTCTTTTGTTATTTGTCATTCGTGTTCTTGTATCCAGTAATATTTTTGAGGTTTTGATCCCGAAAAAATAAATAAATAAAGAGTTAAAGTTGTTTTTCAGGCTATTCAAGAATCCAAATCAGTTTTCATTTGTTTCGCTAGACTTGTAGTCAAATTCCTGAGTAAAAAAAATCGGAATTCAAAAAAAAATTCAAAAAAAAAATTATTATAAATTTCGAGAATTTCCACCAGTTTTCAATTTTCTGTTTTTGAGTAAAAAATATAAAAAAATTTAAGGATGGAAGGTGATTGGGGACATATTTTCCAAACTCGATGTTTTATGGGTAGTAAGTTATGCAGTCTAGCTATTGATAGAGATTACATATCAAACTTGGCTAGTATCACGATGGTTGAAAAATTGGGGTTACCTTGTACAACAACACCCTAGTCCTTATTATGAATTGAGAATTTTCTCTCCAATGTTCTTCGTGAACACTTTTCGAACTTATCAAATATAATTGTTATTTTTGTAGCGTTCAACCCTTAGAACTTGTCAAAGGATTAGACATCCTTTGTGGCGTTGGCAAATCGAGGTTCGTTGATTTTGTAATCAAGATGTCTTTCAATCTTCGTTCTTATTTGGTTGCTTGGTTCAATAATTTGCGGGTCGAGATCCTATCATCTACAACCTGAATTTGGATTTTTTTGACGTTTTCAAACTAATTTTGCGAGTTCCATGCGATTCCCCTACTCGGGATCTCATCAGTATACGTATGTAAAATAAACCATTTATGCAAATAAGTAGGTCGTGTTTATCACTTTAGCTTTTGGACTTTATTGTGACGACAAGGCTGGACATGGGGTATTTCATTTGCTAAGTGACCATCATAAAATTTAGCCCATGTAAAAATAAAATTAAAATTCGGGGTGTTACATCCTCTGGGTCATAATTTTGTGGAAAGTTGAAGGGTCCTCATGGGGTTGACCGGTTGCATAGTTGCATAATTGGTTGACGTATCTATCCCAACTTCTCTCTCATGAGTGGTTCCCTCCCTTAGATATTGATGATATCTGGTCATCTGGCTGTAGACCTCGTCCTCGAGATGATAGTGGTTTCCTTGGAAAGACGCGTTCCCTTGAGCTCCGTGTAGGAGAATTGGGTATCCTC
Source organism: Osmanthus fragrans (assembly GCA_019395295.1). Classification (NCBI taxonomy): domain Eukaryota; kingdom Viridiplantae; phylum Streptophyta; class Magnoliopsida; order Lamiales; family Oleaceae; genus Osmanthus; species Osmanthus fragrans. The sequence continues at coordinate 25,232,588 of CM033341.1, read as the reverse complement.
CCTGGGTTTGCATGCTCCTTAAAAGCTCATGTATGGCGAGGTTTTGTTGGATTATGTTTCTCATCTTTTCAGCCATGGTGACAACTTTTCTAGTAAGTCTAGATGCTACCATTGATCTCCCTCTTGATCCATCTTTTGATCCAACCCACCTCTATGGTTGATGAAATTGATGGTGAGTTGATGGGGGTGGTATGAGAGTGTTTTCCTTCTTCAGGGGTGTTTACTAGTCCTCCTAGGCGTTGTTTCATCATTACTAGTATCCACTGTAGTGCTTCAAATTGTTAGGAGATCAAGCAATATTCCTTTTTCAAGGTTTTTCCTTTTCTTCAAAGGCAATAAATTGTTTCGCACAAGGAGACTAGCATTTTCTTAAGAGGCCCATACTACCCAAAACATCCAATATATAAATATCTGCGCCACTTCACGAAATCCTTTGGATTGATCATTGTGAGAAACTGTATATACTTCATCTATATCATTGAATCCTTTTATGCTTGAGTATTGCAAGTGAAAACATCAAAAATCCTCAAATCAAACACCAAAATCCCATACTTCCAGAGCATTTGTCAAATGTTGAAGATTAAGAAAGGTGATTCGAATTTCGATTGTTGAAGAATGAGGAGTTCTCGAAAATCCACAGGAGATAGACGATATCAGAAAGCCAGGAGGGCTTTGGAGAATTACAGTCAGGAGGTCATAAAGGATATATGTTGGTCAAGTCTAGCAGCACTGTAAGTTTATTCATTTATAGTAAATTCATACAAGTTTGAGCCCAGAGTTTTTAATCCCGCAAGGGATTTTCTCCATCAACAATTCTCCAGTGTTATTTACTTTTCTGCAATTAGGAGAATTATTTACTTTTCTGCAATCTATTATATTGTAACAATTCAACATAAGATAGAGTGCATGTGAATTCATCTGGACAAATTAATAACTGTGACTTGTTGTAATTATTAATTAAATAATTTGAATTCCGCAAAAACACCTATTCATGCACCTCTAGGTGTTAGTTGGGTCAAACTGTATTATTTTCATTTTTCAGACAAAAAAAATTAATTAATTAATTAATTTAATTCAAATTCAGAAACTTGCTTTTTTTGACGGCAAAAAAGGGGGTTATGGTCAAAAGAAGCCAAAAGTGCAAACCCAGACATTCATAAAATCGCATCTGACCAACTTCAATTCTAGCACAAGTCACTTTTTAACTTTGAGAGCTGCCAATCTGCCATGATTTTCATCAACTGTTCTTATATATCTATTACACTCTAAATCTATCCTTATTAAAAAAAAAAATTAAAAATATATTAATCCACTTCACATTTCAATATTATCATTATTAAATTCATTCATTTAAACACTATACATCCACACCACTTTTATATATCCATCTCACTATAAATCTATCTCTACTACAATTTTAAAATTAAAAAAAAAAAAAAAAAAAAGTACCATATTCATCACAATTAATTTCGGCGATACTTTTATTGAATTCATTCGCGCGCGCGCGCGTGCACACACACACACACACACACACACAAAGTTTAATAAATAAAAAAACTATTTAAAAAGAAAAAAAAAACTTATATAACGTTATCCAACCTTTGAACATATATCTAAATGGAAGTGATTTTCCTACAATTACTACGATTTGTTTTTGGGAGATGATTTCGTTTCTTCGTTATTTTAGTTTAATAACTTCGTTGATGTGGTGTAACTGTAATCCATGAGTTGTTTGCAGTAATAGTGCGTCTACAATGTTAGATTTCAATAGGTATTGTTCACAATTGAAGTGTTTTTTTTCTTGCAATTACTGCTGATGATACCAAAAGTCGTACCTGGACAATTCCCGAAGTTGAAGTAGGACGATGAACACGAACAAGGTCTTCGAATACCTGAAACAAAGGCAATGAGGGTTTTCCTCGTTGCCCCTCCGATGCTTAAGTCAGAAAGGATATTTTTGCGTAAGGCTATGAGCTGAGTAATAATGTAAAAAATGCGTACCTGAATTCTGAATTTGTGATTGTATTTATAGGTTGTAGGTAGTACAATCCCTGTAGGATTAGGAAGTCTCCACCCACAAGAGTTCTATTTTAACGAAGTGTTTAGTTCGTACTACAATTCTAATAAACGTCGGTAACATGTTCGCGATAGAACTTCATTAGGCAAAGAAGTCGTACTGAAGACGGAGGGTATGAATTTATAAACCTCGTTGTAGAGTATCCTGAATGTAGGATTTTGTGTAAGTCTCCACCCACAAGAGTTCTATTTTAACGAAGTGTTTAGTTCGTACTTCTAAAAACGTTACTGCGTTTCTTTATATTATCAGTACAAGTCCTCGGTTAAACTGACGTAATCGGGTGAGATGTATCCCCGGTTCCTTATTTTAGTTTTATAACTCTATTGATTTGATTAATACCAGTAACTCAAGCGTTATTTGTAGTAGAATATATGTATGATGTCTCTTCCATCGTTTGTTTTGACTTTAGTTGGAGAAGATGTTTTATGAATATGAAGATTTTGCTTATAAAGCATAGTAAAAAAAAATTGTTAATAAAAAGGCCTCCACTCAATACTTTTGGTAAATAGCCTTTGGTCTATTTTATTATATGTCAAAAATCTTAAATATCCTTCACTTGAAATGTTTAAAATGTCCAATTTAAAGATTAAATTTACCAAACTCCTCAACCATAAATCCTTTCTTTCTTTCTCACATTCCACACCCACATTCAAGACCTAAACTCGCCTATAAACATATTTTCTTCTTTTTTATGTGCATTATCCCAAAAATAAGAAGTATTATAAGCAGTTAATGAGAGAAACGACAAAATGTCATGCTACCATTTTAAACGTTAGGTGCCATTTTAACTAATTTTGTTTACATTTCAGCTTATGTCGCTCATCCAAATGAAAATGAATGAATCCAAGTTTTTCATGCATTTGGAATGAAATCGAGACCACGCAACTCAAAATGGTATGTTGCTGATTTAAACGGCTAGGTGTTGTTTCAATTTATTTTGCATTTGTTTCACTTTATAATCGTTTGTATCCGTATGGAAATGAATGAAATCAAGTTTTCCTTACACTTGGAATAAAATCGAGACCCAATGACCCAAAATGACATGGCTAGGTGTCATTTCAATTTGTTCTGTGTCTATGTCACTTTATGAGCACTCGCATCCACATGAAAAAAGAATGAATGCAATTTTCATTATGTTTGGACACCACAATTGATATAAAATGCACACAAAAGTGATCAATACTATTATTCCATGAATAAACTACATTAAATTTCACTACGTACTAAGGCAAGTAACTCAAATTCCATTATATTCCAATTAGGAGATAAGATACTCAACAAATTAGGAGTGCCATAGTACCCTTTTGAGGGCCATCATACTCTGGTGGTGTTTGATATTGCTCTATCAAGAGTCACTAATACGACATTATTTGGGTATGACAAGAATCATAGAAAGATTGTGAGTGATTAATAGAATATTCATCTTTTTAAGATAGTAAGAGATTACGACATATATTTCATCCGCTCAGGTTGATAACAAAATCTTTGATCAAGGTGATTTTATAAGTTGAAAAGAGTTTCGGTGATTATTGACTTAAGAGGGAGACAAAAGATATGATCAATTGAATTTAGATGGACACATCTTGATATCTCGTAATTGATAAGGTTATATTGACGAAGTGATTATAGTTCCACGAGAATTGAATAATTTTGGTTGTCATGCCATGTGATAATTTTCATCACATTTATTGTCCTGGCATATTGCTAGATGTCAATTGGGAAGACGAATGTGAATTAATTAATTTAGGTTTATTAATGAAAAATTAAAATGAGGGTTTTAATTTATCTTATTTCTATAAGATAAAAATAATAATTTATGTCATACGATATCATGATCGGAAATCTAGTGGGTCACATACAAAAGATGTGAACTAAAAGAATGAAATTAAGAATTAATTAATTGACAAGTATTGAAGGATGGCCAGGGCCACATCCCTAGCCAAATAGTAGAATCCTTGTTTATTTATGGCCAAGACTTATTAATTAAATTAATAAACTTGTGGGCCTACTTGTGTTAAATGGATGGGTTAGGGTTTGAGACTTTTACTAATACAACACAACATTTCATTCATAATTTTACTAACACGAGAACACAAAAGAAATCCTAATTTACTCATTCTTGTTTTCCCGTGTGGATTACCATTAGAGGCTAGAAACTGTAATGTGGAAAGATCGTGCTGGATCAAGATTTCAAAAGAAGATGAGAGATTGTGGTTTACAATGTTCAAGATTCTCAAAGGAGATTAAAAAATTTGTCAAAGATAATGTTCTTATCACAGTTTGTTTTAAACATAAAGACGATCCTTGAAGACAAATCGAAACTAAATTTTAAATTCCGCTGTGTATGTATAAGTAGATTCCCAACACTTTCTGCTCTCTAGTTTATCATTTAATTGGAACTAATTAATTTATGATTACTGTGATGAAGTTCTTCCTTTCCTTCTAATATCCTCTTTTCAAGTATTTATTTCTAAAATTAATTGCTTTCCATGAGTAATACTTACGTTTTATGATTTATATCCTCACAACATCCTGGTACCAAAGTCCCCAGTCCTGGCAAATAACTCTGAGCTCGAATGAGGTTTCTTCACTCTCTTTGGAATTTCATATATACAATGCATTGCATTTGCACGCTTGCTTTAGTTAGAAAAATTATTGGTCTACTTAGGCTTTTCGTGTGAGACATATTTCCTCATTATACAAAAGGCAATATTTAACCATCTCGAATATATATATATACTTTTTATTTTTATTTTTATTTTTTCTATTTTCCGTTTTAGAGGGAAACAAGACTAAGGGTGGTGAAATGGAAGAAGGTGCAAGTGAATAAAGGAATATAGCAAGAAGGGATTAAGGCCACCAAGCTTTGAATATAAGTGTTATGGGTGCATGCCCTGTGAAGCCATTCAAGTGCCCACTTCAAACAAACTATTTGCCTGAAGGCTGGAAATGCAAATGTGGGCATACTTCTACACTCCATAGCACACTCAAATCTTCATTTTTGCTTAAGTTGGCGAAGGGGAAGATTAATTATGTTATTCACATATGAGGAAAATGTAACAGCTTATAATTATATTGAGCAACATAATCACATTTAAAAAAAAATAAAAATGGATTTCCATTGTTGAGCCTTCTTTCAGAAAAATGTAACCCTTGTTTTGCCAATCAAGTTGAAGCAGGATTTTCAATTTACGAACATCTTAGATCTTACATCATAATATTGACGCCAAAGAGCACGTTGGCTTAGCTCAAAAGTAAAAGGAAAAAAAAAACCAAAATTGGCTTATTTTAGGCTGTTTTGGGCTATCAAGAGCAATATTGTCCAAAAAAGCTATCTTTAAAACATGCTCTATGTTATGATATAAAGAAAAATAGAGACCATAAAAAGATTCAAAACCTTGGGAGCATGTTTGTGCAAAGAGATTCAGTGATAATATAATGAGGTTTTAACTTATTTTCTTTCCTTTTCTATTGGGACTTATCTAATCCCCCATGTCTAACATACAAAAAAAAAAAAAAAAAATCTCGGATGAAACCATGCAACTTAAAGAAAAACAACTATTGATCATGAAACCTTCCATTTGTGTTGTGAAGCACAAAATTGTTGTGTGGGAAAAAATGGTGATGAAATTGAACTTTTTTTTTTTTGGGTAAAAATATGACATAAAGTACCCAATTTTTTTTTTTTTTTTTTTTTTTTTTTTTAATTCCATAGCACCTCAGTACTATTCATTAAAGAACCTGACAACCTGTGGTTTTCCATGAAGTTGCAACAAATAAAACAAAATTGCAACACAAATTGACAAATTATTGTACTGACTCCAAAAAAAAAAAAAAAAAAATTAAAATTAAAAATTATCACATCAAATTGAGCCCCTATTTTACCGCCATTATTTTCAAACTCTTTTTTCTCCATACTCATTTTCAACAACATATTCACGTAATAAAATATTATACACGTTAATCTAATTTTATATTATTTTATTTTTTTACCTTTTAACCAAATATTCTCCTAAAATCTATCAGTCAAAACTCTATTTTTCCCAAATAATGGATTTCAAATAGGGGCTATATGCAGACAACTGTTTAAGCTTCAATTAAAGTATAATCTACAAAGATAATAAATGATATTATGGTTTATTAGTTATTAATTATACGAATTAAAATTGGTGCAGTTGGTTTTTAATTTGCTTTATTACGACACGACACAGTTTTTTTTTTCAATTCATATAACTATATATCATTTATTTCATTTCTGAATTGTATAAACTAGATATGCATTTCGTGTTGTATGACATATTTATTTTACACTTCTACACTGATGTCAATACAAAAAAAGGGGCTCCACTGACCAAAGGTTTAGCGACCAATATATCTTGGTTGCTATAAGACATGAATCCGGGACCATACATTTTATTGGTCGGTAAAGATAGTGCAGGAAAAAGAGCCAAAATTTTCTCGCTTAAGAGATCCACTACGGCAACCACAGAATGGTTGCCGAACATATTCTTCGACAATCACGCATAATGTGGTCGCTATAACAGTTGGCACTATAAAATCCTTTTTTTTTTCAATTGGTTTTGGCATTCTTTAGCGACCAATAGTGATGGTTGCTGGATACTACGCCACGCTACCGACCACGGAATGGTTGCTGCACCTAGTCTTCTGCAACCACACATATCTTGGTCGCTATAACAATTTAAAAAATAAAATCCCGCTTTTTTTCAAATGATTTTGACATTTTCTAGTGACCAATTGTGATGGTTACTGGATGCTATGCCACCCTAGCGAACGCAGAATGGTTGTCGAACATAGTCTTCTGCAACCACGCATACCTTGGTCGCTATAACAGTTGGCACAATAAAATCTCGCTTTTTTTTTTCAATTGGTTTTGGCATTTTCCAGCAATCAATAGTGATGGTTGCTGGATGGTATGCCACCCTAGCGACCATGAAATGATCGTCGAACATAATCTGCTGCAACCACGTATACTTTGGTCACTATAACAGTTAGCACAATAAAATCTTGCTTTTTTCAATTGGTTTTGGCATTTACTAGTGACCAATAATGATGGTTACTGGATACAACGCCACCGTATTGACCACGGAATGGTTGCTACACCTAGTCGTCTGCAATCATGCATACCTTGGTTGGTATAACAATTGGCGAAATAAAATCCCACTTTCTTTTCAATTGGTTTTGGCCGTTTTTAGTGACCATTAGCGATGGTTGCTGGATGCTATGCCACCCTAGTGAGCACGGAATGGTTGTCAAACATAGTTTTCTGCAACCACGCATACCTTGGTTGCTATAATAGTTGGCACAATAAAATCCCATTTTTTGTCAATTGGTTCCGGCATTTTCTAGTAACCAATAGTGATGGTTGCTGCATACTATGCCACCTAGGGACCACAAAATGGTCGCTTGTAAATAGTCTTCTACAACCACTCATATCTTGGTTACTATAACTATTGGTGCAGTAAAATCCCATTTTTTTTTTTCAATTAGATTTAGCCTTCTCTGATGACCAATAGTGATGTTGCACGATACTATGCCACAACCTAACCTGATCCCTACAACTCTATTATTGATATCCATTTGACCAAATTACATTATTAACAAAAATGGACCAAATCACAATACAACAAAAATGACATTTTACAACCAACAAAAAAATAGACTCCCACATATTCATAATTAATCCTACATAAATGCATTTAAAAGTTGTAAATAAAAAAATTATCTAGAACATGGAAACAAGCATTTTCAGAGTCAAAAACGATGTAATTTGGTTCAAACTGGTCACATTGAATTATTTAAGAGGATGCATTCCACAAGAAAGGATGGGATAACCAACTTCCTATATCGCGATATGTAAGTTATTTCACTTAATTACACAAATATATTTTATAATACATATAATTTATTTCAACAATATTTTGATATTATATGACAGAAAGAGATGGTGGAGTTGCAACAATCAAGCAGGGATACAAGATGAAGCATTTGAAGCAGAAATATGTGTACAAGTTCTTGGTAAGAGTGCTGGAACTGTGTACAAGTTCTTGGTAAGAGTGCTGGAACTATTTCTAGGATTGGACCTGCTTCGCTCAAATCGTACACCAAAACAGTCACAACTCCTCCTAAATTTATGCCAAAGTTGGAAATTCTTAGACAACGAGATACTGAAAAGGATAATACTATTAGTGAGCTTACGCAGCATCTCAAACAATAGACGTTACTTATCCAGAGCCTTGTTGCATGGATGGATATGAGTCAACATCATTCTATAGGACCAAACAATGATTCGCCTCCACCTCCACCACCGGTTGGTGCTGCAATACTATGATTATATTATTCAAATTACATACAAAATATGAAACATTATTTTTTTGTGGTTAAATACTAAATATTTAAGGTTGGGTATCGACTATTAGTACATGTTTGGTGTAGACATTTTACTTTTATAGAGACATGTTTATTATTAATTTTCTTATTGTTCTTATTTTTAATTTCAATTTTATGGTTGTTGGAAGTCCAATTGAAACATTGGACAAAAAATTAGCAGGGACAAAAAATATTGGTTGCTAATAGTATTTTACTGACACGTACAACATTTAGCAACCAGATATATTGGTAGCATATGTCTTTCTGCAACCAAATTTTGGTTGATGTTAGAGAAGAACTTTTTTTCGTTGATGTTTATCGACCAAGATTTTAGTTGGTGATTACTAACACTTGATTGTCGAAGAAGTACATTCAGTGACCTCGGATTGGTCCATGAAAGGTATCAATGTTTACCAACCAAAGATAGGTCCAGGAAAGGTATCAAATTCAACAACCAAAGATTGGTCCACGAAAGGAAATATGGCTGCTAAACTTGTAGTGTATTCATACAATCCATTTGGTCGCTGATGCTTAACAAGTACCAACCATATTTAATCCCTAAATGTTATGGATGTAACGACCAAACCAAGACCAAGGAGTGGTCGCTCATTGTATCTATACTTATCAACCACTACGAAGTTGGTCACTGAAGACCTTCTGCGACGGTGAATTAGTGACCAACCAGCGACCGTCATTTTTTTGTTGACGAAGTCCTACAGTGACCAATATTTTCTATCAGTGATGCTATTTTTTTGTAGTATGTGAATACGTTTTATCACTACATACATTATTAGAGGACACAACATAGATTATCCGAGTACACAGCCTTCACCATAAATACGAACCACCCAACTCTCACCTCTCCTAATACCCGGATTTGGCCCATCCCGCTCCCTTGAATTCGTCCCTCCTAGCCCCCTTCTCAGTTATATATTTTTGAAAGGAAAATTTAGAGGTGTTCTATGTACTTTTACACAGATATGTTAATTAATTTCATAATCATAGACTTTATATTTTTATTAGTAAGAGTGACAAGTAAAAGTGGTTCTCGACCATTTAACCCAGTACATGCCTTGAAAGTTCACAAAAAAGGTATGACATGTTTTGATACATCAAGGCCTTCGATTTGATTATAAACACTCCCTTGACATTAAATCAACTCCAAATTTTGATTATAGTTGCTAAATAATATCTTGATTTAACGTACTACATGATCTGCTGCAGATTTTAGTGCATTTTGTCATGGAAGCTTACTCCAAGGATCGTCAAAAAGGTATTTTTCGGGCTCAGTTCATCTTACCTTTCTCTACCAAACAACAAATCCAACCGCCTCCGATCTACAACCAATATATTAACATCGGTTGCTTCTCAATCTCACCCACAAAGGACAAGATAATAATGATGATTTGTAGCCACAAGACAAGGAGAAAACACCACAAACGAAGGCAATCGAAACACATATTTAGTACTTGCATAATCAAGGTAACTAATAAAATTGGTAGTACGAAACTTACCTCGTGTTTCCAACCTGAAACACATATCATACATGCTTTATATACTCACCAGTGCTAAGGTCAACAACACTCAAAGTAGAAGCAAATATTTACAGTAATCAGTCAAGAGTAAATAAACTCGCAATGAAGATATAACATAGGATAACACACAGATCTTTCCATAATCACGTTCACATAAAATAACAAATTAACACCAAATTAATCAAACACACGGCCAACACATATGCAACAAATGCATAAATGACCTCACGAAAAATATCTCACCACACTTATCCTATCCCATTGCGTGTTGTCCTCACCTCGAGAACACATATCTCATCTCATCGTCCACCATACTCACTAGACTTATCACTCAACTCATGTATAACTAGTAAGTCATAATAGATCATAAATCCTCGAGATAATCTTCTATCACCACATCACTTCTTCAAACCTACGTGGATAATGGGTTTCCACCTAACAGAAGTGATAGAAGTGTCCTTTCACACTCCACCTGATCAAAATCTCTTCACTAATATTCTAGACATTTAATCACCACTCTACTCGTGATCCAAATATCACACTCCACATCCCCGGTACAAACGACAATGTACCCGAGGCATCTATACTCCACATCACTAGCATCATTTCTCGACCCTCTAGCCAAATTCGCCTCACTCTCTTCTTACCCTTCTACTTATCCTTCTTCTTGGGACAATCCCTAGTAAAGTATCTAGACTTATCACAACTGTAGCACCGTCTACCACCAGACTTGTCTCATCTCTTGCCATTCTTCTTACGACTCTCATCACTCGAGTCACTATTTGAATCGCTACAGTCTTCAAGCTTTACTCAAATTCATTTGCTTAAATTTTATTCTACCCTTCATCATATATAACTCACCACTCCTTTTATCTTCCTTTTCAACTTTAATCTCCATTTCTTTACTCTTAAGGAAATCTATGACAATTTCGGGTGTCAAGATGTCCCTACCACATTTAATTGCATTTTTAACCTCTCTATATGAATCAGGCATGAAATTAAGCAAAATAATGGCTTTATAGGTTTCAAACACCTTCTCATCACAATTAACAATAGCTTGAACAAGTTTGTTAAAGACATCCAAATTGTCATCAAGATCCATTGAATGGTCCATTTTAAAACTGAAAAATCGTTCAAACAAATATAATTTATTAGGAGTAGACTTAAACAAATATAAGTCCTCCAACTTTTTCCAAAATTCTTTTGTGGAGTCAAGTTTTCCAACTTGACTCAAAACAGTGTCACATTAGTGTAAAATGATTGATGTGTAAGCAAGTTCATGATACTCATCTTTTTGTGCTGCTGTCAAATTTGCAGAAAATTTGCCATTTATGATTTTTGAAACTTTTTGTTGAACTAAAATCTCCTTTATCTTTTTTTGCCAAATTGAAAAATCCTCTTTTCCATGGAAAACATCAACTTCAAAATGCAAAGACATTTTTAGAAAACAGAGCAACCAAAGTATACAATTAGGTCACACAAAGCAATCATAAACCGTAGTATACACCGTTCTAAATTTTCAGGGTTTCGTAAGATTTGCGATCTTAGATCAAGAGAATCTTCGAACGGGTCAAGTTCAAGTGTTCTAACAGGATAATCAATGTAGCACGAATGTATGTTAACAAAAATCAAATTCTCACACAATGCAGTCTCACACAGTGACTAGATGACAGTTAGATCACAAAATCAATACTTCAAATAGAGCAAATAATTCCTAAATTTCTAGCATAAGCAATAGCTATCCCTTTACGGTAACCCTAAACCTAATGTCATCCCATACGATGACGCGCTAAAACTGAAATTTAAATTGAGATAAGCCAATATACTAGAGCGGACCAATCTAATTTCGTAAATTACGAGAAATGCGAATTTATCACTTTAAGACCGTCACTATTAGCCCTAAAGTCTCCAGCAATCGCAGGAATCAACCAACCATGATCGAATCCCAAACACGCGAAGAATAAAATCCTCTAGTCTTCGCTATATAACCTGAAATATAAAATTAACAACACCAAAATGTTAGAAATAATATTAGGAACAATTTGTCAGAAGAACCTCCTTGAGATTCTATCCATGCGCCCGCACATCCCTACACTGGAGCCCCATGCGCCGTCGTCGTTGATGGCCATCACCTCCACATCCCAGATAGATAGGAGCACCTCAACTTGCACGGTCTAATAGTGATCTCCGTTTCACCAAACTCTTTTTGCATTGGCCAGAAATCAAGAAAACATGGGCTGATTTTTGGCAATCTTCTGGAAAATTTTTGGATATGATTTTTGTTTCATTTCTGCCGGTTTTTTGGACTTTTTTTTGGTATGTTTCACAAGTCAAAACCACCATCTTGAAGCTCTGATACCATTTTCCGCAAAAGCATCTCCAAAGGTCATCAAAAACTGTATTTTTTAGGTTCAGTTCAACTTACATTTTCCTACCAAACAACCAATCCAACTGGCTCCAATCCACAACCCATATATTCACCTCGATTGCTTCTCAATCTCACCCACGAAGGACAAGATAATGGTGATGATTTGTAGCCAAAAAGATAAGGAGAAAAAACCACAAGGGAAGGCAAGGAAGAGATCAATATCCAGGAAGGAATCCACCGGTTTTTGGGCACAAAGCTGCCAATTTTTGGTCTCCAATGGCAGTCACGTTTTTGACCTCAATACACACAAAAATCATGCTACAAAGTGGCTAGTGTTATTACCTTATAAGTAGGTTATGTTATGCTTTAAGTTGGACTAATAAAAAAGGCTAAACGGAACAAGATTTAAGCCATCCAAGAGGTAACATAAATGGGCGGATAGAACCAATGGACTTGGTTGTTGATAACTATTTCATTCTTCGACCCAGGCCTATCAAATATATAATCCCACGTTAACATCAAAGCCCGAAATTTATTGGGTGTCAAAACCCAACACATTTTTTGCTGAATTTTTTTGCCTAAAGAAATCAAATTTATACGAGTGATGACTATAGAGACATTAACTATTCATCACTCTAGGAGAGTGAACGGAACTACACCACATAATACATATTTCAAAGAGACTTCTAATTGAGTCTAAGGCACACTTAGCAGGATTTTTTTGCAAGTCAAAACCTGATTTTGAGATTAAGAAGCTGTTTTTTTAAATATATTTGAATAATTTTCTGAAAGTAGTTTCCTCGGGAACCCCTTTTACAACGAGAAAAAGTAAAAGTATAAACCTTGTCAAACCGATCCAAAATTTGTTTTTGACTCAATTAAAGTGAATTATAATTCCAAAACACCGATATTGATGCGGAAGATGATAGGTTAAGTGCCGACACCAGTGATTCAATTCCGAGAAAGGAATTCTTATATACCGGAAACCACTCAAAAACTTGTGAAGCAGATGAAAATCTCACTCCAAAATAATTCCTGTTGGTCACTTCACCGAGTTATAGCTGTCCTAGAATCACTGATGAATCCCTCATAAGCCTCTGATAACAGCAGCTAGTTGGAAAACTGTAGTGAGACAATGCTAGTGATAAACATAGAATTGCCATGTCTGAGAAATTGTTGCTGATGATATCTCAATGGCCATGCAATACTAGTTCACATGCAGATGACTCTGTGGAGATAAGGAAAGGAAGGTAACGCAAGAAATAAATTTGCATTGAAATTTACCTGATCAGACCCTTGTGGGGTGGATTTGGAGATGAAGGTACACACTTTATCCATATAGGCAGTTCGGATCTAATCAGAATTTTTGAGTTCAACAAGCATAAACCTTATACAGGATGACTTGAATTTGTGAGATTGGAAAGTCTTCCAAGGAAATTTACTTCCCGTCTGCACAGGTAAATGAACACAGTCGATAAAACGATTTGGAATAAACCTTTGCAGCCTACGCCATTGCTTCACACAACGAAATATTTCAACCATATATTGAATGAATTTCAGTTCCCTAAATACTGCTTAAGGCAGTTAGTTTTAGTAATTAATTAACAGATGCAACTTATATTAGATAAAAACAAAAATAAAGTTTCCAAAAGACCAAAACTAATCTGTTCTGCACAAATTGGACATTGTTGACAGATCAAATTTAAATTTAAAAGTGAAAAACGAGACAGAAATAGAAACTAGAAACAACTTTACATGTCCTGGTAGCTGTGAGTCTCCATTTTCCTGGGAGATCCGGCAATGAAATATAAAACTGCGTTCCAGCATCAAGAAAATAGACAAGTCGCAGAAACTTTCTCATCCGGTTTCAATTTTAGGATTTCTCAAATTCCAGCTGACCTTTTGAAGGTTTATGCTTAGTGAATCAGAACTTTAATTTGATCCCAACTACTCAAATGGAACAAGTTTACATTCATGCATCCCCGAATCTGCCACCACAAGGGTTTGATCAAGTGAATTTTAATTTAAACATACTCCTTGCGCTGCCTTTGTTTTCCTTATCATCACTAGATTCATCTGCTTATGATCTACAGCCGACATGGTCATTGGGGTACTAGCACCGTCAACTCACTGATCGGCACCAATTATATGTCAGAGAAGATGATGATTCCATGTTTATCACTGGCACCGCCCCCGTGTAGTTATCCAACCAACGGCCATGAATGGGAGCTTATGAGGATACATCAATGCTTCTTGGGAAGCTAAACTTCGTGAAATGACCAATGGAAATCATTTTGAGGTGTGTTCTTCATTTGCTTCGCCAGCTATGGGGATTCCCTTCTGGACTTGACGTTTTATATTTTATCAATCCCTGAAGACTAAGCCTTTTATAAAAATAAGGCATTACAAAAATTAAAGGCGTGAAAGTACAAGAATTCTGCAACAATGCAGAAAAAAAAGAACACAGGGGCTGGAGCTAAAGCAAGAAATGAAGGGGAGAAATTAGAAAAGAGAGAAAAAGAAGGAGTAAAGAGAGGTTGAGATGGTGACTAACTTGTAACTGATTCTATCTCCCATTTTACCTAATCACCTGAGTGTGTGTAACCACACTTCTATTTGCTTTTCTTCTTCACTAGTTTGTTAGGGAACAGCTGAGATTTTTGCCAACAATTAGTTGAATGATTTGGTTTTATAGGTCCCCACTTTGTCATTTTCCGATTGTAGTAAATGTTGAATTTTCAGGGGGTGGAAGTGAGAAAACCATGGTTCTTAATGATTCGAGTATACTAAAATTTAAATTAAATTTAAATAAAAGGCTTGAAATGAATCAATAGGAATTTTATAAAAATAATTTTTATTCAACATTATTCACAATAAGCGTATTTTAAAGGTAATACGTTTGACATAAGAAAATATTGAAATGAATTCAACATGAATTAAATAAAATTTGAAATAACTTCATAAAAATTGTTTTGAATATCCCACGATGGCATTCATCTCCGCATCGACCGCTCGAACCATTAATTTTTTGAAAACGGCAAAACAGAACATAATATGAGATAAAATTTCAATAAGTTTGCGTGAGTAAATTTGTTCATGTATATGCATTTCATGAAAAATTTCATACTTGTATAGGGAGACACTAAAATTGGACCTACATTAGAGTGTACCAAATTTTCGTGCGTAGCGCTATTATACTCTTGTCCATCCATACGAATTTTACACATAATACGAACCATAATTTAAAATAGTCATGAAATGACATACTGGATTACTCACGTAATAACGTAATAGCACACTTACCCTTTTTCATTGGACAATTCAAAATGATAGAAGTGATTATTGGAGAGAGATCCTTGAGCAGCGTGTGGGATTGTATGATTGTGTAAGTATACGACCATATTTAATATGAAAATGACAAGAGAAAGAGAAAGAGAAAGAGAAAGAGTAAAGGCAGAAAGACAAAGTGATAGAGAGAGTGTGTAAATAGTTGGTGATGGTAATCTAATGTTGTGTTTATCTCCTATTTATAGTTTAAATTCTTGGACCATGTGTAGAAAGGTGAAAGAAAATGACCAAATGTTAGACATGGTCAATACATAAATAGTGCATTGTCTTAAAAGTTGCCAAATTAATACCCTTAATCATGTAGTCAAATCAATTAACTTGCTTGAAATTTGGTGCATATGGTCAAATCAATTACCTTTATTTATGTGGTCAAATCAATTATATTAGCTTAAAATATATGAATAATGCATGTGGTTAAATAAATCATCTTTAATCATGACTAATTGGCATATTTACATATATTTTACACATGATTTCATCTAACTTTCAAATTAACTTTCCAACACTATTGGCTAGTGACCAATAATATCATTTAGCTAGGACAATAACTAATAAGGTCATTAGGCTTTAATAATAGTGCGCTTAAGTCCTAATTTTAAATCTAACAACTAGTAATAAAAATTCAGGACGTTACATGAAAAATAATCCTTTAGCTTGATGGGGATGCTCAGTCGTTAATCAAAATTGAGTTTCATCAAATAAAGGTGATTTTCTAGTGCATAAGTTAATTCCCTGATGTATCACTGAATTTTGCGTAAAGTTTTCATGGTGTAACTAAACTTTAAAAGTTTTCCATTAGAAACTAAATTTTACAAAATGTAATCTCATCCATGGTCATTGAGGGATGAATATGACTATATTTAATAAAGTTCGGTGACTAACGAGAAACTTTTGAAGTTCATTGACCGGTGGAAACTTTATGCAAAATTCAGTGACCAAGCAAGGAACTAAAGTTCAGTGATTAAAGGGAAACTTTTGAAGTTCAGTTACTAAAAAGAAAACTTTTGAAGTTCAAAAACCCCTGGAAACCTTACACAAAGTTTTGTGACCAATTATGTAATTAATCCCCATTTTTATTAATTTTTACAATTTTTTAGTCTTTTTTCTTTCTTTTCTTTTATGTACTCCTGTCTCATAATTTTATTCTCATAATCTAATAAATTTCTAGTTATTATTTAGGTGTGTCCCGATGAAAAAACGATCGAAGATGAAGTAACTCATGGAACTATCATACGGCACTACAAAGTTCACCAAAAACCGAAATTATATAGTTCTGTGAAATTTTAACCTACAAGGTTGTCTACTAACTTTTCTAAGATCAAAAAGGCAAAAGAGGTACATGCAATCAACTAGAAATTTTTTGTCCATACAATTCCACAAGCAGCTTTAGTTTCGATCTTCTTTCCATCACGACATACTTAAATAAAAACTAAAAATTTATTAGATTCTTAGTTGAACATGTATATGAATTTTAAATTTGAATACTATTAAGTGATCAATGCTAAAAGGGTTCTATTTAGAAATAGTTGACTACATGGACTTCTATTGTCTCTTTGATCTTAAAGAGATCAGCAGACAACCTCGTCGATTATTTCGGGATAAAAGGTTATTCTTTTCTCTAAGTTTTATGATGCTAGAGAAAACAAAATTGTGATGTAGGAGTAAAAAAAGGCTAAGAAAAAGACTAAAAAAAATTAAAAATTAAAGAAGTAGTTCAAATTCTTATAATTTGGTATATGTTTTCATCTTTTTTCGATGTGAGATTTTATTCCTTAATATATCCCCACAAGATCGTCACTCATTTGAGAAAACGAATCTTGAAATTTATATGCTCATTTTTTTTATATTAATCGAATCGAATTGCTCATTTGAGTTTAATTGAACTCTGATATCATGTTAAGATTTGAAGTTCCAACTTAAAAAGTTAACCTTATTATAAGGAGTTATAATACCTTAATTAAATTTTTTTTTTTTAAAAAGTCAAAACCTAAAACTAAGTCAAAAATGTCAACCTTATATATATAACAAAGTTCAAAAGTCAGGCGGTGACACATGGGACCTCTTTAAACATTTGATATATCCAAATCTAAATTGAATTCAAAAGCCATACATACATACATACATACATACACATACAAAGGGAAGCCGAGAACGCAGAGAGAAGATGAAAGAAAGAAGAAAAAAGGAAAAGAGAGAATAGAAGAGGAAAAGAAAAGAAAAATAAATAGGAAGTAAAGAGAAGCAAAAATAGCTTAAGTGATAAAAGGAATTGGGAAAATTGCTTAAGTGTAAAAAAATTAAGATTTAGTATCACCTAATGATTATTGAAGTTACTTAATATCATTAATTGTTAATCTAACTATTATATCATATTTTAGGCAGCGATACGGGTATCTGGACAACCTACTAACCGAGTTGATTTTGCGTACATATTTCGGTGAGTGAAAAAACTTAACTATTTCAATGATTGAAAATTTAATTATACTATTATATTATGTGCAATTATGTGTTCTATTATAGGATTATTATGAAAATTTTCATTTACTATGATACATGTGAAATTTAAAGATAGTATATGGTACATTTGTGAATTAGAATATGAGACATATGTGATATTGAGAATGAGATTGACCACAAAAGTACCTATAATTATATACTTCTTTTAGTTCACTGAGGGACTTTAGTCGTGTTCAATACTACATTGATGGATCTTAACTGGGATGAAGAGGTCTTGATCGTGTGCATATAGTTCACTGAGGGGACTTGAGGCCCGTGTCGGGAGTGCTTAGTCGAGGGATCGTCTATGCACGTATGGCTAGATTATGGATTTCAATTAGTCGGATACATTTTTGGTAGATTTTCGAGTCCATTTGATATGATGAGATGATTGTATAGATTTCAGTTCATGATTATATCATGATGATAAGATGATATTTTTAGCATCATAAGGATATCTCATATCTTGATTATTATTATTATTATTATTATTATTATTATTATTATTATTATTATTATTATTATTATTATTATTATTATTATTATGTGTTGTTATTATTATTATTATTATTATTATGTGTTGTTATACTTTGAACTGTTAAAAGATGTAAACTCGATTTTCGATAAAAATGTATAAATGAAAAAGTGTAATTATTTTCGAACTTCTCCACTCACTGAGCTATCAAATCTTATGTTTTCCCACGATTTTTCTTATCAAGTAGCAGTTAAGTTTCTATGCATCTTTCGGAGTTGAGCCTTTGAATTTTGAGTCAGGGCCACACGACAGAGTTTGCTAGTATGACTCATTTCATAGAGCATGTAGTTAGTGTTTTGGGACACGGGTTCACTTTTGGATGTAACTTTGCATCATTGTAGATAGTTATGGGGCTCACTGTGTATTTTTCATCCCTATGCACATTTCATGTTATTTTTATAGTAAAGTTGATAATTTGGCTTATCTCCATTTTGTTGTATTGTTGTTGAGATTTGTACATAGTGGATTACATGTCGACTCGTCCTATTTACAAGGAAAATAATATCAAAAAGCTATTAAAAATAATTTAAAAAGTTGCATATTGTAGTAGTTAGTGGTAGGTTCGACTTCTAGTTTGTATCTATCATCGGCATACTTTACATACATTTTGATGCTTAGCATATCATGCATAACTATAGCTGAGTCATGCGTCATGGTGGCAGAACTCGAAAGCTCCAAGATATGTTGCTACAGTCTCACATTGCTCATGATAGAGATGAACTTACAGAGTTCGAGAGATTAAAAGAATAAGTTTACCAGCCGCCTGAACAAAGGGGATAGGGAAATGTGGTTAGAAATGATCATGATGTTGATGAAAGAATTGCTACTACTGTCACTTCTATTATGTGTAGTAAAGATAGAGATTTCAACATTGAGAGGGATAAGTTTACCAGCCGCCTGAACAAAGGGGATAGGGAAATGTGGTTTAGAAATGATCATGATGTTGTTGAAAGAATTGCTACTACTGTCGCTTCTGTTATGCATAGTATAGACAAAGATTTCAATATTGAGAGGGCTACAAAATTAAAGGCTAAAGTTTTCACAAGCACAACTGATCCTATAGTTGGTCAAACATGGATGATCACGATAGAAAGGATATTTAATGTTATGGGTTGCCCAAATGATCGAAAGTTGCATCTTGCCACTTTCTTGTTAGAGGAGGGTACATATGATTGGTAGCATTCAGAACATAGTACATGTTGAAACCCTTCTATTATCACTTGGACAAATTTTAGACGTATCTTTTATAATGCTTATTACCTTTGTTCATATAAAGATGCAAAGTAGGAAGAATTTTTTAAGTTGGAACAAGGGCAGATGATTGTTGCAGGATATCAGGTGAAATTCATTGAACTGTCAAAGTATATGCTCAAGTTTTGGTTATCAATGAAATTGATAAATGCAAACGGTTTGAAAATGGGTTAAGAGAAGAGATCAGGTCAGTAGTGACAGCCGCAGATTGGAACGAATTTGTAAAATTAGAAAAGAGTTTTTCTAATAGACCAATTGGTAGAGAACGGACGAAGTTCAGAACAAGCAATAGTCAGACGTTAGCGGTTAATTCTAGCTATAGACCACCACAAAGGGACAGTAGAGGATTTCGACCTGGTGTGTCCAATTCATGTCAATTCAAACCTAAATCACGTAAAGTTAGGGTTCCAGATTTAGTCATAGTATTGTGCAGCAGCCATTGACTAGCCATACTCATACTAAAGGCTCATTTCAGCGATCATTTGTCTCAAGGTAGGGTGATAGCTCCAACAATGCTAGATTTCCTTATTGTCAATTATGTGGAAGACCTCATCTTGGCGCGTGTTTAAAGTTCAATTTGGGTGGTGTGTGTTATCATTGCGGCCAAGACAGACGCATTAGAAGAAATTGTCCAATTTTATTATAGGAGAGTGGTATTAAATGAAGAATATTTTCCCAGTAAAGCAGTATTAATACAAGACAGAAGCAGATTCGGGGAGATGCTTCAGCTAACAGGGCAAGTACAAATAGTTCGGTCCAGTCCAATATTACAAGTGGTAGCAGTACTAAATCAAAAGCTAGACAGGACGACCGAAGACCCAGGGCAAAGTTTTTTCTATGACTCAGTAGCCAACAGAGGAGTTATCAGATGTTGTTATAGATATGTTGTCTATTTTTGATAGAGATGCTCGTATTTTGATTGATCCTGGAACCAAAACCTTTTGACAGTTGTTTGGTAGTGGGCACATCAGTAGGTAAATCACTATTAGCAGATAATATATATTGAGATTGTAGGATTAAGACAAATAAGTACGAGTTGAAAGCAAATTTGATACATTTTGGCATACATGATTTTGATGTTATTCTAGGTATCGACATTTTAGCTACAAATCTAGCTTCAATTAATTGTTTTTGGAAGGTTGTTGTGTTCAGACAACAAGGACAACATGAAGTTATATTCAATGGACAGCGTAGAATTTTACCATCTTGTGTCATATCCGCTATTGATGCTAGAAGATTACTCAATAAGGGTTGTCATTTATATTTGGCTCATGTGATTGATACGAATGCTAGGAAAATCTCGAGGACATCCCAGTGTTCAGAGACTTTCCTAATGTATTTTCAGAAGAACTATTGGGGTTACCATCCCAAGAACTGCGCCTATTTCACGGGCACTATGTAGAATGGCTCTAGCAAAAGTGAAAGAACTAAAAGTTCAATTGAAAGACTTAGTAAACAAGGGCTTTATCAAACCTAATGTATCTCCATGGGAGCACCAGTTTAGTTTGTGAAGAAGAAAGATGGCATCATGAGATTATGCATATATTACGAACAATTGAACAAAGTGACAATTCCCAATAAATATCCATTGTCACGTATTGATGATCTGTTTGATCTGCTTCATGGTACAACATTTTCAAAGATTGATTTGTATTCTGGATATCATCAACATAAAATTAGGAATGGTGATGTGTCGAAGACTGTTTTCAGGTACATTATGAGATTCTCTCGTGATATCATTTGGGTTGTCCAGTGTGCCAGTCGCATTTTTAGATATGATGAATAAAGTGTTTTGCCTGTATTTAGATAGATTTGTGATTGTAGTCGTTGATAATATATTAGTATACTCTCGAGATCATGATAAGCACATAGAGTATCTCAAAATCATTTATAGACTTTACGTGATAAGTAGTTACATGCTAAATTCAGTAAATGTGAGTTTTAGTTTGATAGAGTTGTATTTTTTAGACATGTTATATCAGTAGAGGAATTTGTGCCAACCCGCAGAAAACTAATACACTGGTGAAATGGGAAAGGCCTATTAATGTGACAAAAATACGATGTTTTCTTGACTAAGCAGGTTATTACTGTCATTATGTAGATGAATTTTCTAAAATTGCTCTTCCTTTGACCATTTTTACTAAAAAGAATGCTAAATTTGTTTGGAATGAAGATTGTGAAAATAGTTTCCTAGAATTGGACAATCGATTAACTGCAACTCAAGTTCTTACTCTTCCGTCTCCAGGTAAAGAATTTGTGATATATAGTGATGTTTCACGTCAAGATCTTGGTTGTGTTTTGATGCAAAATAGGAAGGTTATAACATATGCTTCCAAACAGTTGAAGAAACATGAACTGAGTTATCGTACACATGACTTAGAGCTAGCTGAAATTGTTCTAGCCTTGAAGATTTGAAGACATTACCTGTATGGCAAGAAATGTCAAATATATACAGATCATAAAAGCTTAAAGTATATTTTCGATCAGAAAGAGTTGAACTTGAGGTAAAGATGGTTGGAGTTGATAAAAGATTATGAGTGCAAGATTGTTTATCATCTAGGAAAGGTCAATGTAGTTGTTGATGCTCTAAGTAGGAAAACATCTAGTTCTATGACCCAGACTAATGTAGTACGTTCTTTCTTGTTAGGTGAGTTTGGAGTATCACGTGTTCAATTGTCTGTTACTAGTGTAGGAGCATTGTTTACTAATTTCCAAGTGAGGCCTACTTTGATTAACACTGTCAGAGAAGCTCAAACTCATGATCTAGTGTTGAGCAAGTTGAAAGAAGAGGTTAGTATGGGTAAACATACAGATTATACAATTCTAGGTGATAAAGCTTTAGTTATAGGAAGTAGATTATGTGTTCCAAATTATTCAAAATTGAAGAAAGAGATTCTAGAAGAGGCAAATAGTTCAATTTACGCAATGCATCAAGGTAGTACTAAAATGTATCGTATACTCAAAGAACACTATTGGTGGCATGGAATGAAGAGATGAATAGCTGAATTTGTATCTAGATGTATCATTTTTCCAGCAGGTGAAACCAAATCATCAGTAACTAGTAGTATTGTTACAAATATTGTCTGTTCCTGAGTGAAAATGAGATCACATTACTATGAATTTCTTATTTGAGCCTCCATGTACCCAGAGAGGTCATGATGGCATATGGATCATTGTAGACAGATTGACGAAGACCGCCAGATTTTTGCCTATTAAAGTCTTTTACTCACTAGATAAATTTACAAAAATATATGTTGATGAGGTAGTTATTTTATATGGGATAGCAATATCTATTGTTTCAAATAGAGATTCTCATTTCATTTCTAAATTTCGGAATAGCTTACAGGAAGCTATGGATATTAAACTTCATTTCAGTACAACTTTTCATCCACGGACTGATGGTCAGTCTGAACAACCTAGACAGACTTTGGAAGACAAGTTATAAGCTTGTGTACTATAGTTTAAAGGGAATTGGGACACTCATCTTCCTTGTGGAGTTTTCTCATGATAACAATTATCATTCGGGTTAATTTCACAAATGGTCACTGAAGTTACATGAAAATAACAAAATGATCACTGAAGTTCAAAACTTTCAGAAATGGTCACTGAACTTTCAGGCGGTTTCAGAAACGGTCACTGGAGGACCAAACCCATTTTCAACCGAACTAGTCACCTTTGGACCACCATAACTCCAATCTCGGGCTACGTTGGCCATCAACCAACATACCATATTGAAGCCCTCAATGTCCTCTTCGCAACCCACCCAACTACTGGTCGTAACCCCATCGGAATTGGCTGAAAAATCGAGCCAAAGTGGGCTGCTTGAGCTGAAAATCTCGAAAAATCAATCCAAGTAGCCATTTTTGGACCACCATAACTCCAACATCCAGCCACCTTGGCCACCGTCCAACGTAACATTTTGAAGCCCGCAATGCCCTCTTCGCATCCCACCCAACCACTAGCCGTAACCCCGTCAAAATTGGCCGAAAAATCGAGCCAATGTTGGCTACGCGAGCACAGTGAACTCGCTATGGTAGCGTAGCCAACTTTGGCTCAATTTTTCAGCCAATTCCAACGGGGTTGTGGCCAGTGGTTGAATAGGGTACGAAGAGAGCATTGCGGGCTTCAAAATGGTACGTTGGACGGTGGCCAAGGTGGCCAGATTTTAGAGTTATGGTGGTCCAAAAATGGCTGCTTGGACTGATTTTTCGGGATTTTCAGCTCAAGCAGCCCACTTTGGCTCAATTTTTCGGCCAATTCCAATGGGGTTGCGGCCAGTGGTTAGGTGGGTTACGAATAGGACATTGAGGACTTCAATACGGTATGTTGGTCGATGGCCAACGTAGCCCGAGATTGAAGTTATGGTGGTCCAAAGATGTCTGGTTGGATTGAAAATGGGTTTAGTCCTCCAGTGACCGTTTCTGAAACCACCTGAAAGTTCAATGACCTTTTTCTGAAAATTTTGAACTTCAGTGAACCGTTTTGTTATTTTCATATAACTTCAGTGACCATTTGTGAAATTAACCCATTATCATTCAAGTATAGAAATGGTTCCTTACTTTACGATAGGAAATGTAGGACCCCAGTATGTTGGATGAAGTGGGCGAAATGAAGTTATTAGGTCCTAAATATGTTCAGATCGCTGCCAAGAAAGTAAGGATTATTTTAAAAAGTTAAAGACATCTCAAGATAGACATAAAGACTACGCAGATAAATGTAGAAGAAATCTTGAATTTACAGTCGGGGATAAGGGTTTCCTGCGATTTTCACAATGGAAAGTGTTATAATGTTTGGTAAACGGGGAAAATTGAGTCCGACATATATTGGACTATTTGATATTATTGAATGCACTTGTGCAATCGCTTATTGATTGGCCTTACCCACAGAATTATCTTGAATTCACAATGTGTTTCATGTTTTAATACTTCATAAATATATTTTAAATATGTCTCATCTTTTGGAATCACAACTAGTGAAGTAAAAAAAAAACCTTACATATGAAGAAGAACCAGATCAGATACTGGACAAGAATGAATAGGTCTAGCGTAGTAAGATTATTCATTTAGTTAAAGTCTTAGGGAGGAATCATGTTATAGAATAAACGACTTGAAAAAGTGAAGATTAGATGGGTTTTCAGTATCCCCATTTTTTTTGTAGTTAGTTGATAAATTTTGAGGACGAAATTCTTTGAAGAAAAACCAGTTCAAATACTGGACAGGAATGAATAGGTCTTACGTAGTAAGAATATTCCTTTAGTTAAAGCCTTATAGAATAATCATGCTATAGAAGAAGCGGCATGGAAAAGTAAAGATCAGATGCGTTTTCAATATCCTCAACCTTTTGTATAGTTATTTGACTGAATTTCGAGAAAAAAAAATTCTTTGAAGGGGTGAGTTTTGTATTATCTTAATTAAAAGTCAAAAACCTAAATCTAAGTCGAAAATATCAAGCTTTTAATACACACACACACACACACACATATATATATATATATATATAGAGAGAGAGAGAGAGAGAGAGAGAGAGAGAGAGAGAGAGAGAGAGAGAGAGAGAGAGAGCAAACAAAGTTGAAAAAGTCAGACAGGTGACATGTAGGACCTCTTTAAATGTGTGATATATCCAAATCCAAATTGAATTCAAAACCCATTACATACATACAAACACACAACACATACGGAGAAAAGTCGAGAACAGAGAGAGCTACCGTTGAGTTAGCAACCCAAAGAAAATATTAAAATTTCAAACATAATTTAAATATTCAAATAAAAGAGTGTAGAGTTGAACATACTAAAATAAGAAATTGAAAGATTTCGTTGAAATTACTCTTTTGGAAATTTCCCATTTATATATATATATATGTAGAAGTATCTGTTTTGGGAAGTAAGAAGTGAAAACCCAAAAATAGCTAACCAAGAGGGGAGTGAATTGGTTTTTAAAAAGTTTTTCATAAATGAATTCAAGTTTTAATGTAATAGACAATGAAGTAATTTAAAAAAACTATGTACAAATACGAAAACTAGTAATACAAAGTAATTTGCACAAAGTAAATATGATAAGTAAAAGGGAGAGAGAATGAAACAATATATTTGTAGAGGTTCGATCCAAGACAATGATCATAAACAATGTCTTTTTTACTATATTGATTGACTTATGGTGCAATCCAACACTTTACAAAACTTCTGGTTACTTACAACCAAGGAGCACCGATCATTTTACAATTTTGAGCTTTTCAGGACCTCAACACGACCCAGAATTCAAAAACAAATTACAAATAAAATCTTCTCTTCTTAATAAATGATAAATTCAAAGTTGAGTACAAGAAGAGAAGTAGGCTAACACTTTAATAAATAGCAATGACTAAAGCTCAAACGTTAGATTTGAAGAACTTTGATTAAATGAATTTCAAAGATAAGATGAATCACAAGTTTTTCAAAAGCAAATGAATTGATGAAGATAAATAAAAAGTTAGGATCAAATATTTTATCTTAAAAATGATCTCTCTCTCTAATGCTCTTAGAAGTGTGTATACAATGCTTGAAATGAGGTGGTATTTATAGTAGTGCAACGACCAAAAATCTGTTGAACCGGACGACCCCTACCGAACGTTTGGTATGCTACCGGACAAGCCAGTAACTATTTTTTGAGTCAAATTTCAGAGCGTTCATATTTTTTACCGTTGGACAAAACCTATCCTACAGGACGTCCGGTACGGCAGAATTTGTACGAATTTTCTTCTTTTATCATTTTAACAAATGTAATCCCTTAAAGGACCTTTTTATATGATTTTTCAAGGTAATTGACATTTTCCAAATATATGTTTGTGACATTTACCTTTGAAAAATATTTTTTGTGCAAAATATTTTGTATCGTGATTTTTCGTGCATAAAATCAAACTTGAGTTTTTCACGATTCATTGCCAAGTATAAAAATGTTTTACCTTTACATATGATTACAAAAATGTCTAAGCACCTAGACTTGACGTGCATGCTTGATAATATTTCGACTTTTATCTCGATTTTCATTGTGGCATCTTTTTGCGAATCTCTCAAATTTAATTTCCACAACCTTGTTTGATCAATTTTTTTTCCATGTCGATCGTCGCATGCAATTCATTTGGTCTTGAACTTCGTATCTTCAATTTTATTTATTTGTAATAATCTCTCAAGACACTTGAAATCAATTTGTTAGAAATAAATGCAATTTCTTTGTGATAATCAAAACGAGACGTCAACCATAAGTCAACAATAAGAAGCCTCTTTGACATCTCTTCGTCTACAAATAATTCTCAGTTATCATTCAAGCATAAAAATCGTTCATTTTGAAGCATTGTTTGGTAGAAAATGCAGAACTCCAATATGTTGGGATGACGTGGGCGAAAGAAAATTATTAGATCGTGAATATGTTTAGATTACTGTCGAGAAAGTAAGGATAATTAAAAAAAAAGTTAAAGAAAGTTCAAAATAGATAGAAAGACTATGTAGATCGACGTAGAAGAAATCTTGAATTTATCAAGTTTGGTAAATAGGGAACATTGAGTCTGAGATATATTGGCCCATATGAGATTATTGAACACCTTGGTCCAGTAAATTTTCGATTGGCCTTACTAACCGAATTGTCCAGAATTCACGATGTGTTTTATGCTTCCATGCTTCGTAAATATATTTCAGATCTGTCTTATGCTTTGGAATCACAACTAGCGGAGTTAAAGGAAAATCTTACATATGAAGAAAAACCAGGTCAAATATTGGACAAGAAGGAACATGTCTTGCATAGTAAGACCATTCCTTTAGTTAAAGTCTTTGGGGGGAATCATGCTATAGAATAAATGACATGGGAAAGTGAAGATTATATGCATTCTTAGTAGCCTTAACTTTTCGTGTAGTTAGTTGACTAAATTTTGAGGACGAAATTCTTTGAAGGGGTGAGTTCTGTAATACCCTAATTAAATTGAAAATAAAAGTCAAATCCTAAAACTATATATGTGTGTGTGTGTGTGTGTGTAACAAACAAAGTTGAAAATGAAAGCCTAAGAATGATTAACCAAGAGGGGGGTGAATTGACTTTTAAAAAAATTTTCAAAAATTTAATTCTAGATATAAACTAATGTACTAGCAAATTTAACAACAAAATAAATACACACAAGTATGAAATCAAATAAAGAAAATTAATGAGTACAATATAAAAAGGGTAAATAGAAGGAGAAAGAATGCAAACGACTTAATTGTGGAGGTTCAATCTAACGCAATGATCTACGTTACCCATTACCAAACTCTCCGGCATAAACAAGACATTTTCACTAAATTTGATTGACTTATAGTGCAATCCAACCTTCTACAACGCATCCGATGACTGACAAACAAAGAGAACCGATCCCTTTTACTTTACAGGACCTCAACACAATTTACAAGTTCGAAGAATAAAAGGTTTACAAATTGAAACTTCTCTCTCATTAAATGATACATTCAAAGTTGAGTACAACAAGAGAAGTGGGCTTAACACTTTAATAAATAGCAATGATTAAAGCTCAAGTGTTAAGTTTGAAAAACTTGGATGAATGAAATGATTTTCAAAAGTAAGATCAATCAAGAGTTTTTCAAAAGTAATTGAATTGATAAAAATAGATAAAGAGTTAAGATCAAATATTTTATTTCAAAAGAATTTCACTTTAATGCTCTAGAATTACTATCAATGAATGCAAACAGAACTGATATTTATCGCGGTGAAATCATCAAAAAATATGTCCAACCGGACGTTCGCCATCCTTACTGGACCGTCCGAATACGGCGAATTTTCTCAATTTTCCCTCTTTTATTGTTTTGAAAAATGTAATCTTTTGAATGATATTTTTAAACGATTTTTCAAGGTAATTGACATTTCTTAAATATATGGTTGAGATCCTTACCTTTGAAAAATGATTTTTTTTATGCAAACATTTTTGTAAAGTGATTTTTCTTGTGCATAAAATCAATTTTGAGTTTTTCACGATTCATTGTCAAGTATTAAAGTATTTTACATTACATATGAATGGAAAAAGTCTATGTCTAATATCTTCAATATTTGACTTGTTCAGGCGCCTGTCATGAATGATTTGACGTGCATAGTCAGCTTCTATCTTGAATTTCATTGAGTATCTTTTGCGGGTCTTTTGATAGCAATCTTTTCATCCTCAATTCTAACTTTAATCACTTAAATACAATTGTTAGCGATAAAAGCAATTTGTTTGTTATAATCAAAACGTGAAGTTAACCATAGGTCAACAGAAAAGCCAGGCGTGAGACATGGGACCTCTTTAAACATTTGATATATCCAAATCTAAATTGAATTCAAAAGCCATTACACACATGCGTACACACAACACATACAGAGAGAAGCCGATAACAGAGATAGAAAAGAGGAAAGAAAGAAGAAAAAGGAAAAAAGAGAAGAGAAGAGGAAAGGAAAGGAAAAGAAAAAGAAATAGGAAGTTGCCAACGTGATTAGAAAATAAGTAATTTCTACTATTAAACTTGAATTCCTCAATTTTGATAGGTAAGTAAAAGGTTACTTATTCAGAAGTTATGTTAAATTTTTAGAATTGTTAGATTATTACTTTAAATTCAATTTTATTGAAAGAAGAACTATTGAATTATGTAAAATAAGCTATGAAATTAAGTTAAATAAAAGAAAAAATAGCTTAAGTGATGAAAGAAATTGGGGAAATTGCTTAAGAATAAAAAGATTACGATTTAGTATCGCCTATTTAATTATTGAAGTTAATTAAAAATGGTTAATTGTTAATCTAAACATTATTATCATATTTGAGGCGGTGATACAAGTATTTGGGCAACCTACAAACCGAGTTAATTATGTGTACATAAATCGGTGAGTGGAAAAACTTAAATATTTTTAATGATTGATAATTTAATTATACTAATATATTATGTGCAATTATATGTTCGATTACAGGATTATTATGGAAAGTTTCTTTTACTATGATACATATGGAATTTAAAGATTGTGTATGGTACATTTGCGAATTGGAATGTGAGATATAGGTGATATTGAGATCGACCACAAAAATACTCATGTTTATATACTTCTTCTAGTTCATTGAGGAGCTTTGATCATGTTCTGTACTACACAGAGGGGTCTTGATTGGAGATGAATGGGTCTTGATCGTGTATATATAGTTCACTAAGGAGCATTGACCGTATTCTAGAATTGATTATTATATGTCTTTTGAGACCCTCTTCAGTTTACTAAAGGGGCTTGATGCCCGTTTCGGGAGTGCTTAGATGAGGGGCAATCTATGCACTTGTGATTAGATTATAGATTTCAGTCATCGAGTACATTTTTGGTAGAATTTCAAGTACATTTGATGTGATGAGATGATTGCACAGATTTCAATTGATGATTATATCATGATGGTATTGTTAGCATTATAAGGATGTCTCATATCTTAATTATTATTATATGTTGTTATACCATGAACTATTAAAAGATATAATCTCGATTTTTGATAAAAATATATAAATCAAAAAGTATAACTATTTTCGAACTTTTCCACTCACTGAAATATCAACCTATATATTTTCTCAAGACTTTTCTTATTAGGTAGCAGTTGAGTTTCTGTGCATCTTTTGAAGTTGGACTTTTGATTTTGGAGTTAGGGCCATATGACAAAGTTTGCTAGTATGACTCATTTCATAAAGCATGTAGTCAGTGTTTCGAGACACATATTCACTTTTGGATGTGAATTTGCATCATTGTAGATAGTTGTGGGTCTAGCTATGTATTTTATATCCATATGTACATTTCATGTTATTTTTTTTATAGTAAAAGCTAAGAATTTGACTTATCTCTATGGTATTGTATTATTGTTGGGATTTGTGCATAGTGAATTACAGGTCGGTTAGTCTTATTTACAGAAAAAATAATGTTGAAATGCTATTAAGAATAATGTATAAAAGTTGTATATTGTAGTAACCTTGTGGTGGGTCCGACTTTAGTTGGTATCTATCACTGGCGCACGTTACGTTCTGGGTCCACTAGCATTATACGGAGCGGGGCTTGTCACGAGTATCTTAAATCCTTATAAGTTAGTCTATATTTTCATCTTTATTCGATATGAGATTTTATCTCTTAACACCACACAAATAAATTAAAGGTAGAATTTCTCAATGAAGAACGAAAAATACAATAAGACGTATTTAGCCAAATCAATATATTCTCACGTCTCGACATAGGATCAAGGTGAGATAGATTAATGGGATCGAATCTAACTTTTACGTGTACAAAACAAACCTGATCTTATATGCAAATTTTTTAAAAATGTTTCAACTTTTGTTAATTTTTTATGAGATGAGTTTAGAACTATAGATTAATTTATAATGCCCAATTTATCCCCAAAAAATATTACATAAATAGAAAATATGATAAGTATGTAGCAAGAAAATACCCTTCAAATATCTACCCGTGTCAATCTTTTATCTCCCTTCGCCATTTAGGGTGGTGACTATCGGGAATGTTATTTGGGTTTTCAGCCATAGAGTTGGGGGAAGTGAGGAAGATGATTAGGCATTTTTTTTTCTTTTTATTTATTTATTTTTCAAAATGCTATCAATAATAAAGATTGGGAAAAAAAAGTGCAAAAATGTTGAAAATTGGTCATAAATTAGTTTTTACCAACTTTGATCAATTATTGAAGCAGGACCTAGTAGTCGATTACAAGAATTCAAAGGACGAACATGATCTACTCTGATAGAAAATGATTGTAGTGTATATAATTGCACAAAACTTATTTCAAATTAATGAGATATTATTAAAGCTGAAATTAGGTAGCTTGAAACTTGGAAATTGTTACACAAGTGAAAATTGGAAATTGGTGGCAAAATGAAAAGTTATATATCCACATTGAAAAAAAAAAAAAAAAAAATCCTGATTTAGGTAGGGCAAAATACCATATTATCATCCTCACAAAATCGGGGCAATACGCCCCTTCCAAACCTGCCCCAACTCCTGTTTATTATTGTTCTTTTTGTGGTTTGACTTTAATTCATATTTAAAAAATAAAAATAAATAAATAAGTGAATGGGGAGGAAAATGAGAATATTTTAATTCCTCGTCTAGCCTCCTTGTCCTATTGTCATCCTTAAATCAGTTGTTTACTTGATATAATCCAAGTTTGAGACTTGAATTTGGCCCCCAAGAGGTAATTTTGGTATTTGGGATGTGGGTTTGGACTTGGGCTAAATAACTATATATCTTTTGGGGTACTTACAGAAATGCTCTTAATTTTAAGGTGCTTTTGAAAAATTATTATAAAAAATTGACTAAAATATAAATATTCCAATTTCAACAACTAAAACTGTAAAAACTATGGTGTAAACGTCTGATTGCAAAACCAGAAATCTTTCATGCTTCAAATCACAGAAATTTGAAATCATAAGAGAAAATCTTGCACAAATCGAGCCCAAACGCAATGGCTACTTCAACTACCTTTTCTTCAAAATTTTCATCTTCAATTTGCAAATAATCAACCAAAATCTACAAATCTATATGATTATGATTTTTTATTCAGTTAATTTATATTTTGTTTGATTTTAATGCTATTGATGTTTTTTTTTTTTTTTTTTTGTTCTAGTACATATGAAATTTCATCTTTAAATTAATAATTTTGAGTTATTATATATAAAAAAAAATTAAATTTCTATGAATTGGATGAGGAAATACCTTTAAATAGTCACTTCAAAGAGGTGATTTATAAAAATAGACTACAAAAAGTTAAAAATTTGAAGAATAGCCTTTGAACAACAATCTTTCCAAAAATACCCTCTCACATAAAAATTGCAACAAAAAGACATTATAATGAATAAAATATTTCAATTAGGTCCCCAAGAAAATATAAATCCAGAATTTTTAATAAATTTAAACCCGGATATTATACAAAATTTTATTGATCTAAAAATTGCAACAAAAAGAGAATTAAATTATTTAAAAGAATATTTAAAAAGTTTCTTTTTAGATTATTTAGATCCAAAATTAAGATATAAAAATACTTATATAGATAGTCAAGCAATTAGATTTGAAAATAATTTACATAAAGAAATTATCAATCTAGAAAGAAGAATTGAAAAATTAAATATAATCATTGAAGAAAAAGTCATAACAAAAGATAATGAATTCTATAAATCTTATTGCGATTTATTAAATATTTATGAAAATAATAATTTTTGAGATTTTGAAGACGGTCTTAGTATCCCCACATTAATTGGTATCAGAGCCATAGATCATAACATGATAATAGAAGATTTAGGAAATAGATATAAAATTTAAAAAGAAAGATTTGAAATAATAATAGGAAAACCTATAATAGGAAAAGAAGCCTTAAAAGTCATACTTATAAAATTAAAAGATATACATTTAGATATAAGAAATGAAATAATAGAAAAAACAGAAATTAGTATAATAAGAGATCTTATGATATGGGAAACTATTATAGAAACTATAGATCAAGAAGAAATAGCTGCTATAATAGAAAATAATATAAGTAATTATGGGAATTAAAATTAAGAAGATAGATAACTATTATAGTTTATAAGAAGAAAAAGGATATAAAATATTTTATGAACCTATTCCTAATAAATCAAAAATATTAACATTAAATATAATTAAAAAATTACCTAGAGAAATAAAAGAACAAATACTACATGAATTAAGTATAGGATCTATAAAAGATAGATATATATATATATATATATATGAAATGATTAATAAAGAATTTGAAAGTATTTTATATTATAGAGAAATATATGAATCATCGTGAGTAATGATAAAATAGCTAGAAAACTTAATAATATTGTTAAAAATCTAAATAAAATACAAGAAAAAACCTCAAATATACTAGGAACACCAGGAGAAATAAATAAATCACAAGAAAAAATGTTAGGAAAACTAAAAATCGAAAAACTAGAATTAAAAGCAAAATATTTTGAAACTGTAAGAGATAATCAATTACCTGATAATGAAATAGCAATAGAAAGTCTTAATAAAATCATCAATGAAAATAAAGATAAAAAGTGCAGATTATCATATTTATTAGAAGTAAAAAGTGGAAAGATATAATGGCTTTTTCAGAATCATTTGATGAACTAAAAAAATTAATAAATGAAACTAAAGAATTAAAAGATGAAGTAGGAATGTTAAAAATAGAAATTAGAGAAATGAAACAAAATATGAAACCAACAGATAAAAATAGATAAAGATAGAATAAAAGGAGAAATGACAAGAATATGAAAGAAACATGTAGAAACAGAATGATACTATGAACCTGGAAGTATGGATGATAGATTTAGAAAAGAAATATTACCAATAATCCTAGAACAAGAGAAAGAATTTGAAAAATATGCAGAAGAAAGAGGAAAAAATAAAAAAGATGATGAATGAAGAAATAGATAATCTAATAGAAAACTTTGACCAATTAAGTATAGAAGAATTAGAAAATTATGAAATATTAATGAATACTGGTGGAGGACCAACACCAACACCAGGAAGTACTAGCAATAATCCAAAACTAGAATTTCCTGAATTAGAAGGAGGATATGCGCCAATGTCACATAGACCTTATAGGCAGTACTATGATAGAATTATACCACAACATAGAATAGAAAAATATAAAGATCAATTTACCCCAAACTCAGACTACAATAAACCAATAAATCATGGAGGAGCAAAACTAAATTTAGATTGTAAAATAGATACTAAGAAAGCCTTGTTACAATGGACAGATGCAATGATATTATTCTTTTTATATAACCAAGACGATACATGGGAATCTACGGATAGAAGAATTGACTATTTAATACATCGTTTGAAGGAGATGTAAGAAATTGGTGGGAAGGAGTAACTGAAGATACTAAATTATTAATGAGAAGAAATATACAAACAGAAATGCAAAAAATCTCACAAGAAGGAATAAAAAAGTTAGTAGAATATATATCAGATGAATTTCTAAGAGAAAATTGGATAAAAAATTCAGAAGAAGAAGCTAGAAGAGAAAAATTAAAAGCAAGATTAGGATTAATAAACATTATGATATGTAATATGTGCAAAATAAAAGAATATACATGTCAATTTAGAAATTTCTATTATACCCAATTTTATAGTAATGAAAATCAAGGACCATACTTAGAAATGTATTTTGCTAAATTACCAGGAACATGGAATATATATTTTAAGATAGAATATGAAAGATATATAAAGGATAATCCTGTACCAGATACATTAGGAAGTAGAATAAAATTCATATTTGAAAGATTAGCAGAAATATGTAAAAATAGACAACTAATGAAAAAATCTGGAAAACTAACAAGAATCTGTTGTGAAGAAATAGAAAGACCTATTAATTGGGGATGTGGACCAGAAAGAAAATATAAAAGAAAATTCAAACAAAAAAAGTATAAAAAAATATAAACAGTTCAAAAAGAAATATCAAAAACCAAATAGGAGATATTAGAAGAGAAAATATCAACCAAAAAGAAAAGAGTTTAAAAAGGATAAAAAACAATGCAAATGCTAGAATTGTGGAGAAATAAGACATATAAACCCTGATTGTACTAAAAAGAAAGTTAGAATTTTACAACAAGAATATGAAGAAATAGAAAGTGATTTAGAAGAAATAATAGATATTAATAATTATGAAGGAGAAGAGGTTTACATATCAGAATCAAAATGAATCACGAAATAGAAGAAGCTGAAACTATAGAAGAAAAACAAGAAATAGAAAATTCTGAAGGATATGGATTAAAGGTAACATTCGATAATAATACATTTAGAAAAATAAAAAAATTATCATTAGATTTAAAATTAGGAGAATGGAAAATATTCGATAAAATATTTAGAAGAGAAAGAGTATCTATAAATGAATATCATAAGATAGAAAAATCAATAGATATAAGAACAGTTTCAGGAAGTCATAAATTAGCATTACTAACAAAATCTATAGTTGACCAATTAATGACAAAAGTAAAAGGAAAACAAAAAGAAAATATACAATATGTTTATTTAGCAGGAATACAATTAATGTTCAAATCCCTATTTAGAGAAGGAATAGATTCACCAATAACAGTAAGTTTACATGATGGAAGAATACTAAATACTAATGACAGTCATTTAGGAACTATAGAAGGAAATTTAGCATATAAAAAATTAATATTTACATGTTACCCAAAATATTGTGTATCAATAAAAGATAAAGATTTTGATGAAGTATTAGGATTACATTTTAAAATACATAGAAAAGATATTATGGAAGAAGGAAATCATATCATGACCATAGAATATAGAGCATTATATACATTTACTAACTCAAACTATGGAAACATTTATTCTAAAAAACCCTATATAGAAATTCACAAAGAATGTAAAGACATATTGAATATTGTAGAACCAAACAAACAACTAAACCTATTACCAGAAATATATGAATTAGAAATATCTAAAACAAAGCCAGATGTAACAGAAAAAATAGAAAATAATTCTTTAATAGAATTTAAAGATGAAAAATTAAAAAGAAATAATAGTACATCTATAATACCAAGAAATAACATAAGTCGAGAAATAATGGTAAAAAAAAATATAGGAAGTATGCAAATATATGGAGAATATTTTAATGGAATAGAATATATAAAAATAAAAAATATCATAATTGATACAGGAGCAGCAAACTGGCATATATCAGGAAATATAGATAAATGATTAATAAAAAGAAGGGTAGAACCTTATAAATATATCAATTTTGATGGAAAAACACATACTAGTGAATTAGAAGTAAAAATACCAATAGTTTTAGATGGAGAAGAAATGATAATACCGTGTTATGTAGATAATAGTATGGGAGATCATTACCATATATTATTAGGAATGAGTTTCTTACAAGCCTTAAATCATTATAATATTAATAAAGAAGGAATCTATATAACACATAATAATAAGACATTGTTTTGTCCAAAAGAATGAATAATGTAATAACATTTCCATTAGCAGTATATATACAAATTACTATTGTAAAAACTAATATAACAACATGTTACCATTTTTGTTAATAGATACAGGAAGTGATATAACTATTATCAAGACATTTTTGTTAAAAAATTGGAACAATGATAATACTATAAAAATAACAGGTGTCACAGGAATATCGACATCCATTACTAAAAATAAAGAAAATGTAGAAATCCTATTAGGAAGTAAACAAATAACCATAAACAAAGTATATGCATATGATGTATTAGAATGTGATATATTATTAGGAAATGACTTTGTTCAACAATTTCAATATTATCAACAAAATAACTATATGATTATGCTAAAAACACCATGTGGACATCTACTAAAAATTTCAAGAGAATTTAAACCATACAGAGTTCAGCCAGCCCAACGTGGTGAAATGACAATAAAAATACCAATAAAAACAACTGTTAAAAAAAGAATTAATAGAAGAAATAATAAAAAAGATAGGAAATGTTTATAATGAAAATCCATTAGCTTATTGGAAGCCTGAACATCCAAGAGCAAAAATAGAATTAACTGAAAATGTAATAATAAGAGTAAAACCAATGATATATACTATACAAGATACTCAAGAATTTAAAAAACAAATTGAAGAATTAAAAAATATGAAATTAATCAGAGCTAGTAATGGATCACATAGTAGTCCAGCCTTTATGGTAATGAAACACTCTGAATAAGTACGAGGAAAACCAAGAATGGTAATAAATTATAAAGAATTAAATAAATACACAAAATTTGATGGATATTTTTTATCAAATAAAGATGTATTAATAAACCTTGCAAAAGGAAAAGAATATTATTCAAAATTTGATTGTAAGTCAGGATTTTGGCAAATCAAAATGGAAGAAGAATCAATACCATATATGGCATTTAGTACGCCTCAAGGTAAATACGAATGGATAGTTATGCCATTTGAATTAAAAAATGTACCTCAAATATTTCAAAGAAGAATGGATAATATTTTTAGAAAATATAATGATTTCTTATTAGTATATGTTGATGATATACTAATATGTTCAGAATATAAAAATGATCATAAAAATCATATTATAAAATTTCTAAAAGAATGTCAAAAAGAAGGAATAGTTTTATCCGAAAAGAAAGCTATTATAGAAAAACCTGAGATAGCTATTCTTAGGATGTTTAAATTATGTAGAATGATTTATTGAAAATCTTTCAAAAAAGAGACATAAAATACAAATTTTAGTTAGAAAAACTAATACTAAAGGATGGAATGAAGAACATACAGAAATAATTAGACTACTTAAAGTTGAATGTAAAAATTTACCAAAATTAAGATTACCAAATGAAAAGGATAATTTAATAGTTAATACTGATGCCTCAGATAAATATTAGGCAGCAATATTGAAAACATATTTAAATGAAATATGTAGATATTCAAGTGAAATTTTCAATCAAGCGGAAATAAATTATATTACTCATGAAAAAGAATTATTAGCAATTATTAGAGGAATAAAGAAATTTTCATTATTTTTATTATCTAAAAAATTTATTGTTGAAACTGACAATTCTCAAGTTGCAGGACTTGTTAGAAATAAATTACCAATGGAACCCCAATATAGAAGATTACATAGATGGCAAACATATTTATCATTCTATAATTTTGATATTATTCATATTTAAGGTACAAATAATTATCTTGCTGATTTTTTAAGCAGGAACATTGAATTTGGAGATGGATAATATCAAACAGATGATATCAAAAATGAAATTTGTGGCAGCCTATGCCAAAGAGGAAGCAGATGATATAAAAATTGGAATAGAGACATTAGTTGAGCTCTTAAGTCATAATATTAAATTATTACTTGAGATCAGTGAATCCCATGCCAAGGTTACAAACGAAATGAAAGACAAAATTGATGCTCTTGAAGCACAATTAATGTCTACTGATACAAATAATACAAGGGTTGATGTTTTGGCACAATCCTATGATACCAAACAGGGATATCGACAGGTACCAAGGAGTGATCCACAATGCGAAAGCAGTAGTGGACCCAGCACTATCAAAAGAGATACACAAAGTCCTAGAAAGTTGATCATAAAATCCAATGATAAACATACAAGGGTTATTAGAATCAGAACTGATGAAGATGATGATACCCCTTTATCAGCAAAAGAAGAAGAATATAGATCTTTTGCCAAAATTGTTTATGAATTACAAGAAAATGACTCATATTTCATATCTTCAGGAGATCATGTTTATCCAATGTTACTAATTACCAATGATGCAGATCCTGTCATGGTCAAAATGGCAGCAGACTATGGATTTTTAGATCTTATCTACCCCGAAAAAGATCTAAAAGAAATTGAAAGATTTGATGAAATTTTTAAATCTGAAGTATCCAAATTTGCCAAAGGAAGGTCCATATACATAAAATTTTATTCAATCAGTCCTGAAATTGATGGAATGATATTTTATCCTGCTGAACATATTATAACAATCGGATATGTTGGTAGAGAGTTTCAGATTGATGTCGGTCACAATAGAAAGCTATTACCAAAAATCACCAAATCATGGATAAAATCCCGAAGAGTTTTAGGGATGAAAGTCTTATATAAAATGGCAATAAGCTTGTATAACAAAAAATTCAAATGCTTGTGTCAATATGAAGGATGGACTCTTCTCACCAATAATGGAGGAGAAAAATCAACAATTCTAAAAGAATACATTGAGAAATTTGGCACTCATCGAATCAATGGACCTATCACAACCATACAAGAGGCATGCAGAATAAGAGAATGCCCCACTTGCCGACAGAATCAAAGATAAAAAAGATGAAAATGATAAACACATGGAGGAAAGGTGTCCAAAATGCTACAGGAGAATCCTACCAGCTATATGTAAAAACAAAGATCTGAAGGACAATTATAGAAGGATTGTGTCCTTTATCAAAGAAAATGTAACAAAACAACAAGGATGGAGGGGCCATGAGGCTCTTGATGAAAAGCACGAGGCAATAAAATATTATTAGAATGATGTAAGCAATGATGTAATTTATCTTCAGATTTGTGTATAAATAGAAGCCTTTGGGCTAATGAAAAATGCAGAGTTGGTTGAGCACTTAAACTGTGAGTTAGCCAAACAAATTCCTGTCTTCCATTGTAATCATATTTCAGCCTTTAGATATCAATAAAATTCCAAATTATTTCAGATCCAAATTGTCTTTAAAAAATATAATGAGTTTCTAAACACCTCATCCCATAGATTCTTGAAAGATTGAAGAAGAATTCCTTTCTTACTTTGACAAAAAGAGAGTTTTCTTTAGTTAAATTCTATAATCCGAATTCAAAGGACTGACACAGTGAAGGTGGAAAGCTGGAATAACAATTATCCCGTAGAGGCAGGAGGCCATTGAAGGGAGCCATTTGCAGATCCAGAACCTGAAGGTTACTCGGTTCTAAGAATAAAGATTTGAGATCAAAACTAAGGTAAAACTATTATTTTTGTTAAATTTAGAAAGATATTTTCTGAAATCTTAAAGAATCGTTGGGATTACTTATCTGCATGGCTAAATTATCTAAATATTTGTATTTAATATTTATTTTATTAGTATTGTTTAGATTTATATAACATGCCAGGATATACAATTGAAGGATTAGATAACTTATTAGAAAAAATAAATAATATCATCTCTCAAATGGAAAAAATAGATCAATCATCGTCTGAAGAATATTATATACTTGGAGAAAATTTTGATAGATATATGGAAGATTATGTCAATCTATTAGATCAAAGGATGAATTTATATGCTAGAATCCGAGATAGAAATAATACAGGACAAAATTGAAAAACTATTCTAAAGATAAGGATATATCCTGCAATATAAAAACACATTTCATCAAGGGTAAAATAATATTTTTAACAATTAAGACCATTGTGGAAAATAGCAATAGTAAACCGGCCATTTAAAAAATTACCCCGAATTGGATTGAGTTAATATTAAATGAAAAATCAAATTTGATTCAATTCAAGTGATGCAAGCAAGATGTATGTAAAAATGAGAATGAGAAAAGTGATACTCTCCCTACCACTTTTATTTGAAAAGGTTACAGTCTATCTCATTTAAATTCCTCTGGAGCAATTAAATAGATACATACGCGTGTATTTTTTTAAAATTTAAATATTAATATGAATTCAATTTTTATTTTACACTAAAAAGTGACATGATGTAACACTTATTTATATTTTTACATATGAATTACCATACTAAAACTTGAAAGCGACATTTTTTCCCTTAAAAAGGTTGCAGTCTATCTCATTTGAATTCTTTTAGATCAATTAAATAGACATGTACATGTGTGTTTGTGAAAGTTTAAATATAAATATGAATTCAAACCTTGTTATCCAATAAAAAAAATGTCACAATGTAATACATTATTTTTGTTTTTGCATATGAGATATGTGCTAAAACTTGAAAGTAACATTTTCTTTCACTTTATCTAAAAGTGTCGCAATCTATTTCATTTGAATTCTTTTGGATCAATTAAATAGATGCATACACGTGTTTGTGAAAAATTATATATGAATATGTATTAAAACATTTCTTTACATTAAAAAGTGACATGATGTAAAACCTTATTAGTATTGTTGCGTATGAATTAATATGGTGGAATTTAAAAGTAATATACCTTGTCACTTTTTTCAGAAAAAGTCTCACACAATTTTACTTGTACATTCTTTTTACAATTATGGATAAAATTAACATTTTCATCTATAACGGAGGCAAATGAAAACAAGATAATGAATCTAAAATTGATTAAATTATTGAAATTATTGTCACAATAGAATGCAGTTCCAACTGTTAAGGGATATAATCCCACATCGATTAAAGATGTAAACATAGGCCAATTTATAAGGTTCTTGGGCTACTCCTCTTAACAAGATTGACCTTTTAAGATGGACCCCCAAGTCTTTACATGGTATCAGAGCCCATTACGCTCTAACGAGCGATTTGATTCTTGTAAGACTCAAAAATATGAGCATATGGATTTTAAGATTAGTCTGCTCAAACGAGCTACCATCTTGCGGGGGCATGTTAAGGGATATAATCTAACATCGATTAAGGATGTAAACATAGGTCAATTTATAAGGCATTGGGTTACACCTCTTAATAAGGTTGACCTTTTAAAATGGACCTCCAAGTCTTAACACCAACAACCTTTGTTAATACGTAAATATCACTTTTTAATAAACAAGTGACATATCATGTCACTTTTTTTAAGAAGTTTTGTTTTAACACTGTTAAAAAGAGATTACATTGTCATTGTTATTATTGTACAATTTCATCAATAAAATAACTGGTGTATCCTTATATTTACATAAAACTAAAGTAGGCAACTATTTTATGAAGTTCAAAATGTATGTATCATATCTCTTTTTTGATGAAGTCAATGTTGAAAAGTATCAAAGTAGCAACATTAAAATAAAAATCTCGAAAAATAGTCAAAAGCCATAATGGTATATATAAGGTTATATAATGTATGTGACATCATATCTCTTTTTTGAAGGAGTTAATGCTGAAAAGTATCAAAGTAGCAACATTAAAATAAAATGTCGAAAAAATAATCAAAAGTCATAATGGTATATATAAAAGGTTATATAAACTTCAAGATCTCACACAATAAGAAAGCAGGGATTCATTCACTCATTTATTTAATATTGGTAAAAAAAAACACACACACACACATAAAATACGTGCTACGGAGTTTTCTCCCTTTCTTAGGGCGTATAACATCTTTTTTTTTAAAAAAAAATAATATTGTAC
Organism: Osmanthus fragrans; assembly: GCA_019395295.1. Taxonomy (NCBI): domain Eukaryota; kingdom Viridiplantae; phylum Streptophyta; class Magnoliopsida; order Lamiales; family Oleaceae; genus Osmanthus; species Osmanthus fragrans. The sequence continues at coordinate 25,189,756 of CM033341.1, read as the reverse complement.
AGATTTTAGTTTTGGTATTCCTCGATACCTAATTTGAGTTCTCCTCATATTCATTCTTCCAGAAAATTTCAAAATGAAAACTCGATCTGAGTACGAAATAGGTTTAATGGATAGCAAAATTTATTTTCGATTACTTACAATAATATCATCTTGACATTTTATCTAATCGACTGAATCATGTACAGGTTATGATCACTTCGTCTCATCACATTGCATTCCGATATTATCTTGGGTAATTATTCATGTGAGTGAGTCAATCTCAACGTGTTCGACATACTTTATATGTGCATGCAAATTATTGTCTTATAATCCAAACAATAGATTATACATGAACTCAAAATCATTCATCTATGTGCATACAAAAACTCAATCAAAAGTTTTTAGATACACAATGTATCATATTCTACTCAATTCCAGAGATTTGACATTACAAATGATTATATTTCTAAACATTTTCAAAGTATGATGATTCCATATCATCATGTGCGTAGATATATTACAAAAATATTTTTCTTTGCTAATATCTCTCATAGAAATACTATCGAGTGTTTAATTTCATCGTGATACTTGAGATCATCAACACATGAAATAGTTACATAACTATCATGGATTTCACATTCTCAATTAGTATCATTATTACATAACTATCATGGATCTCACATTCTCAATCGGTATCATTAGATGCTCAATACATTTATACCAGCTACCAAGATATATACTGCAAGATATGTTTCTTGCTACTATATATAGCCAAAGTGCACAAGTCTAATAACTATTTGTTATCGAATAACTTTAATCATTAGTCGTCATTTACATATTTATTCCAATCACAAGTTATTCCATTGACAAAAAATAGAATAACTAACAGCAATACCCTTTAGGTATAACAATGTCATTTCTAAAAATAACGTCGAAACCTACTAATTAGATCCATGGTATGAAAAATGTTAGGACAAGTATACATAATAGTATACTTCTAACTCCTAGCTGTACTAGATATGGTTCATTAGATATTTCTTTGTGCATTAATGGAGTCCTTGGACATATATGAAAACTCATATGATCGCCTTAAACAATTCTCAAAACCTTCACTTTCATAACCTGATTTTCTATTCCACTTTAGCAAAGTCTAAATCAAAAGAGTATCTTCAACTTATGAAAATAAAAAAAACATAGCTGAAACATGTGAATTCATCTATAAATATAATGAAAATCTGAGGTTCCGTCGCTATCTCTCGTAATCGTAGGTCGCAAAGAAATTTGGATGGACTTACTATATGAAAGTTTAGGTTTTATAGCTTTAAATGGTTTTCACAACTCAAAACCTCAAACCATTACTCAAATGTCCATAACCATAATAAGCATCACTAGTGTGAATATGAACAGAACTACCACGTATAAATTCAAAGTTAGAGACACTCTTAGAAGAACAATAATTGAAATCAAGTTTAGTGAAGTCTTTGATACTATCAATACATCAAACATGATGTCAATTTCTTCACCTTTCAACAATAAGTTGCATGTACCAGTCATATAACCTTCCACTCCATCTTCATTATTGATAAATATCTATTTTGTGCCAAGTTAAAGAATTGACAATAGACTAAAGATGTAATACCTTAATTCAAAAAAACAAAAACAAAACAAAGACAAAAGGCAAAACAAGAAAAGGAAAAGAAATAAATTAGAAATGGTTAGGCGATGGATATATATATATCAATCAATCCAATCCAATCCATTTCCACACAAAAAAAATACATTTCATTACACAAACTCGGAGTGACAAAACAAGATACAGAGAGAAAGGAGGGAGAAGGAAGAAGAAGAAAAAAATAGGAAAGTTCATCAATGTTGTTAGAAAATAAGTGTTTTCTACTATTAAGCGTAGACACAATTCAAAGGTAAGTACAAAGTTACTTATTGAATAATTAGCTTAAATTCAATTTTTATTGAAAGGGAACTATTGAATTAAGTATAATAAACTATGAAATTAAGTTAAATGGAAGAAAAAAAAATAGCTTAAGTGATAAAGGACTTGGAAAATTTGTTTAAGTATGAAAAGATTAGAATTTGGTATTTCCTATTTAATTATTAAAGTTACTTAAAATGGTTAATTATTAATCTAAAAATTATATCATATTTCATGCGACAATACGGAGATCGAGACAACCTACCAACCGAGTTGATTTTGTATACATAGTTCTATGAGTCGAAAAACTTAAATATTTCCAAGTATTAATAAATTTACGTTATGTGGAATTATGTGAATTATTTCAACTACATGATTATTATAAAATGTTCTCTCACTATGATATATGTGGAATTACAAAGATTGTATATGGATTACTTGTGAATTAGAATATGATAAATATGTTTTATTGACCACTACTAGGGCACCGAGGCATGTGATTGTGTTAACTACAAGTGAGACTTCTCGAGTGATCACAAGGGTAGTTAGGAGATGTACTTTGGTGATCACGAGAAGATTGACCACTTGCTTGTGCCGTTGTGATATGGTGATTATTAGTATCTCGGGTGGGATACTTCATGGGTGATCATGTGGCTATCAGGGGATATACCTCTAGTGATCACAGGAAAATGGTCCACTCAACTGTGATATTGTGATTATTGGCATCTTGGGTGATCATGGGGGTTGTAAGTGAATGTACCTCTGAATGATCACAGTAGGATGGGTCACTCGACTATACCTAGTTGATTATTTATTAATGATGTTTATATTACGTAGACCTCTATCCGGTACCTAGTATGTGTGTCAAGGGCTAATAAAAATGAACGTTTCAATTGAAAATATTTCGAGTTTACATTGATGATTTTATCATGTCTGCGAGATTATATTTTTCAGTATTACAAGAATGATTCCTATCTTGATTATTCTTATATAATGCTATATCGTGACCTGTTAAGTGATGTAGACTCGGTTTTAGTAAAAATGTATAAATGAAAAAGTACAACTATTTTCGAACTTGAGACTCACTAAGTTATCAACTCATATATTTTTCCACGATTTTTCTTATTAGATAACAGTTAAGTTCTGGGCATCTTTGGAGTTGAGCCTTGATTTTGAAGACAGTTACACGATAGAGTTTGCCAGTATGTCTCATTTCATGGAGCATATAGTCAGCGTTTTAGAACACATGTTCATTTGTATATATGATTTTGCACCACTTGTAGGATAAGGGGCTCACTGTGTATTTTGCATTCATATGTACATTTATGTTATTTTCATAGTAAGAGTTCAGATGTCGACTTATCTCTATTGTGTTGTGTAATTTTTGAAATTTGTGCATAGTGAATTACAGGTATGTTAGTCCTATTTACAGAGAAGAAAATTGATGTGAACCCAACCAAGAACAACTTTGGGAACCCACGAACAAGATGAATCCAACCTAAGAAAGCTAGAAATCACGCCGCGCAAAAATCAACCAGACCCGTTGTTCGACCCGTACCAAGAACTGAGCTTCTACGCAAGAAATCTGACCCGTTGATTACCCAGAACAAGAACCGTAAAGTGGGAACGCCACAAAATGACTGCGAAATCTTTTGATAAGTTCAAAGTTTAGAATTTAAGCCACCAAGAACATGGAGGAATAAAATTTTCAATTGTATAAAAATCTCTCAAAGTAATGTCAAAGGTCCTAACAATGAAAAATGAATTTCCTATTTATACTATACCTAAGAATTAAGGTAAACACGAAAATCTAGAGTCCAAAAATAATAAAACTTACCAAAATTAAGAAACCTAGTCAAAACAAGATTCTTATGAAAATAAAAATATTCTGCCTCTCAACTCTCTATCGGTGGTGTTGCGACCGCATGCCCGAGACTGCTATGCGGTCGCATAGTAGTCGATTTTGCTCCTTCCTTCAACTGTTGATTTCGTGTTGCCCCAATTGGTTCCGGCCTTCAACCCCTTCATGAAACTTGACCCTTGGCATGTTAACTTCAATCTCATGTGCCCCGTTTTCCAAGCATGCATTTATATGGCTTTGTACGACATTATTAACCCGAAGTAGTTCAGACCGAGTCATTTGTATCTTTCCCGCAAACCTCGCATTCTCGTTCGAACTTGGCCTATCCATCATATCATCCCCTCTCCCTTCGAAAGGATTCGACCTCGAATCTAAACCTGCATCAAACGAAGCAACATTAGAAACTTCAAAAATGTCAATGATCACAAACTTACCCCCAGGAACCAAGCCGTATCCATTGACCCTGCTCATAGCAATGATATGGAAATGTCCATCTCCCCTAGGACGTAGCCTGGACCGCCATTGAATTCATATCCACTTCGCACGTATGATCACCTGTGTCTCACAAAATCCAATACTAACACCAACAAATGAAAAGAGTAAATTGAACAAGATTAGTGAATTAGAACCAATTATCAAATTGAGATGCGGGACGGAATTAGTAGCTATTAAACTCACTCCCAACACATTCCATAAATCCAACCTAGGACAAGTAATAACGTTAGGGTAGAAATTCAAACACGCTTGCCTACAACTCCCAATAATGCAGCCTAATTGCCTAGCATATGTGATTAACTCGGTGTGGCATGCTAGAATTTCGTAATATAACAAGTGGATATCATAGACAAGTAAGAATTTTTTCATAAACGCATGGACAATTGGTGTACTATCCTCAATGAATTATCAGAAGTATTTTCATGTACCAAAGTAAATATCTCATGTGAAGATCCATTCTTGCTAGCTCATAATATAACCTAGGTATAGAGATTTGATATGTTACCATGGCATGGTTACATCCATTTTCCTTGTCACTCACCAATTTCTCCAAGTGTTTTGCATCAAATGGATGGTTAATGTATGATACCCCGCAAATTATCTCGTCATGGATCAATTCCTTGAATTCCTGCAAAAGAGAAATATCCAAATAGGGGAGGGAATTATTAGTTCTCACTAAAGCCCTCTCATACTCGATTTTTCTCACATATAAGCTCACCTTAGAATTTTCTCTCCTCTCTGAATTTTCTCTTGCTCATCTCTCTTGTGGCTTTTTCTCACTCTCAGCTACTTTACTTTCTTCTCTCTTGCTCTCATTTTTTCCACTCTTTATTTTTGTTCTCTTCCTCAATTTTCAATTTCAATTGGTCCTCATAGATCTGCTGTGGTGTCAAATGAACAAGAGTAATGGTTTTTCCACCCTTCACAAAGCTGTACCGATTTGTAAATCCATCATACTCCACTCTCCTATCGTACTGGCATGACCTACCCAACAAGAGATGCCCCGCATGCATTGAAACCACATCACACAACACATCATCACCATACATCCCAATAACAAAGTTCACCAATGTCCTCCTGGTAACCCATACCTCTCCACAATTATTCAGTCACTCCAATTTATATGGTTGTGGATACCTCATGAGAGGTAGCCATAACTCCCCTACAAAGGTCGCACTAACCACGTTTGTACAATTCTCTCCATCTATAATCAAACTGCAAATCTTTTCCTTAATGTGACACCTAGTGTGAAATAAATTCTTTCGTTGTTTCTCATCATCTACCTTCATTTACGTAGTAAAAGCACGTATCACTACTAATGACTCCCCAACCGAGTACTCCACACTAGTTTCACCCTTAATATTTTCCAACTCAGGCATGATATCACTCCTACTTCCATCATCTGACTCAATCTCTACATTCTCCCTAAGAGTCATCATCCGTCAGTTTGGACACTGTGGAGCGATATGCCCCGAACCCAAACACTTAAAACATTTAATATCCCTAGACCTACCAGCTTGAGGCCCAATGTTTGGTTTATTTTTATTCACATCCTCCTTAACCTTAGACACCTTAAGCTTTTCCGTGGTCTCTACCCGATCATTCATATCACCACCACTCTATTTAGGTTCCGTAGTAAACCTCACTACCCCATTTCGCCTAAGTTGCATCTCCACCTTAAAATTTGCATGCACTAAGTCCTCTAATTCCACATAGCGTTACAACTCCACTATGTTGGCAATGTCTCTATTCAACCCATTCAGAAACCTAGTCATGGTAGCCTCCCGATCCTCCTCTTTGTTCGCTCTAATCATTGTCACCTCCATTTCCTTATAGTAATCATCCACACTCCTAGACCCCTGAGAAAGAGTTTGTAATTTTTTATGAAGGTCCCGGTAATAATATCCCAGTACAAACCGTTTTCTCATACAAGCCTTCAACTCTCCCCACATCTCAATCGGCCTATCCAAATTCCTCATACGGCTAGTCATCAATTGATCCCACTAGATAATGGCGTAATTAGTGAACTCCACTATAGCTAACTTCAACTTCTTCTTCTCTAAATAATTATGGCAATCAAACACCAATTTTACCTTCTTTTCCCAGTCTAAATAAGCCCCAAGATCACTCCTACCTTAGAAAGTTGGGATGTTTAGTTTGATGCTTCCTAAATTTCTATCAACGTCTCAATCAAACCTATCCCCTCTATTCCTCATTCACCCCATATCACCTTCCAAATAATATTCGTCACTTCCTACACTCAACGCCTCGAATTCCTCATCAAATTCAACCATAAGATTCTGTCCTCTCCTATCTCCTCTACACCCACGAAAAACCCTTTGGGGACGTCCCTCGTTGATGACTTTCAATCAAGGTTTCATGTCTAGCTATATCACGACTAATACGTTCAACCGCCAAATCTAATCGATCAAACCTATGATTCATAGCTTGCATACTATCCATAAGCTCTACATAAAATCCCTTAGGCACCGTTCCTTCCTCACATTTATTCATATTTCTCTCCATGTATATGTAAATATTTTGCAACCAATTAAATATCAGAAGTTAAATGAAACGAATAAAAAGAAAGCAAAATAGTTTACCTCCTGTGTTTGCACTCGTATATCACTCGAATATGGCTCTTACCCGATATTGAGCTCACAACTCTTGCCTTTTATCGCTCGTCCCCCTTTCTCAATGGCTCGACAAATAACCAATCTCAATCAAATGGAACACAATTCCCGCAGCGATCACCACCACAAGCATAAGTCTCGAATAATCAACACAATTACACGGACCGAAGTAATGGACTCAATTCAAAAAGAAAAGCAAAAATGACTCAAATTCTATGTTTTTTTGTTGCCTCTAAATGTTCACGAGATGTGGAGACTTTCTTTTCTCTTTTTTTTGTCCCCTTTTTTTTAATGGAATTCAATAAACAACTAAACTATTAATTTAGAGGCAATTAACACTACAATCGAAGTAGAACTCAAAAAAAAAACTGAAATATTTATTTTAATGAATCACTTGAACAGTAATTTTTTTTTTTAACAAAAAAACGAAAATTAATCAACAAAAATTAAATAGGATAGATGACCTGAATTATAGAGTTGTGCTCTGATACCACCTTATGTGAACCCGACCAAGAACAAGCTTGGAAACCCATGAACAAGATGAATCCACCCTAAGAAAGCTAGAAATAACGCCATGCAAAGATCAACCCGACCCATTGTTCGACCCATACCAAGAACCGAGATTTCACGCAAGAAATCTAACCCGTTGATTACCCAAAACAAGAACCATGAAGTGGGAACGCCACAAAAGGATTGTGAAACCTTTTGATAAGTTCAAAGTTTAGAACTTTAAGCCACCAAGAATATGGAGGAATAAAACTCTCAATTGTATAGAAATTTCTCAAAAATAATGTCAAAGATCGCAACAATGAAGAATTAATTTCCTATTTATACGAGACCTAAGAATTAAGGTAAACACAAAAATCTAGAGTCCAAAAATAATAAAACTTGTTGATATTAAAAAACCTATTCAAAACAAGATTCTCTTGAAAATAAAAATATTCTGCCCTGATTTCCTTCTATGCGGCCGCATAGAAGGTTTCTATGCAGTTGCATAGAAGGTCTGATTCTGCCTCTCAACTCTCTGTCGATGGTGTTGCGACCGCATGCCTAGGACTACTATGCAGTTACATAGTAGTCGATTTTGCTCCTTCCTTAGACTGTTGATTTCGTGTTTCCCCAATTGGCTACAGCCTTCAACCCTTTCACGAAATTTGACCCTTGGCATGTTAACTTCAATCCCATGTGCCCCATTTTTCAAACATGCATTTGTATGGCTTTGTGTGACATTATTAACCTGAAACTAGTCCCAACTGAGCCATTTTTATCTTTCCCGCGAACCTCGCATTCTCGTTTGAACTTAGCCTATCCCGGATCATATCAATAATGCCAAAATCCTGTTGAAAATAATTTATAAAAAGGTGCAAATTGTAGTAGCCTTGATTGTGGATCCAACTTTAGGTTGGTATCCATCATCGGGGCACATCATGCTCCGGGTCCATAGCGTTACTTGGAGTAGAGCGTGTCAGTTTGGTATCAGAGCATGTTTTAGAGTCCATAGGCTTGCATTATAATACATTATGTGTTTTGCATGTCATGCATAACTGTAGGTGAGTCATGCCTTGTGGTGGCAAAACTCGAAGACTCTAAGATATGTTGCCCCAGTTTCACATTGCTCCTGATAAAAGATGAACTTAGAGAGTTTGAGAGAGTAGATGAATCAGTTCATCAGGCGCTTGAACAACTTGGACAGGGAAATATGGTTGGAAATTATTCTATGGCTATTGAAATAATTGCTACTACTGTTGTTTCTACTATGTGTAGTACAGACAGAGATTTCAGTATTGAGAGGGCTACAAAATTAAGAGCTAAAGTTTTCACAAGCAAAACCGATCCTACAGTTACTCACGTATGGGTGATCAAGATAGAGAGGGTATTTGAGGTTATAGGTTGCCCAGATCATAAAAAGTTACGTCTTGCCTTTTTTTGTTAGAGGAGTGTGCATATGATTAGTACAAGAGCAGATGACTGTTGCATAATATCAAGTGAAATTCATTGAACTTTCAAAGTATGCTCAAGTTATGGTTTAGCGATTAAATTGATAAATGTAGACAGTTTGAGAATGGGTTAAGAGAAAAGATCTGGTCGGCAGTGAAAACCACAGGTGTTGGGAAATTTAATCCACATCAAGGGATTGGAGAAGAAACACACTAGAATCAGCAACAATCTGCATCAAACCATGAACAAAACACCGGAACAAAATGGAAGGCTCAAACGCGTGATCGCTGTCCTTAAACGGTATTTGCCCCCCTCTCGGATATGATTTTGGTGCTTAAAGGATCTCATGGCAAATAGTTTGTAGGATTGATCAAACCTTGTAAAGAACTCGCCACTTAAGCACTTGTGGAATTCTCCAAAACTTGAAGAACACAAGGAGGAATATGAATATGGATGAAGAATACTTTACTTCTTCTTTGTGGAATGAATATAATATTTCTCATATGTTTGATATATTGTTTGTTATTATTTGTATTGATCATCTCATCACTTATTTATAGGCATTGATCAATACCCCACAAATTGGTGCCAAAACATGATGAAGAGTTGCAAAAAAACCCTCCAAAAGCCGCCAAAAAACCAACTGAAAAACCACCATCAAAGACTTCACGTCTCTGCCTCGGCCAATGCGGCCGCATCTAGCATAGGCAAAACACTCGGCCATTCTTTTTGGCTTCCACTTCCAATTCAATCTCATTCCACACGCACGTTTATTTATTTCGAACAACATTTTCCATCAATCCCCCACTTGTTCAAAATCCAATAAACTCTCATATTTAAAGTAAACGATACTCATGCATAAGGATTAGATATCTTTCAATTTGAATCTAACCATAGTGTAATTCAAACAAAGTAAAGTCGGAATCAAAGGTAGCTGAAGCTTTGAACCAGTTATTCCATGTGACAATACCGGTAAGAACACACACACAAATACCATGTGTTCTCAAGTTCCTCAAACTCGCTTAGCATTTTTATGGCCTTGCACTAATCCTTTTCAACAAACCCTTAAGAGAGAAACTCCAACTCTCTATTGAGGCGGCACCATCTCGAGGTTCGTTTAGGTGAAGTTCTTCCAGCATATTTGTTACTTTTAGAGATGCTTGTACTTTAGCACTGAACTCCATTAAGAGCTTGATGCTCAACCCTCACTTCAGTAACAACCAGCATTATTTTACTTAGGATATGATTATCCATGAATTTTATAATGCTGAAACTATCCACATATCGAATAACTTGTTGTTACCCTTTGAACCCGTGGATCACATTTTGAGTAATGACAGGTAGGGTTGCCGTCATTGGTGGACCTTTTAGTTTAGGAGTTTCAATCTCATCCTACTCAAAGTAGACATCACTGAATCTCTATTTAGTGGTTTAGTTATAGGATCCGCTATGTTTTAATGGAAATTATTCCATCTTTTATAATTTTCTTGTTAAGTCACGTCTAAGACTAATATGTCTAGACTTCCATTTCATGTGACTTAGTATCTTATTAGATATAGCTAGCCAACGATCGATTCATTTAATAGATACAGCTTGTCACCACCAAGAAATCCTTTTACGAAGCTATATGCTTCTCACTAGCTTTATCTAAAGCTTTATTGATGTCCAAACACGGTTGGAAGATTTCTATCAAATAATTACACTAGTCAATTAATTAAACTAGTGGTTCTCGTACATGGGTATTCCATTCTTATCATTGAATAATTACAATGATCTCGAATATTCTTCAAATATTCCAATTTGTTTTTGCAAATGTCATTCTCGGTTTTTACCCATTTCATCCACTTTAGACTTAGTGTATATCATCCTTACAATTGTATAAGGATTTTCTACCTTTTCTCTTTCATAGATCTCTTTCTATGATTAAAAGGTATGGGGAGATTTAACTTTTAAACTAAGTTACCCCCACAATCCCTCAATTAGGAATATATATATATATATGCAATCTAGTAATATTGCATCCACATGGCTTGAACTTCTCATATAAGTTCACAAGCATTAGTTTTAACCCCCACGTTTTGGGTTATATTTGAACTTAATAGTAGTGTTCGCCCGGGACTAGCAGTGGCTAGTGCAAAGCCTGCAGTCGTGGGCACGGGAACTATGGAGCTTGGTGGTTTGTCATGGTTCCCATTGCAAGGTAGATCACACTCAATTTGATCAAGGTCATCTCATAGACCAACAATAAATAAATCAACCATGGTAGGAAAGTTGTGTTCTCAAAAGACACAACCCTAGTACAAAGGGACACACCTTTTGGAATTAATCTCTATGAAGAGACACACCCATTGGAAAATAATCATACTAAATTCATGATGTTTCATATGAAAATACACACTTTTCATCTAAATTGATCTACACAATTTTCCAACAATTCCAAGTAATTAAGTGCCTTAATTCTCATTACAAAATCTCATTTTGTCATAGCATAATGCAAACATAATTTTGCATAATTCATCTCATTTAATTTCATTGAATTAATTGAGGCTATCACACAAGACATGAAATCAACCAACTAATTTATCATATCAATTTCATATTCCAATGAAAGTTCATATACTTTCAAATAGTTGGCATCAACCAATTTTCTATAATTGATAATGAAAAGGCACCAAAAGTTTCAAACTAAAATTAAATTCTGGCCATTATTTCACTTTATATGGTTTCTGTCTTCCTCTTTCTTTTATTTCTCAAATAAACATCCAAATAGATTCATCCATGTTTTTCAATTTAAATTTCCACAAAAAGACATTCATGAAGAAATGATGATGAAACAGAAATAATAATTTCGTTTGGCAATTTAAATTTGATTTTCGGACCAGATGAAGAAATAACCAGAAACATCTATGTTTGCAATCTGGTTCGGCAATGATCCAGGCATTTTGATGCTGTCCCAATTTCAAACAGGAATTATTATAATTATGCATACACATGCCATTGATCAAGAGATGCAAACTAATGGCCATTAAAAAATGCACTCATTTCCATTAACATAAGTCAAAAACCAGATTTGAGTAGACTACGTACTGATGTGCAATGCAATCAGATTTCATCAGTATTTATGTCACTGCTTTGTGAAACCATGCTTCATAAATAAATTATCATGGAATCGAACATGCATTATGCACAGATTTTATGTACGTATCTCAACTTCAACAGAATAGATTTCTATTCAAATGTACCAGATTTCCTTTTGCGAAGTTTGTCCCATCAAACGTCCAAACAAACAAGACATTGAATCATCAACTTGATTGTTGCCATTCCATTCTCCATCGCAAAAATACCGTTTAAGATTGTTGGGAAATTTAATCCACATCAAGGGGTTGGAGAAGAAACACACTAGAATCAGCAACAATCTGCATCAAACCACGAACAAAACACCGGAACAAAATGGAAGGCTCAAACGCATGATCGCTATCATTAAACGGTATTTGCCCCCTCTCGGATATGATTTTGGTGCTTAAAGGGTCTCGTGGCAAATAGTTTGCAGGATTGATTAAACCTTTTAAAGAATTCATCACTTAAGCACTTGTGGAATTCTCCAAAACTTGAAGAACACGAGGAATATGAATATGGATGAAGAATACTTTATTTCTTCTTTGTGGAATGAATATAATATTTCTCATATGTTTGGTATATTGTTTGTTATTATTTGTGTTGATCATCTCATCACTTATTTATAGGCCTTGATCAATATCCCACGAATTGGTGCCAAAACATGATGAAGAGTAGCAAAAAACCCTCCAAAAGCCGCCAAAAAACCAACTGAAAAACCGCCATCAACGGCTCTTTTTCAACTCTATGCAGCCGCATAGTGATGCACTAGCAGAGACTTCACGTTTCTGCCTCGGCCAATGCGGTCCGCATAGGCAAAACACTCGGCCATTCTTTTTGGCTTCCACTTCCAATTCAATCTCATTCTACACGCACGTTTATTTATTTCGAACAACATTTTCCATCAACAGGTTGGAACGAATTTGGCAAATTGATTAAATCAGCTTTGAGAGTAGAGAAGAATATTTCTGATAGACCAATTGGTAGAGAACAGACAAAGTCCAAAACAAGTAATAGTCAGACGTTGGTGTTTACTTCTAGCTATAGACCACACCACAAAGGGACAGTAGAGGATTTTGGCCTGATGTATCTAGTTCAGGTCAATTTAACCCCAGATCACGGGAAAGTCGAGGTTGCAAATTTAGTCATAGCACTGTGCAGTAGCATTGACTAGCCATCCTCATTCTCAAGGCTCTTTTCAGCGATAATTTGTCTCGAGACAGGGTGATAGCTTCAGCAGCGCTAGATTTCCATATTGTCAGTTATGTGGACAATCTCATTCTGGAGTGTTTACAGTTCAAGGGAGTTGGTGTCTGTTATCATTGTAGCCAGGGCGGGGACACCTCAAAAGAAATTGTCCAGTTTTATCACGGGAGAATGGCATGTTACAGATGATGCTTCATCAGCAGAGTGTCAGTAGTACAAGACAAAATAAAATTCAGAGAGATGCTTAGGCTATCAGAGCAAGTGAAAACAGCGAAGTCCAGTCCAACATTGCAAGTGGTAGCGATACTCATAGGCGGACCCAGGAGGTTAGAGTTGTGGGGTCCTAAAATGAAAGATATTGAGATGAAGTAAGGGGAGTACGGGGGTTCGGGGGCAGCGCCCCCGAATTTTTTTCTTTTTAGAGCAGCACAAACATTCATAATGATTAAAGAACCTGTACAATTAAAATAAACTCAGTGCAACTCAAATATAAGAATGGAAACAGTAAGAAAACTCAATATATGAATGTCTTAGACTTGCCAAAAAAATTAAAGTAAGAGATATTTTATTACAATCGTTCTCTACGTATTCTCATACTTTGATAACGCTTTAGAATTACATCATTTTTGATCTTGGCAAAAACATCTTTCTCAATATATGCAATCAAACTATCATTCAACCATTTTCGATCATTTTAACCCGATTGAAATTTTAGGATGAAATTTCAAAATTCAGTGACCTTTAAAGTAGAAATTCTAAGATTTATAATAAACATATTTGAGAGTGTATTTTCAAGCTTATGAGCTAATCAATATCATTTTTATCTACACAATTTGTATCCACACATTAAATAAGATTATGATCGACAAAAAGCTTTATCAAATATAACATAATAATAACCTGGGGGGTTCTTCACAACAACAACAACAAAAAACTGGAAAATGGGGGGTCCCAGGACCCTACGGGACCCCCCTAGGTCCGCCAGTGGCGATACTACACCGAAAGGTCAAGCAGGACGATTGAAGACCAAAGGAAAGGTTTTTGCTATGACTCAACAGGCAACAGAGGAGTCACCCGATGTTATTATGAATATGTTATCTATTTTTCATAGAGATGCTCATATTTTAATTGATCCTGGATCTACACATTTTTTTTTATTTCATTTACACTTGCTACACATGCGAACCCAAATCTGGGACCTTTAGGCAGTTGTTTGGTAATGGGTATACGGCTTAGTTGGTTTGGAGTTGAGGGAGATTATAATGCCCTTTTTATGGACTTACTGGGACATAGTCTTGAAGACTTTGTTTAACTTCTGTAGTCAGAAGCTTTCTCTCAAGACAGTTCTAATGCTTGCAGATCAGATGGTAGGATATTGCTTTTGCTCGTGTTTGGTTAAAAATATAAGGCATTTTTATGCTTCAGTTTTTGTCTTGCAAACTCATTTCTTTTCAGATTAACCGGGTAGAATTTGTTCATTCTAAATCCTTCCTGCATCGGGATATTAAGCCTTTCCATTTTTTTCTCATGGGCTTGGGAAGGCGTGCAATTCAGGTGCCCGACTTTGTTTCTCGTGTTGGGTATTGACACTTAGTTGTCAAACAAATTAAATTGTAAATTGTGGTTTCAATATTGTAAGTCTAGTTTGGTTAGAAACCAACTAAAACATGTGATGAAAAGATTTAAATATTGAGCAAGTAGTCCAAAAATTAAGGGGAGTGGCATGTGGTTAGGTAGTAGGTTGGCTGTCATATCTTTCTATATATATATATGCTCACATTTGTGGAGCTCGAGATGTACAAGAGAACACAAAAAAAAAAATCAATACAAAATATATATTCAAAGAATCTATCAAAATGTAGTCTCTTGGAGTTTTTCCCTCCTCTCCTCTGCTGGTTGAAAATACCAGCAGAGTGAGCTTTAAGTTTGTATGTTTTATTGTTTATTGTTTATGTTTTAATGTTGATCACCACTCAGGGGCGAATCCAGAGCTCGAGTCCAGCTATAGCGGACCGCGAACATTGAACGCTTACTGTCAACGGTGAACGTCTGTGATAGCGGTGTTGTTTAGTAATATTTAATTAACTAATATTCAAAAAATCGTACGGACAAGAACTAGAAGAACTAAATATATCACTAGAACTAGAATTATGTACCAACTTTTATTTCGGATGAAAAAATCATTCTGTAAAATATTTTAATTTATTTTTCAATCAAACATGCAATATATATTAACAAAATGTCAATATTTAGTTTACAATTAAAGTTAATTAAACAAGTATTATTATATTAACAAATTTGAAATTATTTATGAGTTTATATCAATTTTATGTGCTTGTATGATTTCACTTTTCTGTGATCAATTTTTTGTGAAAGAAAAGTGGAACATTCTATTAATTAAATAAATTTTGTTGAAAGACTCATTATGACACTAAAGCAAATTTTTTTACAAATTCATTCGCCATTAATTGATCAAATTCTCAAATAAATTGATTAGAAAAAAAAAATCAAGAAGAGAGACAAATAACCGGTTAAAATGTTTCTATTTGCAATAAAATCGGTAAAATGAACATCTATTATTTTATTTCATTGAGTGTCACAAATCAATGTTTGTCATAATGGTAAAGTTATCAATATTCTTTAGCTAAGGTCGTGGGTTCAAATCCACTTTACACTTGTTTTTGGTAAAAAAATGTTTACAAAAAATATATAACATATTGTCATTGGAAGGTTTCGAACTCAAAACCTCTAATTTAATAGAGGAAGCACCAACCAATTGAACTACAAATGATGAATGCAAAATAATGAATTATTGAATATATAATATAAAAATCTTTTATCTATTCTCAAAAAATTAAAAAATTAAAAAAAATATATATATATATATTCCAAACAGATCCAGCTAGAGCGACCGCTCTAGCTCGCCGGTACCTAAATCCGCCCCTGTCACCACTGCCCTTTCTTCCCCACATGAAACCACACTTTTATTGAGTTGTTTAACTCCATTTTGTTGAACTGTAAATGAGCTCCAACTCCCCTCGATTTCATTGTTCTTCACCATGACGATGGTCACCCTATAGAATGGATGAACCAACATTTCTTCACACCAATGTACTAAAACTTCCGCAAAAGTGGAAGAGCATTCGACTCTTCCACATTCTTTCATCTCATTTTCAAGATTTCCTCACTTTTATTTAACTGTTTGTTTTAAAGATCTGTGGTGATTTATAATCCAATTACAAATAGGAGCATGTTATTGATTTTGGACTTGCCAAGAAGTATAGACTCCTCAAATCAACACATTCAATATAGGCAAGTCCTCTTGATGGTTATGTTACGTGTTTTCTGAAAACTTTTAACTGTAATTATTCTGCATTTCCTCTATTTTAAGGCCTGAAGTGCTTAATTATTCAAAATCATTCAGAAAATGTTCAAATAGGAAATCAAGCATCCTGGCGAAAATTGTGAATATTATTTTAGATGAAATCATAACCTTAAAGGAGATCTTCAGCTGCCATCTCAGTTTTAAATAAGCTGACATGGCTGATTGTGGAAAGATATTGTTATGGGACAAATGGAAGAAAAATCTCCAAGATGAAACTGAAATTTGTCTAATTGTCATTGGCAGTTCACTTCAATGAACACCTCTTACTTTTTTATTAAAAGTTATGAGCAGTTTGTTAATTTTGCTTATATAACAAGTGAAATGGTCCACGCCTAGAGAGCAGTGACATGGACATGAGTGTTGGATACAACACGAAGTGATGAACACGTCGACTTGTAATTTTTCAAGACAGTACCAACATGTCCCCAACATGCTGATTAAAATAAAGTTAATTTATTTTTAATTTTCAATTTTTTTAACTATAAAGTAAATTTATATTTGTTTATCCATGTCGATAATGTATAGACAATGTATCTCTCCGCATGTCAATAGCGTTTCCAATTGTACAAAATCAAAAAATAATTTGAACATACCATTTGTTTTAGGTGTCCGACGTGACGTATATCCTAGTATGTCGACAATGTGTCCAGCTGTACAAAATTAAAAAATAATTTGGACTTTCCACTTAAATCATTCAACTGTACAATGTGTCCGACGTGACGTATGTCCTAGTATGTCGACAATGTGTCCTAGTAGTTTATTTGAAAGTGTCAAAGTCTCAACACTTCTCTACACCAACTTTCCGGTGCCGAGAAGCTGTAGGTGCATCCCAGGTCCACGCCATTATTTTTCTATGTTGAACTCCAGGAGTGTTTGCCATGTCATCTACTGAAATGGCGTTTTACAAATGAAATGATAAAGTCTCAATATGCTTGACTGAAGGTGAAAGGTTTGTCATAACTGAAAAAAGGCCCAGAGTTGGTGATTTAGTAAAAAAATCTGAAGTAAAGTTGCTCGAAGAGGTCCCATTTTAGGGATTTAAGGAGGTTGGCAAGGAGACTGATCGAAATGTAATATCTTCTCTAGTTCTGCCTGGCTCTCTCTATTTGTTTGATAACTGGAACGTTTTATTTTGCATTTACCGAGATTATGCTTATTCTGTTCATACTTTCATGTTTCATTGGCTAATGCTTTGTGCAGATATCAATTTCTAACATTGGATCTTCAAGGCAACCTACCATCTCTAATAGTCGTGATCCGCTGGCTATTGTTTTCTCACTCAACCTCGGCAATGACGAGAAGTTGCATTATTAGTTACTGTTTTCTCACTCATTCCATCTTGTACATATTGGATATATTAACTTAACTTGGGAGAATCTATATTTCTGCCTATTAATGAAAGCAGGCAGAGGAATTTATATATATATAAGAATTGTGGAGAAACCACGCTATAACGAAGAGATACCAAAAATCTTGGTTTTGTATCACATCTGCATCCTAATGTCTTTTTTTTTTTTTTTTCTTTTCTTTTTTATTTATTCATTTTTTTTAATATCTTTTTTCGTGCTATAACGAAGAGATACCAAAAATCTTGCTTATGTCGTGCTCCACGTGAGGACATTTTATGTTAAATCAATTTTAATGACTTTTTCTTGTCAAGCTTATATTTCGAATGATTATCAGTTATGGTTTTGCATTTTATTTATTTTTTTAGTTAACAGGGGAATCCATAGCCGCTATTCTTCGGGTAGGCACTGGGTAAACTATTTGACTGGCGCAATAACTTGCAAATCATACCAGTCTGGTTAACCATATTAGGCAAGCCCGGTGCGACAAACTCGATCGAGAAAATGTTAGCAGAGGAAATCGAAGTTGTGACGAAAGGTCTCTGCGCTCACCTAATCTACCAACTCGACCACCCCATGAGGGCATGATTTTGCATTTTGATTCTAAGTAGCATGGATAGTTTGATTATTCTGAAGATCCAAATCAACCTTATCATGTAGTTGGAGAATGATTTGATCCTAAGTCAATGATTCTGGTCCAATGGACCCCCAGGGTAGAGCTCAGAATTGCCTTGACACGAAGTAGCCCAAGCCATTATATATTGGCGTAGACGTGTAAAATGCTTTTGTTATTTGAACGAAAAACGAGGTCCTCATTTTGTTGCTTTACCAGTTGGCCTTTCTTTTTGGATGTATAGTTGTTTGTCTCTTTTCTTTCTCTTTCACAGTCCTATTTGAGGATATTTGCTGCTTTGAGTGTTTGTTACTATTCACAACTAATTATGACATTATTCGATTGTCTTTGATGTCACATATAGTTGTAGCTAGGTCAGTGACTGTTAAGGATTCTGATAGTGTTGATTTGATTTATGTGATAGGTTGTCTAATTATTGATTCACACACAAAGTGCGTGCACATGAATGTCATGTTGGTATACTCGCGTATGTTTGTTCATACACGCGCTTCTTAGATCTCGAATTTTCATATATAAATGTAATTAATGTAACTCCTTTGTACAGGATTTCCCCATAATGGCCCGCTGTTCTTCGGATACAATTCGATCCTTCTACGCCAAATCTCACTTGCAGTGGATACAGAGAATGTTCGAGAAGTGTCACTAAGAAAGACTTGTCGGAAATGGCAGTTGGGTTGGTCCAATCAAGAAAGGCAAGGGAGTCTTTGGGCATGAAAAGCTTAACAAATGAAGATGCTATAGGTCTTGAACAACAATACGTCCCTTCATACACGCTCATTCAAACGTTCACAGTCGAGAGAGTCATGGCCGATAAGGTTATTGATCTTGAACAACAAATCGACACTTTTTCTTTCCCTTCTCCTTCATTCTATTAGATCTCAGAGGGTGAAATCCTTGAATACATTGAAGTTTCTCTGTACAGCAATCTGATGATTCTGACATTTCTTTACCTTAAATTAAGCCTTGTTCACATCAATTTCTCTGCAATTAAACCAATTTGGAAGCTGATATCTGTCAGGTTGTGTAGGCATATTGCTGGAATAGGAAGCTAAAAACTTTTTAAGGCATTTTTGATATGCTAGATTGGACAGAAGTAGGCACGATTAATGTACAAAATTAATCGGCAGTCTCGAATAATTTCACCAGAGTTTCTTAATCTTCAATTACAAAATGATAGGTACAGAACGTGTTGAGATCTGATGCCTATCATTTCTTTACCTTAAATTAGGCCTTGTTCACATGAATTTCTCTGCAATTAAACCAGTTTGGAAGCTGTAACCTGCCGGGTTGTATAGGCGTATTGCAGGAATGTGAAGCTAAAACATCAAAGGCATTTTTGATATACTAGATTGGACAGAACAGAAGTAGATAGTATTAATGTACAAAAATTATCGGGAATAATTTCAGTGAGTTCCCTGATCTTCAATTACAGAATACAGATACAAAACTATAGTATTGGTTCATCAATTAACTGCCCACAGCTAAGATCAATTTAATAAATCCATGAACCAATATTGAGGATCATATGCTTAATATAGCTGCAAAACACAACAAAAAACCAAATTTCTAGAACCAGATAAAAATAGTCCACCATTTCAATTAATCAAAGGACCCTTCAAAAATCACCACCATCCATGAACGACGTGGTTGCAGGTTTCCTTGATCCAACTGAAGCTCTTTTTGAAAGAACCCTTCATTTTTCCTTCCATGGAATATGCCTTGTAACTTGCAATTCTCTTTTTCCTCTGCAACTCAGGGTCATTGAAACTCCAGCTTTTTGAAGAAGAAGAAGAAATCCTGTTCTTTTGTTTGTTGATCTTGGCTGGATTATGATCTAGATGGGGTAATGGTACTGGAGGAGGAGGATTGTGAACGGATGATGATCCGTATGAAGAAGTAGAAGTGCTGTAACTTCTCAGATCTTGCATGCTAGTTGGAGCTTCTCCATTAATGGAGTTGTACTTCTCTACCTGCACTCTACTTGATTTAGATCTACTGAATTTCTCCATACAAGAATCAAGAACAGAGAGAGAGAGAGAGAGAGAGAGACTTTTTCTTAGAGCTTTGCTTTAGTTTAGTTATTTTTAAGGGTGTTGGGGTGGGTCAAGTTTGAGGGGGTAGCTTAATCTTTTTTCGAACGTTTCTCTTTATCAAATTCTCTAATGAATATCTTGGAGGTTTGTTCAGTATGCATTATCTTAGTTATTTTTTATGTAAGAAAAAATTTAGTAGGATAATTGTACGTGTGCAGAAGTGGTGTGATTGTTTATTTAAATTACAATACTTCAAATTTTAAATCAGTCAACGTTAAGTAAGTCTGTCTATCCACTATGTTTCTCTCTTGTAATTAATCAACATCCGATATATCATGACTTGAGTGGTTAAAGGTTCAAAATGTCGGAACTTGAGTGGACAGTCCTGTCATGTAAGTATATAAATCGTCTTTTGATGGAGTCTCGCATCGTGGTGGATCGTATAGGAACTATTCAATCAATAGCAATAAGTCTAATTTGAAGAGTTTCGTTCACAAAAGTACATGAAGTGGGAGAATCAATTAATCAAGATTTCAAGACTGAAGAAACGTCTTCTATATTAAATTGTGGCATATGTATAATAGAAAAATGTGTGTGTGAGTGAGAGTGATTTTAAATTGTGGCATTATACTATAGAAAAATAAATTTAATAACAATAAAGAAACATCTTCTGTGTTAATTTTCTTTAATCATAATATCAATCATAATCATTCTCATTGAATTAAGAAGCTAGTGAGTTGTCTTTTCAATTATTTTTGTTAGGTTTTGGACAAAATTATTAGGGCTTCCATGCCCTTGCTATCCAGAGAATTCTCTAATCAGATCTAACCACCATAATAATTTATAGTAAAAAGCAAGCTAGGTTCACTAGAATGTATGATTGATTTACGTATAATATTATTTTATCAAAAATTATATGATTGATAAGAAGTGAGAGAAAAATAAATTATAATATAATAGAACTATTCAAGATTTAACGCTATATTATCATTGAGGTATTTTGGTACATAAAATTCTGTTAGTGTTCGAGTCCGTTTGATTGAGCTTGTTTTCCAGGGAAAATGGAAAACGTTTTCCTATTTTTTAAAATCCACGTGTTTGATTGGGCTTGTGTTTTTAGGGAAAACGTTTTCCACCATTTTCCAAGGTACAAGTTGTTGATGCACAAAAGTTGGAAAACATTTTCCCACCACTTTGGTGAGAAAATGTTTTTCAGCTTTTTGACCGATTTTTTTTATACCAATTGAAACACATTCCAAAATCAATGGTAAAAAAATTTATCCATTTAATTGAGAATTTGCGTAAAAAAAATGTCAAACGTAAAAATTTGTCAAGTGGAAAATTATACCACTCAAACACTATTAATTACAATTCCCTATAAAACAAATTCTAGGCAATTCAATTCCCTACAATTCGTTTTCTTTCCAATCAAATTCCATGTTTTTTATCAAACGAAAATTGACTATTTTGTGAATAAAATGACCAATTTGAACTATTTTAGAAGTTTAGAGACTTAATTTTAAAGTTTCATAGTTGGTTGTATAGTGTAGGATTCGGAGTCCAACTTTGGAATACGAAGGAAACTCGTCGCATTTTCGCTAGCTGCTCGCGGGAGTCATGCTCGAGCAGATGAAGCAGAACATCCAGCGCTCGACCTTCGCCCACCTGTTGCTCGAGCGACAGGGCTCTTGCTCGAGCGACCAATTTATGGTCAGACCTAATTCGCGATTTCGAGAGAATTTTTATTGGCCAAAAGTTCATATTCGTCCAACATATAAAAGGGAGCGCTGCGCACTCGAGAAAAGTGGATTGAACATTATACATTCAAGATAATCATATTATTCTCTCAAGAGCTAAACATTCATCTAGTTCAATCACTTCATCTTTATGCGTCATTCGGATTGAAAACATCAAAACTTTCAATCAATACACTGGTGTTATTCTTCGCTTGGATCTGTCAGGAAGATTGTGTCGTCAACTTGACTGACTGTGAAGATCAAGGAAGAAACTGAAAAATAAGGGGTTCTTGGTGGATCCACAAGAAATAAACTGCGTGAAGAGTTAGGATTGGTGTTCATGTGAACATTCTAGGAGAGTTGCTTCAAACTTCAGATAGGAAATCAAAAAACTTGTGTCGTCAACTTTATTGATGGTTTGTAAGTTTATAATACAGTTTATAGTAGATCTTTGACTGGCAAAGCATCCAAAATTTTTTTTCCCACGTTGGATTTTTCCGTGAATAATACCGGTGTTATTTACTGTTTTCTTTACAGTTTTTATATAAGTGCGGTATTCAAACATAGGATTAATTGAATTATTTGACAAATCACATAAATATAATTAACTAGTGACTTATTGCTTGTTAATTTGTTTTAATTCTGTACTTACACCTAATTACCTCCTCTAGGTGTTTTTGGGTCGAATTTTGCGTTTTTCAAGTCAATAAAATTTAGAAAGATGCGCGACAATTTTTATGGGTTACATGTCTAATCTACGTATAAAATATCTTAAAATTGAACTTCAAAATAAATGAGAAAATCATCCAAAAGAAGGAAAAAAATAATTTGATACAAGTTGGTCAATGACATTCGAATTACGACGACTTTATCTTTTACATTTCTTCTTCAAAAAATTTCTTGCGACTACCCACTTCTTCCAATAAAATGAAGATAACTTTATGGGAGTTCGGAGCCTTTTTTTTTTTCGCGCGAGACTTCCTAAACTATATGGGCGCGTTTGATACGCGGTATTTGTTATGGAATTAGGAAAATATTTTTCTAATTCCTACTTTTGACTGTTTGATTAGCCAAATTTGCTCTGAAAAATATTTACGATCAATTTCTAATGTACAATTCCTTGAAACACAAAAGTAAGAAAATATTTTCTTATGATTTTAGTGAGAAATTATTTTTCCACCTTCTTGGGTGTTTTTTTTTTTTTTTTTTTTTTTTTTTTTTTTAACTTTTTGACAATGAAAACATATTCTAAATTCAATAGTAAATAATTTTATCCATTTAATTGACAATTTGTATGAAAAAATGAAGTCAAACGAACATAAAAATTTTATGAAAATATTTTTTTTCATTTTTTTTTTTACTTTTTGGCAATCCAAACAAATTTTAATACAGATTGTAAAAAAATATCCCAAAAAGTAACCATTTGTTTAAAAATAAAGCCAAATGGATTAGGTGGAAAATTATACCAATCAAACACCATTAATTATAATTCCCTCTAAAACAAATTTTAGGCAAATCACTTCACTGCCAAACATTTTATTTGCCATCTATTTTCCATCTTTCTATCAAACGGACCCTAAGTTTTTATTTGACGATCATTATTTGAGGATTTTATTTTTTTTAAATATTCATTTTCAATCACAGATTTACACAATAAAATATTTATTCATATTTTTTAATCACATATTCTCTTAAAAATTACTATTCAAAAAATTATTTTTTACAAATAATGATTGTCAAACAGGGGCTAAATATTATCAACAAACTAGATAGAAAAATTTAAAATCTTACCTATTATCATGTAGTCTAAACTTGCTCCGCGGTACGTTGCTCCATATCTCTATGGGTATGTATTTATTAACTGAACATTAGTTTTATGTATATATATCACATCAAATATGAAATAAAATATTTTTATTTCATATTCTGGAAATATACTAAAATTACATGACACATTTCATTAAACAATTTGACATGCGTTTATTTCTATGCAATCCTTGAGATTCTGTAGAATTAAAGAACTTTAGAATCGACAAATAATTGATCATCGATAAAAGAATTGTATAGAAGCCAAAAAAAAAAATAATAATAATAATAATTTAAAGCTAAAATGAAATTATAAAAATTTTGATTACATCTAAAGAGAGAGGGGAGTGGAGAAAAGATATATTTAAGGTTTTATTTATTTAAAAAAAAAATTGTACATAATAAAGTTACATATAATAATAATAATAATAATAATAATAATAATAATAATAATAATAATTTAAAGCTAAAATGAAATTATAAAAATTTTGATTACATCTAAAGAGAG
Organism: Osmanthus fragrans; assembly: GCA_019395295.1. Classification (NCBI taxonomy): domain Eukaryota; kingdom Viridiplantae; phylum Streptophyta; class Magnoliopsida; order Lamiales; family Oleaceae; genus Osmanthus; species Osmanthus fragrans. Next base: position 25,165,152 of record CM033341.1, on the reverse strand, counting down.
AGAGAGAGGAGGGGAGAAAAGATATATTTAAGGTTTTATTTATTAAAAAAAAAATTGTACATAATAAAGTTACATATAATAATAATAATAATAATAATAATAATAATAATAATAATAATAATAATTTAAAGCTAAAATGAAATTATAAAAATTTTGATTACATCTAAAGAGAGAGAGAGGAGAGGAGAAAAGATATATTTAAGGTTTTATTTATTAAAAAAAAAATTGTACATAATAAAGTTACATATAAGCTGAATTTAGATTTTTTTTTTTTAAATAAAGAATTTTGAGTTTTTTTAAAACAGTTTTACAATACTTTTATGTTAATCAATACGTACTTATTTGACCACAACCAAACAACTATGTTTTTAAGTAAACATGTTTTTGCTCAAGTCTTTGGACTTTAAAATATCTCTCCCAAATTATATATTACTATAATTACTGTTTTATATTGAACTTCAAACTTGAAATGAAAAAAGAATCATGCTACCTGTCCCGATTTTGGGACAATGGCGCCTCCTTATTGGAGGGGGCATGTGTATCAGCCCTCGCCCCTCCAACAACGTCCCTAAACCTGAGACATGGAGCTTTTTCCATTAAAAAAAGGACGAAAATCATCCATAAGAATAAAGTAAATACTATTAAATTGAAAAGTTAAAATTTTATTTGTGCGCACAAATTTAACATCAATCATATATTCTTCTACAATTATTCCTTGAAATAAATTAGTATTTACTTCAAAGTTATTGATTCGGCATGTCCTAGGATGCCACTTTTTTGACATCATGTAAAATGTCCAAAATACCCACGACTCGACTCAATCCCCTCAATTCCATCATTAACTTCAGCCTTTATTTGATAGAAATTAAAATCTAAATTTTTATCAAAATCAAAGTCAAAAATAAATTTTAATCAAACATTTTATGCGATCCCACAACAATTCAACCCATATTTCGTCAACTTTTATCAAAATTTGTTGAAATTTTAATTTTAATCCCCATTAAACAAGGTTCACATTTTGGTCCCTATTCAAAACTTCTATTTCAATGGATGGTTATATTTATACTACAATTTTTATTTATTACGCCATATTTAATTGAAGTTAAGTTCTTCAATCTTTACTCATTATAACAATTATTTCCTTAATTTTTTTTCGTTGAATTCTTATTTTTAATCTTTCATTAATTAATACGTCTCGTCCTTAAAGATTATTTATATCAAAATATTTGTTTTCATACTTTGAAATTAGGGAAAAATATTTTTTGCACTTTTTATTTTTAAAAAAAAAAAATATATGATGAAAAAATAAATTGTTTTATGCCATTTCAACAGACTTTTAAATATAAAATTATTATCAAATATAAAATGTGTTAATTAATAACAAAAATTGAAATTAAGATTAACATAAAAAATTGTTAAGAACAGAAGTACGAGCAAAGATTAATAAATGTAATATAAGAAATAAATGGGGATGAAAAGAATAAGTTGTTTTATGTCATCTCAATGAACTTTTGACCATTATTTTTTGGAATTGTGCTACATGTACACAATAATATACATAACATCCTACACCTCTCTCACATGGAGGAGGGCCCACATATAATAAAATAATTGTGGGCCCTCTTCCATGTGAGGAGGGTGTAGGGTGTTATGTACACTATTGTGTGTACAAGTAGATTTATCCTATTTTTTGCTGGTCCAGTGCTCGGGTCCGTTCGTCTTTAGGACCCCACCTGATTCCACCCCGGAATAATTGATTAATCAATATTCTTTGCACTGTCAGAGCTAAAATTCCTCTCCGAGTCTCCCTGTATTTCTTTTGGTGTGCTCTGAATTTCCAAATCTCGAACTCCCGACTCTGGGATTCTTCCACAAAATTTTGAATCGCAATTAGGTATTGCTTTTTAATTCAAAATAAATTTTGTATTTCGTGTTAGTTCTTGCTTTAATTATTTCAGATCTTAAATATATGCTTTTCGTTTTTTGGAATTAACCCATTATTTACGTGGCGTGAAATCCAAGTAAAATCGCGTACTAAACGATGAAATAATTTGGGTCTTTCTGTTGATTTTGATATATTTTTGCGTAATATTTAAATTTAGATGAGAAACTATGTTGTGATTGGTTAAACCGAGATTTTATTATATAGAGTGTGTTTGATTGGCATTATTTGGAAAAAATGCATTTTGGAATAGTGATATGATGGGAAATGTGTGGTTGAAAAAGTTTATTGATGTGATAGAAAATATTATTTTATTGAAGAATGTGTGGTTGAAAATGAGTAGAAGAATGAGAATGAAAATTAAAATGAGAATCAAACGGGGAGATAGTAAGTTGTAATCTATACATTTTAAATTACAGTACGGTTGTTTATTGTTTACTTAGATTAATTTTTACGCACAAATGAGTACTTGTGCAAAAGCAAAATTGAAATGATGGTAGTTTTCGAATGCTTTTTTAGTTTTTGACCTGGGCTTCGCCAAGAATGTAAAATTATCATGGAAGTTGCTGTAATTTCGCCGAACGACAACTGTATAGTCCTGTAGCTAACCAAAGTGGCTTGTAGAATTGCTATCCCTTCTAAATAAAATACGCAGATAATAGCTAATTATTTGAAATCTCCATCTCGTATGGTTATTTGAAGTACTGTACTTTTGATCCATCCCATATGGTTTGTGGGAGGATTGTGCAACTAATTTACTATAAGTTTGGTAGCTACTGGTTTAAGCATTTTTTGAGTCGGTTAGTGTCCGACCATGTTTTAGCTAATGCCAAGGGACTAACTCAAGTTCCTATTGGAGGTACTATTCGCATAGGCAAATTTGAACTCGTCGAGTGGGAATCGCATAGGCCAGCTCCTTTTGTCTGCCATTCTTCCAAAAAAAAAAAAAAAAAAAACTCATTTTCAACCACACATTCTTACAATAAAATATTTTCCACGTAAATTCAAAATTTTTACCTACTTTTTAATTACACATTTTAAAAAAAAAAAAAACACTATTCTAAAACTCATTTAAAAAAAAAAAAAATAAATAAATAAAACCTCTTTTTAATGGATATCGACCAATAACATCAATTGTGGGGATGTAGTGTTGGTTTGTAAAGATTGAGTAGCAACTATTTATTAATGTGGGGTTAAACATTTTGGTTGAATTGTTTAGTACCTAACTACAGTTGGTAATGCCAAGGGCATGACCCTGGTCCTTACACTCACAACTACTAGTTAATTTGGTTTATGGATGAACTTTAGATGGTTATTATATGTTCATGTCTTTGTAAGGGTGTTTTTTAGTTTATTACTTCTATTATTTTTTTGGGTTTATAATTTGTGAATGTATATCAGAGCAAGTCTAATTAAAATGGCTGTTCTAATAAATGTCAGATCAAGCTATTGAAAATGGCCGATAACAATGCACCACCTGAGAACCATGATTCCTCTGCTGACAGTAATATACCTTCTGAGAATGAGAACGAAACATCAATTGACGCTTTAGCACGGAAGGTCCAGGAGTCTCTATCCCATGTGAAAAAGCACAAGTTTTGGGAAACCCAGCCTGTTGGCCAGTTCAAGGATCTTGGGGATTCAAGTCTACCTGAAGGCCCGATTGAGCAACCGACACCACTGTCTGAAGTCAAACAAGAGCCTTATAATCTTCCGACTCCTTATGAGTGGATTACTTGTGATATGGACTCAGACGAGATGTGTAACGAGGTGTATGCTCTCTTGACCAATAATTATGTTGAGGATGATGAGAGCATGTTCAGATTCAATTATTCGAAGGAGTTTCTTCATTGGGCACTTCACCCTCCAGGTTATTATAGGAGTTGGCACATTGGAGTTAGGGTGAAGAATTCAAAAAAATTGGTCGCGTTCATTACTGGGGTTCCTGCAAAAATCCGGGTCTGTGACACTTTTATTGTGATGGCAGAGGTAAATTTTCTGTGCGTTCATAAGAAACTCAGGTCGAAAAGACTTGCTCCGGTCATGATTAAAGAGGTCACCCGGAGGGTTCATTTGGAGAATATCTGGCAAGCTGCTTATACAGCTGGGGTCCTCCTTCCTACGCCCATAACTACTTGTCAATATTGGCATAGATCATTAAATCCTAAGAAACTTATTGATGTTGGATTTTCTAGGATCGGTGCAAGAATGACAATGAACCGGACAATAAAGCTGTACAAGTTACCAGATCAAACGGTGACTCCTGGGTTTCGAAAGATGGAACCCCATGATGTTCCTGCAGTTAGTCGTTTGCTTAGGAATTACTTGAAGAAGTTAATTGTTGCACCAGATTTTGATGAGGATGATGTAGAGCACTGGCTGCTTCCAAAGGAGAATGTTGTGGATAGTTATTTGGTAGAAAGTCCCGAAACTCATGAAATCACCGACTTCTGCAGTTTTTACACCCTCCCATCTTCTATACTCGGTAATCAAAACCATTCTACTTTAAAGGCTGCTTATTCTTTTTATAACGTGTCGACAAAGACTCCATTGATTCAGTTGATGAATGATGCTCTCATTGTGGCGAAGAAGAATGGTTTTGATGTTTTCAATGCTTTGGATGTTATGCGTAATGAGACATTCTTGAAGGAGCTTAAGTTTGGTCCAGGAGACGGAAAACTCCACTACTATCTCTACAACTATCGCCTAAAGCAAGTTTTGAGACCATCAGAACTCGGGCTTGTTCTCTTATAAATTGTGATTGGGATTCAATCTGCAGTACTACAGGGCACTCATTTTTCTAAGTTGAACTAATTTTTCTCATTTCATGGCTGATACAATTGCCACCATTATACTTTGTTTTCATCCATGGTCTGAATTGGGCTTTTCGTGAAACGAGGAGCGATAAATTTTGTCACTGAACATTTGGCCCGAGTTCCATGGGCAATTTTTTGTTTTATGCTAAGAGTTGCCTGTTAATGAAAGATAAAATGAAAATATTGTTAGCTCCAAATAGTTTGTGTTCTGCATTTATATGTTTCAAAATGATCTATGCCCATTATTCGGTATTCTTACCAATTCCAAGTCACAGTATTAATTATCTTTCCCACGGTTCTGATGTATCAGAGCAAGAAATTTCAGGTTAACGTTCCCCATTAATTGTTACTCGCCATGAATAATTTTAAGACATATTATAGTCGATCTTCCATATTTGGATCTCTAGCCATGAACCTTCGTAAACACAAGTTTTACACAGATATTACAATATGGGCATGAAAGTCATATCTGGATAGAAGTTTTCGAAAATCTACTATTTATCATCTCAGCCTCAATTAGGAACGTTCTTAAAACCAACCCTACAAACTGTTAAAAGAGGCAGAGTCTACCTTTCAAGGATCCCTTCACACTCCGCAACTACCTTCGTAGATTTACTAGTTGAGGAGCCCAAGGCTTGTTACCAACATGTGCTACAACAAAAACGATGAGTCCCCTTTCCGGATGGGCTTTATGTACACAAAGGAATCAGTAGATATGTCGAACTTCAGACAGCCTATGCCAAGAGAAGAGTTTTGCCCTTCGAACCTATAAAGAATATCCAGCAACAAAATTTTTTTATATCAAGTTATGCTGTACAAAAGCAATGCTTTTCTTTATAAATGAATAAATCTGTCCCGGTTTAAGTCTTCAAATAACGATGACAAATATTGCGGTATAATGCCAAATTGTAGAAACACGCTTACATTGTTCAAGCATCTCTTTAAATGTAAGTAGGGCTGAATCTGCATCTTCAGCCATCTCTGAGAGCATTTCAGACTCTTCAACTGCTTCAGCTGCCACAAGGGATTTAGTTTGTGCCTCGGCAATCTTGTGGGCAGCTATTGTAGCAGCATTTTCAACTGTTTCTTCAGGGCTGATTGATGGCGAATTCTGTAATGGACTTGGTTTAACTTCTCTTTGTTTCAGCACGGGTGTTTTAGTGCCCAAAGCAGCCTCTTTAATCTTGTAGCAGTCCTGAACCTGCACATTGCCACATTTCCAACAAACAAATTGCAAAGTTATCAGTAATACTACTATCCCAGTGGGCAAGGGAGTGTGAGAGGCGGAAAATACAGCAAGAGGCTATACACGAACCGAAAATGTTGAGACTGTAGATTTAACTTTACAAAAAAACAAACAACAATCCCCTATGTTTGGGAAGTGTTTATAAACTATTTATAAACACTCAAAGTAACTTTTGAAATCATTTCCCCATCATGTGTCTCTCTCTCTATCTCGCTCTCTCTCCCTCTACCACCGCAATCGTTGGCGCAACGCTCTTCCTCTCCCGTCGCTCTCTACCCTGTCCCTCACACATAAGCAACATCGCCAACGTAGACAACCACTTTATAGCGCTTGTGGGCTCCACCACGTCGCTCGTATCTTCCTCAATAGTGACGTCGTGGTCTGTACAGTCGAAGGATGCTCGAAGGAAATTGGTCGGCACAGGAGGAGTTGACCAAGATCCGAGAGCTATTGAGTTTGGAGGTGACTTACGATTAATTTGTGAAGGTGAATCGGGTGGAGGATTTTGTGTTCGCCGAGGTAAATCGGGAGGCAAAGTTGGTGTTTGCCAAGGTGAATCTATGGAAGTGAATCGGACTTAGTTGCAGTGGTTGGGTGTGGTGGTGTACCGTGACCTGTGGTGCTTGATCTGTGACGGTGGTGTCGTGATGGCATTTTTTGTTGGACTTGTTGATTTTTGGAATGCTTGTAGTCTTTCATGTTTTGGTGTTGAGGTAGCTTTTGTTGGCCGTGGTGGTGTCAGCGTTGGTGGTGGTGGTGTAGTGATCAAATATTGAGGGTTGGATGCAGTGGTGATGGGTGGTGGTGGCTGTGGTGAATCTGGCGGTTGGGGTGGGTTTTATTGAATTTGGCGGTGGTTTGGGGATGTTTTGGTGTTGTTTAGGGGGGGAGGTTTAGGTGGTTTTTGTTAGTTGTGTACGTATAGGTACTGGCGGCGATGGTGGATCTGACGACGATTTTGTTGATAGTGCAGGTGGAGGTGGTAACGGCGGATGGTGATGGTGGTGGTGTTGGTGGTGCGGCGTGGGTGGTCACAAGTGGTGGTAGTGTCAGTGGCGTTGAACCAATTATTTGGCTGTTGGTTTTAACCACTACTTGTGTGACGGCACAGGCAGCGGCGAGTTTCTCTTATTGGTCGATCTGTGACCATTTATGGGGATCGAAATATTGGGCTTCTGGTGTATGTGACCAATTATTTATTAATCTGTGATCAAGCGTTCAACTGTGACCTAAAAATTGTGACCAAGTACTCATTTGTGACCTAAAAATTTGATAATGTGTGACTGGAAAATTTCTATGGCAAACTAATTGAAAAACTGTAACCAACAAATAAACCGTGAGCTACAATTTGTGACCTCGAAATAAACTGTGACCTGTAAAAATTTTCCTCGAAATAATCCGTGACTTAATAATTTGATAATATGTGACCAATAAATAATTTGTGACCTTAATTATAAATCTATGACCATTAATTATATAATTGTGACTTTATTATATTTAATTAATAAATATATTTAATTAATTATATATAAACCCGATTTTTGAATTTTTAAACTATATACCTAATTTTTGAATTGATGTAAACTATAAACCTTAATTATGAATTTTTCCCCTAAATATAAAATAAAAATTAAATGGGCCCAAATAAAGCTAGAATGAACCATATGCCCCAGTTTGAGTCCCATTTTCCCAAAATTCATTTTTCTTTCTTCTTTTCAACCACATATTCTTTATTAAAATAATATTACACGCAAACCAAAAAAAATCCTTCTTTTTCAACCACACATTTTTCATCAATCTATTATTCCAAAATACATTCTTAAAAAAGAATGTGAATCAAACACACCCTATACTAAACGACTCATCATATCCTTACCAACAAATTGAAACAAAACACCTCTATCTATTTGCAGATTTTTGTTCATTCAGATTTTCATGTTTCCTTCTTGATTTTTGGGCACCATATACTGCATCAGTGAGCCAAAGGTAAATTGGGAGAAGTTAGATGAAAGATCAATAGGGGATAACTTTATATTTTTTTCCCTCAAAACCAATCAAAAAACTAGATAAAATCCGGTCGCCGATTTTTTTTACATGCGGATTTTAAGTATCAATGGACCAGTCATCCATTCAATTCCCGGTTCTTCCAGTCAAAGAGACACGTCTGATTTTATTAAAATTGATCCATACATTTCGAGGACACACAAATACTACTCAAAATTAACTAGCAGTCATTTTTATCTATTTATAAGTTAAACCGTTTATACACACTTCACAAACATGCTTAGCCTTATTCCTAAAAAAAGAACGACTTTTTTACTCGATTTAATCCACAACTATATATATTGGAAAGAATTTATGCTAGAGGCGAGCAATAGTTAGCAGAATCATTGGACCAAACTAGAGCCGGTCGATCGGTACAGTGCTATTCAAGTTCTAATAGGTTTTGAGTATTAAAACCAAGGATCCACTGGCTTTGGTCCGATTCTCGATATTACTGCGAAGAGGCAAAAAACCTGATAAAACCTCAAATATCTACTTTTTTATAAACAACAGCAGGTGGAATGCACCAACCAATTTACTTTTTCCACTGAATTTCACTATCGTACATCAAAGTCAAATTCAATTTATTATAGTGTTACTATAATATTTACTTTTTATTTTAACCAACGGCGGGTGTAATGCACCAACCATTTTACTTTTTCTATTGAATTTCACCATCGCACATCAAAGTCAAATTCAATTTATTATGGTGTTACTATAAACTCGGACGTATGGATCAACTAAATGTCATAGATGTAATATTATATTAATAAGATGCTTGTGTTACTTTCATCATTTCCAAGTTAACATTTTTCGCCCCTCCAAGTATAAAGAAAATGGAAGTGAGATTAAAACATAGTTTTCAAGAACTCATTCAAGTCAATAACCATTTGCCCTAAATTAACAAATTTAGTTAAAGTTGAAAAATGCAAGTTATTATTATCAATATAAATAGTTGTAATGAATAGATTACGGATAATTTAGATATCAAACAATTATAGATTAAGGACTAGATAGTTAAGACACTTTACTTGCATCAGTTAGCTGATTTGATAACTTAATTGAAAGAATTAAATTGGACCGAAACATTCGGTTCCGGTTCGGTTCCATACTTATAGATAGAATCAATGTTTTCATTTTCAAAATACTCATTGATGGGTTCGATTCGGTTCGGTTCTCTTTAGAATCGGATCGAACCGGACAACGCACTCCCCAAAATGCAAGTAGCAAGCATATCTTTTGCAACTATATCTCAAGTTAAGTTTTTTACACTACCAGTCCCTCTTCGAACATGTTCTACTAGGATTACATTAGACTTGTGAAAAAGAGCTTCTTTAGCAGTTTATTAGCTGTAAGCAAGACATGCATGCACCATTTAATTAGACTTTCACTTAATTTGTCCTCAAAACTTCAAATTTAACTTTAAAGTTCAAAATAAAATAAATTATTATCTGTCACGAAGAATGCTTGCCAATTTGTATGGTGAATTTCATTTTATGCAGGTATGGGCCAATCTTAATGCTATGCAAAGAACAAAAAATCATGACTTTTTATGCAAATGGGAAGAAAAAAATAAGGAAGTCACTATGCATAGGCCTGACAGAACATACAAAATCCTTCAATCATGAAGCCAAAGCAGGGCATTGACATCTAAGGCCATACCAATCTTTAGAGAACTAATCCACTGTTTAAGCCGTGAACTTCAAAGCCACATTCCAAGCATAGTATCAGATAATCAAATAAAGAGGAATGGCATTATCTAAAGGTGTTGAAAATCACCTTATCAAGTTTGCCGTGCAAAACAAGTCTCCTCAGCTTTGAACTCAATAACTTTCTGAAATTCTGTGGCACCTTATACTTTCGCTGTCAAATATATGATAGTTGAGGTTAAAACAAAATGTATGTTCTCAGATTTGGCATACAAATCGACTCTGTACTTCCAACAGAAGTTTCTCATCCCACAAATACCAAAAGTCAAATGCATTTGCCAAGCGTTTCAACTGGAATACAGCAAAGTCAACAAGTTAACATGATGTAGAAGGTTTACTCTTTAAGTCTTTTGAGATTCAGTTGAAGTAAAATGCATCCAATCTTCTACACTCTGTTATTGAAATGACAAATTTTAATTTGTTTGATAAAAAATTAAACTTGATTTGAAAATTAGTAAACAGTAAACGGAGGGCGTAAAAACATAACTTATGAAAACCTAACCAAATTTAGTCAAAAATCCCCATCCAGGAATCTACATAAAAGTTGGGATGGAGTAAGAGCAGCTTGAAACACTGACAAAGGTACTTTTGATCTTCAAAGTGAATTATTTTTCAATGCCTTCAAATCGGTTCACTTCATAAACTCTTCCGCAAACTTTAATATGCTAGAACACTCTTTCAAATTGGTACAATATACTCAAAACTGATCAAACAGTCGAGCATAATGGCTTTGAAGCAGCCAGCCTCAGCCAATAGTTTCTTGACTTCATATCTAATAGATAGAGTAATAGAGGAACATAAGAATATTTAACCTCAATAAAGCCTGTGATAGCACCACTATTGGATCCAATGGGGCCCTTGATGGACGAAATTGCTTCAAAAATCATTGTCCTGTACCTGATAAGGACACAAAATTATTATATACATTTGCAAAAGTGGAAATTTTGTGTGTATAGCAACTTTTCAGTACAATCAAAGACAAAGGTCCATGGTTTAACAAATGATGTAAACGCACACGCACACTCAACAATTACAAATATAAAAAGTAAATCAAGAAAGAATTCGGTATCAATACACGCATACAAACAAATTGACACCAGAGTCTACTAAGCTTAACAACTCTTTCATTCAGCATATTCGCCAATTGCTCATTAAAGAACATTAAAAACACAAGCACTGCTCGCTCATGATAGAAACATAAAAAACACGAGTATTGCAGGGAAACAAAGAACGTGCAACATAATGCACAATGCCACAGTGGTTTCACACCCAGTGGTCATAATCTAATCTGGAAATCATTTTCAGTACATTAAAACTGGGTACAAAACCACTGTTAATATCACCCTTGTTTGATGGGGATTAAAATCAAGATTTTAATCAACCATACATTTCATGAGATCCACAATTTTTCAATCACACATTTCATCAACTTTTATCAAAATCTACTAAAGGGGCAAAAGAATGATAAAATGCTCCATTCCTTAGATTAATATCTTCAGCAGTCTTTTTTTTTTTCTTTTTCTTTTTCTTTCTTTTTTTTTTTTTTGGGGGGGGGGGGGGGGGGGGGGGATGGGTGTGTTAAGAGGAAAATCAGGTAACAAGAAAAAGGGTAGGGAAAACATACGCTGGGACAGTTTCTACATTGTGTGAGCTTTTAGAGGGATCATCAACATCAACCAGAAGAGTTAAAGAAGCAGCAGCAGTATTTTGAACTTTGGAAGTGGAGACAGCACCAAGTGTAATTTTGTTTACTATAGGAGCATTAGATTTTTCTCTGCAGCCCTGCCAATTGGTAGTACGCATGTTCCGCCATTTGTCCTGCTTAGATGAACCAAAGTAGACTTATAAATACCAGGAACAACAGCAATAAAGAACCTTAAACAGGCAAAGTACTAAGATCCAGGTGGTCTATTAAATATTTGACTCGAGCCCACTGAGACATGAAAAACAGCATTGATCAAAGTTATTCCATACAATCTACATACTGCACCATGATACAGGTTTCCTTGTAGCAGAGTGACCCATGAACAGTTCAACTGACTCAGATATCAGAGATTCAGACAATTTACATCATACATTACAGAAAGCCATGTCTTCTTAAAACCTTTAAAAGTTCACAACAGGGACTCGCATGGTGAGAGCTGGCTATATTAACCACATTATGATAATTGATCAGCTGTTCCAAGGTTTATAACTACATACGCTTTAGCTTGTTTCTATATAAATTGTTAGTCTTTTGGTATAATGGAAGGGAACCTTGATTAAAACAATAGAATATCATTCTACTTGTAAAATATTTTGCAGGAAACTGTCTAGGTAGACTATTGCACCTATTTAAAATGTGCATACAATATGCCCCCTTATTTCCACCAAATTATTAAACTACTTCTGTAGGCTAAAAACAATTATATCAACTTAAATACCAAAGTTTTAGTCTTGAATTCTCAAAGCAGAAGCATTTTTTAATTCTAAACTGCCAATTACAATAAAATGTTCCTGGACAGAAAAGCACGGGACTAAAAATTTGATCACACTTTTGCCTCACCAACTAGCCTGAATACCATATCAATAGCCAGCTCAAAATTCAAATTTCAAGAATCAAATTTAGCTAAAAGTGCACAAAAATAAGAAAACATAGTCTCTTTTAGGAAAAAAAGATATATGTTAAAAATAAAGATATATTTTAATTACCTACACATGCATGGAAAAATTTATTACTATTCCTTATCACTCATTCACAGCGTAAAAATGTGTTTCTATATGCATGCACGAGTTTTGATTCAGTGACTCCGACAGTATTTATTCCTGTACTATGTGTTATGAAAGGCCTGCTTCAGTATACTGTACTTAGAACCTCCTTTATTATATCGAGTCCATGTCATCCTTCCACATCACCTTCTCTCACTTCTTGACTGGTGCCTTCAATAAAACATGATCACGCGCATTTACTTTTTGTGTTTGGCAAGGGGGCTGGGGCATGTGATCATATATGCTCGGACAGAAAACCTAACAAATTGGTAAACTTGCAGTTGTGATTAGTCAATTGCAGATCCCCAATTCAGACATGTACATACAAACCCATACACAAGCACATGTTGCATGTGTAGAGCCTAATATATTGTACACTTTTCTCCTCGATCACGGTTCAACCTGTATTAGGTAGCTCTAATATTTTCCGCCTATATAAACCAGTATTAGGACGAGCCTACTTTCTATGCAAAATAATAGAAAAAAAAAATATAAAAAGGTGTGAGTCTAAAAACACATATTTAATCCTCTTCTTATATATAGAACAATTTTGAGGGTGTTAATTGTTGAGACTGCCAGAAGAAGCTGATGTGGATGTGAGCTGAAGAATTTGTTAGATTAGTTGACTTTTTCTGTTAGTGTACAACTGTATTTTCTCTCTCTATTTAAGGACCACTTGATGTACAATTCATGTGATTTTCATCTTCAATACACAGAAACTTTCGTATTCATTTTGCTCTCCATATTCTCTGGGAAATAGGTTCTTGCACCTGATAGCTTAATCTCAAGATGGTACCAGAGCATAATAGTACTTCCGCTTCAGCTCCTGAGCCTTTAATTTCTGAGCATCCTGTTCTGATTCCTGCATCTGCAGCATGAACTGAGGATGTTCTCAGTCCATTTTTTTTTTACATCATGGAGATAGTCCTGGTGCCTTGATTGTCTCTCAGGGGCTGAATGAAGACAACTATGCATCATGGAGTCAATCCATTGAAATGGCTCTAAGTGCCTAAAACAAGCTGTGTTTCATCGAGGATCTCTGAGCAAGCCTCATGAAGGTGATCCGGACTATCCAGCTTGGAAGAGGTGCAATCATATGTTTACTTCATGGCACCTAAACTCAATCACTAAAGAAATTGCAGCTAGTGTTCTTTATGTTGATACTGCTGCCGATATTTGGTCTGATCTTAAAGAGAGGTTTTCACAAACTAATGGACCTCGTATCTTTCAAATGAGGAAGGCGATCGCCTCTTTAACACAAGATCAGTGGTCAGTAAGTGCCTATTTCACTAAACTGAAGACACTTTGGGATGAGCTTGGATGCCACAGACCTGTTCCAGCCTCCTTAGTGAAGTTTCAGCAGGAGGAATATGTCATACAGTTCCTGATGGGGCTGAATGAGAGTTACTCTCAGATTCGAGGTCAGATACTATTGATTGATCCATTACCAGAAATTAACAAAGTCTTCTCTCTAGTTGTACAAGAGGAGAAGCAAAGAGAAATCGCTGCTGAAATTACACATAATCTAGATTCTGTTGCTATGGTTGCTAAGAATTTCAAAAGAAATCAAGCTGCTAATGGAGGATGGAACAACTATACTAGACAGAACTATAAGAAGGAGCGTCCTCAGTGCAGCCATTGTGGTCTCCTTGGCCACAAAATTGACAAGTGTTACAAAGTGCATGGATATCCACCAGGATATGAGTTCAAGAACAAGAATCCTGTTGTTCATGGAGTTGCATATCAAGTGGAATCTGCTCTTAATGTTACCACTGATCTAGCACAATTCCCCTTCACTAAAGATCAGTATGAACAACTGCTGGCTTTGATTCAACCTACTGATGAAACATCTTTGCCATTCACAAGTACCCATACTATCAACCTTCAAAATGCAAGCACGTATGTTTCACAGGAGCATGCCTTAGCAAATTTGGCAGGTATATCATATTATTTGCCCCTACAATTCATCAGTATTTGGTCAATGTTTTTCATGTAAGTAGTCATCTAAGTCATATGAAAGTCCTGAAACTTTGAGTGTGAATTGTGAATGGATTTTAGACACCGGTACTACAGATCATATGGTGTGTTCAGTCCATTTGCTCACTGAAATCACAGCTTCAGTATCACGGTTTGTTAAACTTCCAAATGGTACTTTAGCAAAGGTCACACATGTTGGTTCAGTTAAACTTTCAGACTCCATTACTCTGAAGAATGTTCTGTGCGTACCGTCTTTTGCATTCAATTTGGTTTCAGTCAGTTACTTGCTTAAAACAATTAGATGTGCTCTCATCTTGTTGTCTGGTGTGTGCTTTATACAGGACCTATGCTCATGGACGACGATTGGCCTAGCTAAAGAGAGAAATTGCCTGTTCTATATGCTAAATACCACTTCCACACAACCCAAACACTTTGTTAATTCTGTAACATCCACAACCTCTGATTTGTGGCATTTTAGGTTAGGTCATCCATCTTTGCAGCGCCTGCAAATGCTGCAACGTACCATTTCAAATTTAAATGTAAATGTTATACATCAGTGTGATGTTTGCCCTATGGCTAAACTGCACAGATTACCCTACATTCCTAATGAAATAAAGAGTTCTGCTCCATTTGATCTAATACACGCTGATCTATGGGGCCCTTTCTCTACTACTGCTATTGATGGTTCAAAATACTTTCTAACTCTTGTTGATGACTTTACTCGATGTACATGGACTTGGTCGCTAAATTCTAAAAGTCAAACACAATCCGTCATTCCAGCTTTTTTCACTTTGATTAAAACGCAATTTAATCTCAAGATAAAGTGTATTCGTTTAGATAATGGCTCAGAATTTCACCTTAGAGATTTTTTTACATCTAAGGGTGTTATACATCAAAAGACTTGTGTTGAATCACCCAAACAAAATGGGGTAGTCGAAAGAAAGCATCAACATCTATTAAATGTTGCTAGAGCCATTCGTTTTCAAGCTAATTTACCCCTTAGTTTCTGGGGTGAATGTATACAAACTGCCACTTACATAATCAACAGACTTCCCACTCCTTTACTTCATGGAAAATCCCCTTTTGAAGCTCTTTTCTCCCAAACCAGATTACACTCATTTCAGGATTTTTGGCTACTTATGTTTTGCTTACACACTCACTAGAAATCAATCAAAATTTGATTCTAGAGCAACTAAGAGCTTGTTTGGCCCCCATTTTTTGGCCAAATTTTTCCTACCATTTTTGACTTTGTTGGGCTCCACGGTTGAACACTATAAATTCGGTCCTGAATTTCCACTTGACACGCACTTCAATTGCAGGGAATTATGCACTTTTCCTTTTTAGCCCTTGCGAGATGAGCCATTGTTTGGGGCGTGTGGGAAGAGTAGGGTTGAAAAAGGTGGAGGCCAAAGACGGAAAAATGGTTAAACATGTGAGGGCGAATAAGTGAAGTTGGCTCAATGATCCTCTGACACCATTTCAATGTCTGTTTGCCCGTCACTGTAGAAAAAAAAAATTTCGTGGAAAAAACTCATTAAAATGAGTTTCAAACTCACACTAAACGTATATTTCTTGGCTATCCATATTCTGTCAAAGGCTATAAACTCCTAGATATTCAAACTCAATCTGTCTTCATTTCAAGAAATGTCATATTTTATGAAAACATCTTTCCATACAAACAACTTCCTTTGAATCATAATGATCCATTTGTTTTACCTAATCCAATTTTAGAGTCTTCCTCTCCCATTTTTCCTTCTCGTGTGTCTCCTATATCTGAAAGTGTTTCACCAAATACTTCACCAGATCTCCAAAATACCACTATCCTTCCACCAGAACCATACGACTCCACAGGACATAAGTCCTTCTTTAAGAAGATCCACAAGATTTAAACAAACCCCTTCTTATCTTCAGCACTATCATTGCCATTTAGCTCAAAACTCTCTTACCAGATCTAATCAGTCCACAAGCAAGGTCTCTTCAAGCTTAAACTCCAGCTGTGATATCCAGAATTATCTTGCTTATGATAGGCTTTCATCTTCCTATCGAGCATATGCTCTTAGTATCACAAATATGACTGAGCCTCAGTCTTTTGTTGAAGCTGTCAAGGATCCTAATTGGTGTGATGCAATGACTAAGGAAATTATGGAACTTGAGGATAATAACACATGGGCAATCACCAGTTTACCTCCTGGCAAAGTTCCCATTGATTGTAAATGGGTGTTCAAAGTAAAATTGAAAGCTAATGGATCTTTGGAAAGGTCTAAAGCCAGATTAGTGGCTAAAGGCTATACTCGAAAGGAAGTTTTTTATTATCTCGAAACTTTTTCTCCTGTGGCAAAGCTTACTTTTGTGAGTTTTTTTTTTTTTTTTTGTAGCTGCTGCTAAGGATTGGAATCTCTTACAATTGGATGTCAACAATGCCTTTTTACATGTTGATCTAAATGAGGAAATATACATGAGAAATCCTCCTGGTCTTGACAGCAAAGGGAGCAATATGGTATGCAGGCTCTACAAGTCTTTATACGGCTTAAAACAAGCCTCTAGGCAATGGTTCACTAAGTTCTCGGATTTTCTATTACAAGAAGGTTTCACACAATCCAAATCTGATTATACACTCTTTACCAAAAATAGAAATGGCTCCTTCATTGCTCTTCTAGTATATGTGGATGATATTGTCTTGACAGGAAATGGTTTACAAGGCATGAGTGATTTGGAGGCTTCTCTTGATATGGAATTCAAGATAAAGGGTCTAGGAGCATTAAAATATTTCCTAGGACTGGAGGTGGCTCGGTCTAAGAAAGGAATTTCTTTGTGTCAAAGAAAATTTTCCATAGACATTTTAGAAGATGCTGGTTTCAGTGGTGCTAAACCATCAAACACACCAATGGAGCTGAATATTAAGCTGGATAGAGAGAGTGGAGAATTATTAAAGGATGCGTCACTCTACAGAAGGCTGGTGGGACGGTTACTGTACTTAACCATTACTAGGCCTGATTTGAGTTATGTGGTTCAAGTTTTAAGTCAGTTTATGAACCAACCAAGGGAACCTCATTTGAACGAGGCTTATAGGGCACTGAGATACATCAAGAGCATGCTAGGACAAGGGATTTTCTTTCCTAAAGATAATGACTTACGGTTGAAGATTTTTTCAGATTCAGATTGGGCCAGTTGCCCTAATTCAAGGAGGTCTATAACTGGATATTGTACCTTTTTAGGAAACTCCTTAATATCCTGGAAATCTAAGAAGCAAAGTACAGTTTCTAGATCTTCGGCAGAAGCTGAATACCGTGCTATGGCATCTGCTGCATGCGAAGTACAATGGCTTTTATACCTGCTAGCTGACTTGGGGATCAAACATGAGAAGCCTGCATTGTTATATTGTGATAATCAAGTTGCATTACACATTGCTTGTCAACCCTGTATTTCACGAGAGAACAAAACATATCGAACTAGATTGTCACTTAGTAAGGGACAAGATCAAGGCTGGAATTTTACACACCATGCATGTCTCTTCAAATAATCAACTAGCAGATATTATGACAACACCAGTGGGAACATCTCTGTTTCATTCTTTATTGTACAAGATGAATGTGTACAACATATACACTTCATCTTGAAGGTGGCTGTTGAGACTACCAGAAGAAGCTGACGTGGAAGTGAGCTGAAGATTTTGTTAGATTGGTTGACTTTTTCTGTTAGTGTACAGCTGTATTTTCTCTCTCTCTATTTAAGGACCACTTGATGTACAATTCACGTGAATTTCATCTTCAATACACATAAACTTTCGTATTCATTTTGCTCTCCATATTCTCTGGGAAATAGGTTCTTGCACCTGATAGCTTAATCTCAAGATTAATAGCTCATAGTAAACCACCTTAAATCTTGTGTTTCCTTGCTTTCAGTTTTCCTGATTTGTGTACATATTATTTTATTAAATCATAAGAAATATATATATATATACACATATAAATGCATGAGAGAGTCATAACTTTCAAAAACATGAAACCACAATTTGAATCAATCGCGTGAAGTGTAAAAAAAAAAAAAAAGAGAAACCTTGAGCTGAACGTTTGAACGGTGAGCGAGGCGTGGCGCGAACTCGGGGTCGTTAAGAATGATCTTCCACTGGCCGATGCCGTATTTCGCCACTCCTTGCTTTATGGCTTCCTTTTCCTCCGACGTCCACTTCAGCTTCGGATTCCCCATTTCACACTTACCTGCAATTAAAAAAATAAAAATACAAATCACCAATACAAATTCTTTGCAACACAATGCCGGTGAAAATTGAGTCGAAATTCTTATGTGTAGTGATGAAGAATAGACAAATAAGAGGATCGAAAATCTATTACGTTACACTTTGATTTAATCAGAGTCTTGGAATTATAATTATTGAACATTTGGGAGATCGGAATTGGGAAATCGGAGCGTGTGTTTTTCTGCAGAGGGAAATGTGCAGTTTTGTTTTTGGGTCCCGCTCGGCGCCCATGATTTTGTGCCATTTTATACGGTAGAAAATATCTATTTGTACAGTTTCTTTTTTTCTTTTTTTTTTCTTTTTTTTTTCATTTTGTACACATAGGTGCACAGGTGACTGAGACAGAGCACCTCATTAGGTGATTTACAGTAAAACCCCGTAAATAAATATTCGATAAAATAATAATATCGCTTAAATAATAAAAATTCTACGACCCGGATTTGATTTAGTGTACTAAATTAATAACCTCGTTATATGCATAAGATAATAATTTTTTTTTAACTCATTTAAAGCCCAACGGATATATAAATATTAACTCTTTAAATTCATAAAAGTTCGTGCTAATACAAATTAAAAAATTTGACATTTGACATTTTTTTTAACTCGTCTCTTTTTGTAAATATGGATCTAAAGTTTCTTGTTCACGTGAAACTCGCAAGCTTATAGGATCATTGACAAGTAATAATAAAGTAAGTTGTGTATTATCGTCCCACGAAAAAATAATGTTTAATTCTAGTTCACTAGTTACTACTAAATTTGATGTTTGTGGCAGAAAAGAAGTGATTTTGTTGTTATTTAAACTAATTACAAACTAAAAAAGCAATAAAAAAATATTTTGTTAAATATGTGAAATGATTGTATTGAATTTTTAATCCCCCTATTGCCATTTTTTTAATTCATTGATCCGTAATATAGTCAATTTCATGTTTTCGTGGCAATCGATAACACTAGTGTATTTAGTTCTCTTTTCCAAGACAAATTAAGTCTATTCTAATCACGGCCCGATCATATTCTTAGTTCGAATTCATATGATCAAAATGTATTAAATTATAGGTTATCTATGTAATTGCATATGTGATCAATATTATTCATAATTCTATCTACATATGTTAATTTTGTCGCATTCTAAATTTATTGTGAGTCTATCAGCCCTACAACAAGCAATTAATTATTAAATTGGTAGCCAATCAATTAAATAATGCAATAGGTGTGTAAAATCAATCAAAAAAATAAAAAAACTAAATTACTAGTCTTAAATCAAAACAAATATGCAATAGGGTTCACCATTCATCCAATACAATAGAAAAACTAGCATAACATTCTAATGATTAAATTATACAAGAAATATTAAAAAAAAAATCACCCTGAAATAAGAAATAATGAAGAAAGTAGAGAAATCCAATTCTTGACTTGAATCTTGAAAATGGATGAATATTCTTCAATAAATTTATATAATCTGCTTTGATCTTGATAATTAATCTCGTTCTTCGCCTCCAAAATAAGTAAAATATGTGATTTTTAGGTTCGAAGGGAGGTCTCGACATTTTTCACAGCTTTTGGTACATATAGTGTCAAAAGATTGCATATCAAAAGTTTAAAAAAAAAAAAAAAAACAAATATTTTTTTTCCCGAAATTGAACCATTTGGTGCGTACGCATAGTACAAGTGAATTGGTTTCTGAAGGAATTTTTTGGAACATTGTGTACGCATTACCTGCAGGCCTATACTTAAGTATAGTACAATTTTTTTTCAAATTTTCTTACGCGTGTATTTTGGTCATTTTCAACAAATTCTCATCTCATTGACTTCTCTTCAACTCCATTTGATCACTGACATTCTTGAATCATCGTTTTGCAATCTGACTTAACTTTTAAAGTATAGTATTTTAGTTCTAAAATTTGTATTTGATTTGATCGGGTCATTTTTTCTTGTAATCTTGTTCAATTATCTTCCAATTATATCCAATTAAATCATTAGCATCTTTGATCGTCATTCTATTGCTCGACTCGTCTATTAATTGTTTGCAATTTAGTCCTCAACTTTTGGATTTTGTCATTTTCACTGTTTTTGCATTCTTTTTTTCAATTCTTCATTAAACATCAAGTTTTACCTATTTGACACAATATAACATAAATTAGGCTATCTTCCATTAGAAAAACTACAAAATATCATTATTTAAAACTCTGAATAAGTGTATAAAATACACTTATAATTTCTAACTTCTTTACTTTTTTTGCACGGACATTAATGTTTCCTCTTTAATGTATATATTTATATGCATTTTTGTGTGTTTACAGATTAAATTTTGAATTTCGCCACATTCAAACCCTGTTTGATTCCCATTTTTGGGGGAAATAATGTATTTTGGATAGTTGATTGATGGAGAATGTGGTTAAAAATTAAGGAAAATGTTAGAATTTGCGTGTAATATTTTTTTATTGAAGAATGAGTGGTTGAAAAGAAGAGAAAAAAAAATGAATTTTGAGGAAATTGGGAATCAAACTGGGGCTTAATATTTTTTTTTAAAAAAAAATTCCTACATGTATTATGGTAATATATAATACAAGTTATAAAAATATAAAATACTTTATAAATTAATATCTTATTTATTTATCAATAAATTAATAACCCCTCTAAAATAATAATTCTTATTTATCGATAAATTAATAAGCCCTCTAAAATAATAAATTAATAATCCCCTCTAAAATAATAATTTTTCTCGGTACCAACATTATTATTTTATAGATGTTTTACTGTAACTTTATTTTTTGTCCAAAATCCAATGGACTCTTGCCATTTGGCATTCTGTAACTACAATCTCAGAAAAATATTTGCTTCTAATAGCTATATTTTGTATTTACTATTTGACTCATCGTGTTTTGGTAGAATAGGGATGGAAAGAATCGGAATGAGTATATGTTAATCCTTATCTCAATTGTCATGTCCTGACATCCCATCTCTTAAAGAACCTTCTCTCCCAACTTCAATATTCGAACAATTTCAAATCTAAATGGAAAAGTAATTTTCATCCCAACTCTCTTCATTCTTGCCAACTTCTTAGAACCCGAGGTAAAAGTTGACATTTTATACTCTAAACGACTTCCTCTTTTCCTATACCCCACGACCATCCTCATGTACGAAGTTAAAATTTTAAAAGTTGAACATACGAGTATATAATACAGTATCATTTAGTTTAGTTTTGATTCAGTCAATTCAAATAAGCAAAGAACACAGCAAATTCAAGGTTACAATTATTCAAATCAATATTTGAGAAAGCTTGCTTCATGACATAACATTTACCAATAGCTTGGCAAAGGTTGGACTTGATTCTCATGGCATCCTTCATCACAACTATCGCAGTCATCTGTCAAGCCTATCACCAAGTCCATACCCAATAGCCCCTATCCGATCACTTTTGTCCAGGCAGGCATATATTTTTTCAGTCTAGTAGTCCAAGTGCTTATCGGATCCATTGAGAATGCCCGCAACCTGCTAAATTCGACCCAATCAAGAATCCGATCCCACCTATGGAAACTGGTATTAAGAAGGAAAAATTCAGCAATCGAGAATGAATGGAGAAGCAACCTCAAAATGGTCAACGTCAACTAGTTGGTCAATAAATCAGAATATGTAACAAAATTTATACTGTTACAATAATATTCGCAACAAATATTTTTTTTCACAAAAAACTTTATTAGAATAATCGTTGCGACAAACTTACCCGTCGCCCTTTTATTTTTTCACGACAAATATGAGTTGCAACGATATTATGACGATAAACATCTTGTTGTTATTTCGTACTTTCTACGTCAAACAAATAATGTTACGAGTTATGTTGATAACATCTAGTTAGCTACTAATGATCTTAGTCTATTATACGAGACTAATAAATTTCTCTCTAAAAATTTTGAAATGAAAAATATGGGAAGGGCAACCTATGTGATTGTGATTGAAATATTTCGAAATAGGTCACAAGAATTGTTAGAATTGTTTCACAAAGCATATATTAATAAAGTTTTAGAGAGATTTAATATGAATAATTGTTGAGTAGTATCGTTCCAATTCAGAAAGGAGAAATTTAATCACATGCAATGTTCTAAGAACGAATTGGAATGCAAACGAATGACAACTATTCCTTATGCATCTCTTATTAAGAGCTTAATGTATATTCAGACTTGTATTAGGCCAGACATCAGTTTTGCTGTCGAAATACTGGGCAGGTCTCAAAGTAACCTAGGATTTGATCATTAGAAAGCTGCAAAGATATTGAGTGAGGGAATTGAATCTCGAAGGTAACTAACAAGTTTGTCCGCGACCTCTCTAATATAAAAAAGACTACTTTTTGCAATACTTATTTTTGTAATGAATATTAAAATTAGATTTTTAACAAATTTTAATGGAAGCTAATGAAGTGCGTGATTAAAAGTTGTGAATCCCTTAAAATAAGTGGTTAAAATTAATTATTGACTTTGACTTAAATTAAAATACGAATTTTAATCCCTACCAAACAGGGATTTAATGTTTTTATTGTTTTCATTAATTATGAAAATATCTTGCATCCAATAGAGTAGAATTGCCCCTGTTTTATAACCATTATTTGGAACAATGTTTTGATCTCAACATCAAACTCTTGTAACAATAATATCCATAGGGTCTAACAAGGCTTTGCATCATTCTTTGCAAACAAGTATCGGCTCACAGAATGATCG
Organism: Osmanthus fragrans; assembly: GCA_019395295.1. Classification (NCBI taxonomy): domain Eukaryota; kingdom Viridiplantae; phylum Streptophyta; class Magnoliopsida; order Lamiales; family Oleaceae; genus Osmanthus; species Osmanthus fragrans. The sequence continues at coordinate 25,141,707 of CM033341.1, read as the reverse complement.
ATATAGACAATTACCTTAGTGTCAATGAGATAAAGGCGAAACTTATCACAAGCGAAGACCACTACTGACATTTCTTTCTTTGTTGCAATGTAGTTCAATTGAGCTTCATTCAAAGTTTTGGTAGCATAATGAATGGCCCGAAAGATCTTATCACATCTCTGTCCCAAAACTGCTTTTACCACGTAATCACTGGCATTACACAGGACCTCTAATGGCTAACTCCAATCTGGTACTATCATAACTAGAGCTGTAATCAATTTCTCCTAGACTGTTTCAAATGCATTAAGATGTTCTTCATCAAACACAAATGTAGTATCATTCCCCAAAAGGTTGCATAGGGGTTTAGCTACGTTTAAGAAATCTTTAATGAACCTCTTGTAAAACCCAACATGTCCCAAGAAACTCCGAATTCCTTTGACATTTGTAGGTGGTGGCAACTTCACTATTGTATCAATCTTAGCTCTATCAACTTCAAGACCATTTGCTAAAATATAGTGGCCTAGCAAAATTCCCTCTTGTATCATGAAATGACACCTTTTCAGTTAAGAACTAAATTATTCTCTTCACAACGTTGTAAGACCAAAGAGAAGTTGTGAAGGCAATTGTCAACAAAGGTACCAAAAATAGAAAAATCATCCATAAATACCTCCATGATCTCCTCTAACATGTTTGCAAAAATAGCCATCACGCGTTTCTAAAAAGTGGTTTGTGCATTGCATAACCCAAAAGGTATCGTTTGAAAGGTAAAAATCCCATAAGAACATGTGAATATAGTCTTCTCTTGATCCTATGGCGCTATTGCAATCTGATTGTAGCCAGAATACCCATCAAGAAGATAGTAGTGAGAGTAGCCTGCTAACCTATCCAACATCTGATCAATGAAAGCAAGTGAAAAGTGGTCTTTTCTAGTTACTTTGTTCAGCTTCATGTAGTCAATACAATATCCACCCTGTAACTATTCTTGTAAAAATCAACTCGTTATAATTCTCCCACCTTTCTTTGGCCCCACTTGTATTGGACTAACTCATGCACTGGCTGAAATTGCAAATATGATCTCGACCTTCAATAATTTCAATATTTCTACTCTGACCACCTCTTTCATTGATGGATCCAATCACCTTTGATACTCGATAAATGGCTTGTAGGAATCCTCCATAAGGATCTTATGCATGTAAACAGTAAGACTAATCCCCTTAGTATCTACATAAACCAATCCAATCTAGCTGAAAAGTGACTGATGTTGGCTTAAGTTTCCCGAGACCCAACTTTTTGAACACAAATAAGGGCATCAAATTGATCCTAGCCCCAAGGTCACAAAGGGCTTTATTGAAAGAAGAATTGCACTGCTTTCCACTGTTAACTTCACCATCTCGTATTATTCAACTTCCTCTTCTTTAACATCACTTCTTTCATAAATTTGACATATTTTGGCATATGTTCCAATGCATCTGCAAATGGGGTATTGATGTGAATTTTCTTGAAAATATCCAAGAACTTGAAAATTGTGCATCAAATTTCTTTTTCTGAAATATCTGTGGAAAAGAAAGTGTTGGCTTGATGATTGGTTAGTTATCACGGAATGATATAGAATTAGGCTTGTAAACCTCTTTATTTCTTCAACCTGAATCTCATGTTCTGCAATTATATGTTCTTTCTCCTAATCAGGGGTAGAAATTGATGCCTTTGTAGGTATACTCTATCCAACTTCCTTACCACTCTTCAATGTAATGTCTTTGCAGTGCTCTTTTGGGTTAATCTCTGTATCATTTGGAAATTTTACCATCAGTTGAAGATTAATTGAAGTAGCCAACTGACCAATCTACATCTCAAGATTCTTCATTGTAGCTCCTATGTTGTTCATATGAGTCTCAATATTATCCAAACGAGACTCATCTTTGTTGAACCTCGATTTTTTATTCTGAGATAGAAGTCCCCAAGATGTCTTCTAAAAATGGTTTTCCTTCAGAGTTTTGATTATTGAACCCAGAAGAAGGTTGGAGTACATTCATGTTGTTTCTATATGATAGATTTTCATGATTTCTAAGGCCTAGATGATAAGATTGGATAAGTAATTTCCTCTCTGATTGAAGTTCCAACTGTTGACATACTGAGCTTGTTCATTCTCTATCTCAATTTGCTAATGTGGTGTAGAAACAACCATGGTTGGCTCTGCCTTTTGTTGAGTTCCTTAAGTGGTTAGTATAGCTATCTAAGTAATAAATGATGAAACTTGAGTTGTATGGGTAGTGATAGGATCCACCTCATAAAGATCGACAACTCTTTTTACACTAGATTGGTCACTTGGGCATTGATAAATGTTGGTAGATATATTATCTAATAGTGAATAGGCAACATCTGCGGTTTTAGCCATCAACGTACCACTTTCAACAGCTATTATCCGTGTTTGGCCATTCAACCTGTTGTAAAAGATCTCGATCTGCATCCAACTTTGCTAAGCATGTTGAGGGCAACTTTCTAATCAAGTCCTTAAATCTCTTACAAGCTTTATAGTAGTGTTCGAGATCTAATTGTCTGAACTGGTCGACCTCACTCCAAAATTAAGCTGACTTTGAAGGGGGAAAGAATTTAGTAAGGAATTTCTAAGTCAATCCCTCCCAAATAGTGATGGCATCTTTATCCCTCAAGGAAAAGGAAAAAAAAAAATGCAATCTGATGGCATCTTCAGTAACTCCATTCATTTTCACGGTATCACAAATCTCCAGAAAAGAAGCCAGATGAGCATTAGGATCATCTTGTGGACCTCCTCCAAAGTCATTCTCTTGAATCATGTATATCAATCATGGCTTCAGTTCAAAGTTGTTTGCAACTATTGTCTAGCGTGCAATATCGGAGTAGTTGTCATCGACAATTGATCGAATACAATCCAGAATATACCACTAATGATTATTTTCATTAGCTATCGATGCTTCTTGTTGTGCCATTGTTTCACATTTGTTTCTTTGTATATCCCTAAAGTGCATTCTGGTTCATAATCAAAAGGTAGTAGTTCGAGATTTCTCGCTCTCCGCATAAATAGCTCTAAATAAAAACAAAAAACTATTCGAGAATATAATTAATTAATTAATTAAAATATCTAAATTAAAATAAAAGTTAATTGGTAATAATATCAGTAATGAAATCAAATATGTCAATCACTGACAACGATGCCAAATATTTTGTATTTTCTATAACATAAAATTATACCTTAAGTGTACAGTGTCAAATTTTGTAATATACGATCAAGTATGGATATCAAACCCACAAGAATTGAAATTCAATTTATACCAAGTACTATAACTATTTTAGCCTCTATTTTTTCTAAATTAATGAATGTTGATTAATGTTTCTAACTAAATCTAATATGATGTAGGGATGGCCAAAAAAAAAAAACTCGTCAAACCTAATACTCGCGCGCCCAGCCTCGAACGGAACGAGGATTACCCGCTTAATCGAGTATTTAAGTTAGGGACATAGCAGAGGATTTCGCGCCCAAGGCGGGTACGGGTGACAAGGGCCCCACCTCGCCCCTTTTAACTTTAAAAAAAAAATCAATACTTTAAATGAATAAATTCACGAAATTTCATTAATTCTAATAGAAGATGGCAACTAATATTATCTAAGGAATATGATAAGTAATAAAAAAACGTAGTTTATCAAATATATTTAAATAATTTAACTTTTAAGAATTAATTAATTAATTAAAAAATTTTAATAATTATATTATTGTCTCACTTTAATGAATGAGGGTAATAAAATGAATTATAAAAAACTTCAGAAAAAAATTTGTACTAAACGAGGCAAGGGGCCTGCCCCGCCTCTCGACCCATCCTAAACGAGTTACGGGGTGAGGGGCGAAGGAGATTGTCCTGACCCGAACACCCCTCGTTGCCATCCCTAATATGATGGTGATGACAATTCAACAATATTATGCAAATTTTGAAGGAATAAAACGATATGAGAACACATTTAACTATACTCCCTCTCTCGAGTGCTGAGTGAAAACTATTTCTATACCTCAAATTCATTATTTCTATTCCGAATTAAAATCTAGAAATTATTAAGTTCATGGCTCTTAAGTGGGACGTGATTCAAAGATTTTATACTTTCTCTCAAAACCTATAAAATATATGTTATGTGATTCCTAGATCGTACCTAAATTTTCATCTCTCGAGTGCCGAAATTGACTAACATCAAATCATTCAATTATTGATCAGGTAATTAAAAGCATTAATTAATGACACAAATAAACGAAATGCAAAATTTCATAGAAATAACTAAATAAAATCAAAACATAATCTCTTGTTTTGGCTATATCAAACCCTAGATTAGGAGTTTAGTTCATGACGAAAGAAAAAAAGTCTACAATCCATGATTAATAACATAAAGAGAAAAAGAAATAAAAACTCGTTTGAAGCTTTAATCAATGTTTTCTTTGATGTTCTTCTTGCTTCCTTGATTCAATCTCATGATTAATAACATAAAGAGAAAAAGAAATAAAAACTCGTTTGAAGCTTTAATCAATCTTTTCTTTGATGTTCTTCTTGCCTTCTTGATTTAATTCTTCCTTCTTGCCCCTGTTGAATCCACCCTAAAATTGTTAGTTTAGGTTGTATTTATAGTCTCTTGAAGTTCCAATAAGAGTTGAAGTCAGATTGGGCTCTTTTAAAATGCCAAAATTTTAAAACCCTAACTCTCGTCGGTGACATGGCGCCGTGATGTTTTTCCTTCTAGCGTCGTGGCGCCATTGGTCTGGCGCTGCGACGCCAGACTTCTATTGCTTTCTGTGTGAGTGGAGCATTGGGACTCCCTGATCATGGCATTGGGGCACAGGTAGATCTACCTCTGATTACTGAGACCGGGCATTGGGGCACCCAATTATTCCACATTTTCTACCGAGCCATAGCTATGGCGCTGCGGTGTCGTGGCTTCTTCCTTTAATTTCTTCACCCTTTTTTGTTTATTCTTCTTAGCTTATTTCATCACCTCATCAACTTCATCTTTGATTCATTTTCAAGCTCCACACTCGTCATTTTCACCAAGTTACCTAACCTATAAAACAACACGAACAAACACATCAAAACTTTCTAAGTTGCTCAAAGACAATCAAAATATCAAGTTTATGTAGCATTAAAACAATGAGTAAAACTCATTCATCAAGTTTCACCCTTGCACTTGCCTGTGAGATATTTTCCTTTAACTATTAGTTTAATTTGTATATCTGCATCTCCCCTACTAGCCTCTCTATTTCTATTTTTTGAATAAATTAGCATCTATAAGGTCTGAATCTGAATGGATGTACTCATTCTTTCAATGTGACCTGGGAATTGGTAGCCCCCTTAGTTCCTCAAACACCATTGGGAATTGCTAGATAACTTATAAGATTTGGCTAGATATTTCTCCATTCTCTTCTTCACTTATGGAGTATAAGTGTCCTCCAAACCCATAAGTGCTCATGTTAAACGCTCCATTTCCTGAACCTCAAATCATTTTAACTGGATGCACTGGTGTTTCACTCCTCAGCTCTACCTCATTATTGTGGTCTTTGGATTTGATATACCCTTGCAAAAGTCAAAGATAATGGGGCAAAATTGGCTCATCCAATTCACTCTTAGCACCATGTCACTGCCACCAAGTTTTAGGGTCCTTAGATTAAATTGAAATTTCCTTTCATGTACCCTCTACACTAATGGTTGGCACACAGCATTGCTTTCCAATTTGTCACCATTTGCTGCCTTGATTGTTATAGTATTGGCTTCATCAATGGCATTCAGTTCCCTAATTAATTTCTCATCCACAAAGCTGTGGGTACTCCCACTATATATCAATGATTATAGACACTTTATTTCCCTTAACTACCCCAGTAACTCCAATTGTTTTGTACTTCAGACTTCCAACTAAGGCACTGATTGATATCTTGATCACTTCTTCACCTCTTTGTCCTTCTTCAGGTTCTGACTCCTTACTCCCCTAATGTTCTGCCATTGTTCCCACCTGCCTCATTTTCCTAAATGATTCTATTACTTCCTCACTTATGTTGTCTGCAAATCTTCTACATAATTCCTCAGAAAATATGCCCCAGTCCACATTGGGATGACTTGCAATGAAGCCATCAAACCAAATGTCTTCCTTCCCCTTGAAGTACTCCTCGACAATTCCTAGCCTCAGTTCATCAGAAATCTGATGGAGTTGGAAGTATTTTTCTAGTTTCCCAAAGCTATTCTCTAGATCCCTCTCCCCCAAATGGAGGAAAATCGATTTTTGGCAACCTAGTATTCCCCATGTTATCACCCCAACACGGTTCAGACCACTGGATCCTTGTAATGATAATACATTATTGGATCTCTAGTTAGACATAAATCCTTCTATCCCTTTATTTTATTTTTTATTATGTTCTATTCTAAGATTAGCAGATATTTGTGTCAACATAGCTACCATTTTTTCATATGTTTGATTCATATCTAATATGGTATCCTCAATTTTTTCTTGTCTGTGACCAAACAATTGGAGGGTTTGATATGTTGATTCCAGTTTGGCCTCCAATCTGCTAGTAACAGCTTTGAAAGTTGTATCCAAATCAACTATTTCCAAATCCAACTTCTTCAGATGTTCATCCACTACCTTAGACCTTGTATCCATGATATCAATTGCCCAATAATACACGCCTGCTCTGATGCCATCTTGTCACGGTTTGGACTCAAGCTTCTGCTCTCCCTTAACCGCAACTCATCGGAATTCTACTCATTTGAAGTCAACTGAATGGTAGCAAAATAAATGAAGAAAAATATAATTGGGGTAGGGAAAAATGACAAAAAAATAAAGAAGAGCTGAGAGATAAAAGGAATTGAAGAATCAATCCACTAGTAACTGTAATTGCAGATGAAATTTGACAACCCACTTTCCCTCGCACGTGGAGATATATATACTCCAATAGAAAATGTGGCCAAACTTTAAAATATAAAAAACGATTCCAATTTTATTAAATCAAAACAACGTTGTTTCTCCTAAGTGCGACGATACCGTTTTCATTTTAAAGGTTAGATGATTATGTTGCTTTCTCTTCTTCATCTCTTCCTTCTGGTTTTGCTGAGCTTCTTCTCCCATTGTTCCTTCTTCCCTCTTTTCTCCAATTGCTCCTCACATAACATATTTCAACATTATCATTGCATTTCAATAAGGCCGAATCTGCATAGAGGTAGATGAAGTCGTCGCCTCAGGCCCAAAATATGAGAAAAACTAAATACTATAATTTGTAAACAGAAAACCTTGTTTTCTCTCCTTGAAGAGCCTAATTTACGGAGTTCGCATCAAACCCCAAAAATCACAGGATCATTCTTGATTTCAATAGGACTTATCAAAAATTTATGCACAAGTGTCAGTGAAATCTTTTCACAAGATATTTATTCAAATAAAACTAAACAACTAACAGCTATAATAAAATAACTATGGTCTCACCAGATTCACACATAGAGTGTAGACGTTGAACTCCAATACGAACACATCAAACCATGAAATATATGTAATTGTAGATTAGTTATATTTAGCCCCTATCTATAATGCTCAAACTCGGGTACGAGTACGTATTTAAGTGTCGAATATTTTATTTTCTAAAATGTAGGATACATGAACATGGCTAAAATGTGTCCAAATTCTGGACACGGGTACGTGAATATGTCTTTTAAGTTGCAATTTTTTATTAATTCAAAATGTCATTTTGAATAGACCAAAATTAATTGTTCACAAAGAATGAAATGAGTATTGAATATAAGGGAAAAAGACGAATAAAATAGAATTTTGGAGTTTTGTTTTCAATTATGGGAAATAAATTACTAAATGTTTTAAAAAATAGAAAATGAGGGACTTAATTGCAATTTAGACTTAGTGGGACACTAAGTAACACTATATGGAATCCATTTTCATTTTATACAAACTAAACCCTAAACCACCGACATAAAGAGGGGAAAAGAAGAAAATGGAAAGAAAAAAGAAAGAAGCAAAAGCGGTGAAGTGTCCAGTTAAAATTTGGAAATCTGACACATATCCTATACTCATATCCATATCATGTTGTGTCCGACACGGATACTCCAACCATTTCGAAAAGTCCGAGCATCAGAGGCTCCTATTTGACCCTCATTTTCTAAAACTCATATTTGCTCGAGCTCATTTTCAACCACATGTTTCATATTTAAGCGCAAATTAAACTTTCCAATCGAAAAAAGTATGTGCAATTGTAATTAGAGGCGAAAAAGACATGCATGATAAAAAATTCTTGGAATTTATTTGGTTATATTTACGCGCAAGTTAAAACTGTCCAGTGGAAAATGTAAGGGTGGACGTGGGTTAGGTTGGGTCGATTCTTTTTTTTAACCCAACCCAACATTGTCGATTTGATCGAAAATCAACCCAACAAAACCCAATTATTGATTCAAACTCAATTATTGATCGGTTTGGGTTGGGTTTGTCGGTTTGGGGTTCGGCTCAATTAAAATTAGATCCGATTTATTTGTTAAATTTAGATAATTTTTTATAACTTAAAATTACTTGAAAACCTCCGTTTTTTAAACATACATATAAGGAATTCTTTCTAAAAATAATGTATAAATAAGTTTAAAATTTATAAAGCATTTTTTTTTTTTTTTTTACAATTTTTTGAAATTCATTCATTTTACCATCATGTCTTTAATTTTTATTTTATCGTCAAATAATATTGTATTTGTACATAGTGTTTATGTGAATTGGTCTATGTGAAGAAAATTGACGTTTATATATTATAAGTCATTTTTTTATCTTTACTATTATGTCTATTTCAATTTTTTAATATGAGATATTAATTTTTTAATTCATCGGGTTGGGTTGAATTTTAATTCATAATCCGAGACCCAACCCAACCTCAAATTCAATTTTTCAACACAACCCAACCCAATTGAACTTAAAAAAATCGACCCAAATCGATCGGTTTGGTTCGGATTGGTCGGGTTGAACGATTTGGATTGGGTTTTGCGCAGCCCTTGTATATGCAATTGCAATTAGAGGCGAACAAGACATGCATGGTAGAAAATTCTCCAATTTATTCTCAACCAATTTCTTCTACTACTATGTGAAATTACTCTTAAACGAAATACGATGGAAGAGTATAATAGTAGATATACTGTTAATGAATTGATAAAGTAATAATCAAAACCACTAAAGCAATGCAAGATAAAGCTTAAATTGTTCAAATGGGCACATATCGTTTCAATACCTGCTTCCCAGCAATCGTGAGCCCAACGATCACACCACCAATTGCCCCAGCAACGGCCGCAGACCTTAGCCTAGATGCTGCCTTGTAGAGAACCCCGTGCCTACCCCAGCCACCACACTATTGATAACATCATCACTATCCCTAAAATGCACAATGCCGCACCCAAGTCCGGCATAGAGAATGGCAATGACTCCACACTAGTTCCCGATCTGGCGTCCGGCATGACTGGACCCGTTGAGGACTCGGTTGATTCTCAGCTTCAGTGTGTCAGTAGACTCGATAGACTTGAGGCCGGATAGGGGTACTTTTAAGTTTGACCCGGTCTTCAAATTCCATTTTGACTTATCAAAACATGAATATTTCCACAGTGACCTCCATGATGATAAAAGACAAAAAGGCCCTTAAGTATACAAAACAATTATTAAATATTATTTTGTTTAAAAACAATAATACTCTTTATTTCACAAATAAAAATCAAACACTGCGTAAATTTTCAAACTTGATTGCCTCTTATCTGTCCATTCCAACACAGATAAAAAAATTCTCTCAACTTTCATCAGCCTCAACAATAAAATCTGAAAAATCGATCGAACGTTGAAAGCCGAAATTTTTTTATATCAATCACTATAATTTCAGTAAGTACATTTTACGCATATTTAATTTCGTTTTCGTCAAATTAGTATACGTTTTTATCAATAAAATTTATTATGACATATAATGTGTTAGTAGATTAAATTGTTAATAGATCTATAATTTTTTTAAGCATGAAAAAGAAAAAAATTCATCTGTATCTTTTGGACGAAATGGATCTGATAGAAATTGGAATAGACACGATAGAAAGCCGGTTGTTTCCAAAGAAGCCGGCTGTTTCGGCCGGCTGTTTAAACAATTTTTTTTGATATTCCACTAATTTTTTTTTTCTATGATTAAATGTAAATTCTATTTTGTCATACAGATATGAATGTAGTCCCGGTCTGTTACTTAGGTGATTTCGAACGAGATGAAAGAAATCGATGGATATGAAAATATACGAGTGAAATACGTACTATCGCGATTGCCTTATAATCAAATACATCATATGCATAATTATATAGTGATTTACTGAACAAACTGAATGTTGATACCTCTCAGTACGATATGGAATTGAAATTTATATTCATCCGGCACGAAGCAATTGGCATGGCACCTATAAGGATTTATTCTGATGCTGAAGTAAATTATTTATTCCTTTTGAACCAAAAGGAGACGACTCCTCTTTACGTGACTTTAGTGATGAAGGATGTCGTCGAAGGTAATTTGAATGGAGGGGATCACAATGGTAATGATTTTTGGGCTAATGTGGAGATAACTCGTGATGATAATGTGGTTATTCCAGAGACAGATGCTCCTCAACGTGATATCGTCGTTACACACAGAATTTCATCTGTAGTTAAGGACAATGAAAATCAAAATGAATTTACAAATGAGGATTTGTTTGCTTCCCGTCAGAGACATGAGCAGGGTGGGACTTCAAGGGTTGGAATGAGTGGACCGTCCTCTAACTCTTCGCGCGTGGTTCCCGATGAAGATGATTTGGCTGTCGGACAACTGTTTCAAACAAAGAAAGATTTGCAGGAATCTTTGCACCTACTTGCAATAAAATACAACTTTGAGTTCAAAGTGAAAAAATCAACGCAGTCGCTGTTGTCGATCACATGCGTCGATGACAATTGCAATTGGCATTTGCGAGCGGCGAAGATGGACACGAACGTGTGCTTTGTAGTTCGCAAGTATACACGGGAACATACTTGTGAAGTGGAAATTAGTCGAAGTGATCACAGACAAGCTCGTGCTTCATTGATTGGTCGACAAGTAATGCACAAGTATGAGGACTTATAGACAATCTACAGGCCTTCGGACATCATTAACGACTACTGTCGAGATCATAGAGTGGTCTTGAGCTACCAAGAAGGCCAAAGAATGCGCATTTCAGGATTTAATGGGATCAGCGGAGGAGAGCTATGCTAAATTGGGCAGGTATTGCCACAACATGGAGAAAACTAATCCTGGATCGGCATATTTAATTGAGACGGAGGGCGATAATTGCTTCAAATTTTTCTTCATGGCTCTTCGATAGTCCATTCGGGGATGAAATGCCATACGATCCATAATTCTAGTCGATGGTACAACTCTGAAATTTAAATACGAATGCAAGTTAATTATTGTTACATGCCAAGATGCCAATATTCAAATTTACTCTCTTGCATTCGGCATAGTCGATATTGAGAATGATCAGTCTATGTGTTGGTTCTTCACAAAGCTGAGAGAAGTAATCGGGGAAGTCGAGGACCTTGCATTTGTAACTGATCGGGGACAGTCTTTGATAAATAGTATTGCTGAAATTTTTCCCGAAGCACATCATGCTTATTGCATGTACCATGTACAAGGCAACCTGAAGACCAGGTATCGCGGTAAAGGCATCGAAAAAATATTTAGAGGAGAGGCCGAAACATACAGTGTTGAAGAGTCTAACAGATTCATGAAAGACATAGGGAGTAAATCATTCCAGGCTTGGGAATATCTGACAAAAATAGGGATTGAACATTGGGCTCGCTCACACTTTCCAGGCCGTCGGTACAACATGATGACGTCGAACAACGCGGAGTCTCTGAATGCATTATTCAAGAAGGATCGAGAGTTACCCATCCTCGCAATGATTGAGAACGTTCGTAACAAGCTGCAGCAGTGGTTTCACGATCGACGTGCAGAACCACGTAATTGTTCGACCATGCTAGCGCCGGCTCAAGAGGAGAAACTCTGTAAAGCTGCAGCTGTTGCGAGAAAATTGAATGTGGAACCACTGGATGAGTAGCGCTTCTTTGTGAAATGTACACGTACTACTGCATACATGGCTGACTTGAGTGATAACACATGCACTTGTAGTCGATTTCAGTTGGAGAGTTTTCCATGTCAGCACGCAGTCGCGGTGACTATGTATCGAGGCTTTGCAGTGAGAACATTATGCTCTCGTTATTACACGGCTGATTCTTGGAGAACAGCGTATGCAGAGACTATATTTCCTCTACCGAATGAAGCTGAGTGGGAAGTTCCCGACAATATTCTCCACTTTAATAGTGTGTTGCCACCAGAAGTTCAAAGGCGTGGTTCTGGACGTCCACATACGTCTACAATACCATCTACCGAAGAGTTTCATTAACCTCGTAGGTGCGGCAGGTGCAGAGCCATTGGGCATACTTGTCAAAATTGTAACAGTCATATTCCCCTAAGTGACAATTAAGCAGATGTCTTAAATGAATAATATTTTTATAACTCGTCAAAATGTTGTTTGTAATTTACAACTTAAATATGTTGGATTTTCTAATGTTTAATTATTTAAGTACATATTATTTTAAATAAAGAATTTAAAATTGAATATATATATATATATATATATATAATTAAATAAAAAATTTAAAATTACAAATGATTATATTATAAATACGTATATAAATAAATAAATAAATGCATTTTTACAACAGTTACAAGATTTATGGATCGCAATCAAACTCCCATAAATCAGCTGCTAACTTATTTCTCCAGATTTGTATCCATGATTGGTTGATGGAATCAACCGTATGAGCTATACTAAAAAATTCAATATACTTTATCATATAAATGCCACAATCACCCCAGCAATTAAACAATAATGCGTTAGTTCGATGCCATGTATATAAAAACTAAACTTTAAAGTTAAGAAAACTAACAAACACTTACGGTATGGTCTGTCTCGCCGTCGTCATGTAACGCACGATAGCTAGTCTATCCTACACAGAAATCCCCGCTACTCTAGCCATCAGGGGAACGATCACAGTCACCTGCTCCAACGCCTGCTCGAGTTGACCTTGTGTCAAACACGAATGGTCTAGACCATACACATACACGGTCGAGTTAGCAAAAACGACCTCCAAGGCAAGTAGTGATGGTTCACACATGGCTTACCCATTGGAATGTAAATATGTGTACAATCAGCCCATGGCTTACCCCCGACCCTCGGCGACATCTCGAAAATCCAATCGGCCAAGTAATCAGGCACTATGTACTCGCCACCCATTTGTCGGTGCGACGCGTACTCAATGTTGATGGCCTGGATGAACTCCATATTCAAAATAAATCGGCCAGGGATATGAAATGAGATCGGATGTCTTTCAGCTCGGTCGCGCAGTAGCTCCATGGCAAGGTCGATGTGCTGTATCAGAAAATGCCGAGAATTACGTCATTGAATAATTGTAAAATTGTGTACACAAAATATAATGATCTTACTAGTTCACTTACATCGTCAGCGAGCCAAGACCCCGAAGTGGTGATGTCGTAGAACCAGCTGTTGCGTCATAGATCAGCCTTCCAGCGGTCGTGCGGCTCATTCTGAAAAAGAAACAGAGAAAATGTTTAAAAAATCGATAATGAGTTAGCGTATCGTACTACAATAAAAACAGATAATACTTACCCGGGCCGAAGTCTCCTCCACTCTAAACATGTTTGGAATCGTTCCATCTATGAAGCTCCTCCTCTTGGCCTCGACTGTGTAGGGAGAAACGGCGTACTGTGACGGCATTCTCGGTCTCTTGCCGACCACCTGCTCCGACACGTCAACAGCACGCTTTTTACTCTCAGTCACAGCCGGCGTCCTCCCTCCCTCTTCCACAACCTCCTCGTCAATCACCACCACCTCCTCCGTCCTCCCCTCCTCAACCACCGTCGTCTTGCCCTCCTCGTCCTCCAACGCCATCCTCCCCTCCTCCACCACCTCCTCCGTCCTCTACTCCTCTGTCCTTCCCTCCTCAACCACCGCCGTCTTGCCCTCCTCGTCCTCTAACGCCGTCCTCCTTTCCTCCACCACCTCCTCCGTCCTCCACTTCTTTGTCCTCCCCTCCTCAACCACCGCCGTCCTCCCCTCCTCCACCACCTCTCCGGTCCCCGTCTGAGGAAATAACTAGCTCACCAAATCCTCCTCTCCTCAGAACTGTGGGTGACCCCCCTCTCCGCCACACGCTCTCCCTCTACCCGCTATATCACCTTGAAGCGATGCGATCTCATCTTGAAGATCTGTGATGTGGCCACGTAGCACGGCGATATCCTGGGATAGATCGACGACTCTGTCGGTCAACTCTTATCGCAGATCATCACTCTGTCCCGTCAACTCTCGTCGTTGGACACCGACCTCCCCTGTAATAAATTCAGTCAGCCGGGCATACAGATCATCGAATTGACTGTGATCGTGTATCAGAGATCCACTGGGGAGGTGTCTGGATGGGGGAGACGAAAATGCCGCCGGCTAAGAGGACGGCCATGCCATAGGCGGAGGTGATGCCGTCGATGGAGGGGACGCCATGCCATGGGCGGAGATGATGCCGCCGGCGGAGGGGACGGCCATGCCACTGGCGGAGGTGATGTCATCCTCGGCTCCTACACAAATAACAGCATAAAAAATTATTAACCTCATTAATAATTGCTAACTCATAGAAAATGCTGATCATTAAATTATTGTTAATTCACATACCCTATCTCGGTCCAGGATCGAATCGGTCACCTCGTCGTCCTGGGTGTGCGGAACGGCTATTTCACGCACAAAACCACGACCCTCCTCCTCCATCAACAGCGTCAACTCAATTATTACTTCAAGCTGACATATTGACGGTTGAATTATTTTAACAAAATGTAGTGAGAGTTTAAACTACATAAAATATAAATTATAAATTTACAATACTCACCTCGGGGACGTCAAGGAGAGACGATAACTGTACACGAGATGGACAACCTCCATCTCATGTTGATCGTCAATGATACATCCTAGGGCAACGTGTCTCGAGTCATTGTGCATAGCGGTTACCCAGTAGGGGGACACTCTCATACGCCCAGATCTGCAACATATACAATTATTAGATATAGATTAAGAAGAATTTTTTTCTTTATGTTGATTAATTTAAATATTTACCTGCATTGCCAAGGGCAATCCATAGACATCGTACTTACACACTAGCACCTTGGGCTTCGAGTGCAATCTGGTGAAGACGTGGATCGTGTCATCGAAATACCTCCGGCCCCAAGGATAGTTGTTGAAGCTATCGATGTCGTCGACGATCTCTAAGTGGATGAGATCGATCGCAGTCTTCTTATGATGACACCGTACTACGTTTTCCTGGATGTAGACCAATCCTAGTTTCAGTCTGTCTAGCATGTGGTCACATCTCCTAACTGTGTCGATCAACTGCGGCAGATGCATACTGTCCCCCATGTTGTCCATTGCAAAGTACGTGTCAAGCAGCCTGTTGCTTCTTCGAGTAATGTCATCTCCCGTCATCTTTAGTCCAATGATCATGGAAAACTCGACAGGAGAGAAAGTGGCGACCTCGCCCCCGAGGTCTAAGTGGCGAGCATCGCCGCTGACTGGACGCAGCAACCGACATAATAAGGCGTCGATGATCTGCCCCGAGTACTGCACCTCCCTTAAGCCACGTAGGGGCCAAATGAATGACAGTCGTAGCATATCTTTGTGCTGATCATCCAGCAGCTCCTCTACGATAGTAAAAGAATCGAAGCTACTATTCCAAATAGCTTTCCCCGGTATCCGTCTCAAATCTTCATCTAAATGATACTCCATCCTACAAAAATTCGAAAATTTGAATGTTAGAACACTGTACAATCTATAATGGAATAAAGCATAATAACATAGCATTAAGCAAATCGAATGACAACTACTATCAAGAAAGAAGAAAAACGTAAATTTAAAAAATAACTGGCTTATTTCATTAAAAAGAATATTTAATTTTTTTAATTATCAATTTTAAAGTCTTTATTTAATTATATATATATATATATATATATGTGTGTGTGTGTGTGTGTGTGAAACAAAATTAAACAAGAGAAAAAAAAATGTAATTAAAGATTTTTAATTTTAAAAATAAAAGAAAAAAGAAATTATAATTAAATTATAAATAATATGTCATTTTTAGAAATTCTCAATTTATAACTATTTATTTAATCACATAATTTAAATTACTAAAGAATTTTCAATTTTAAGAATAATATTTTTAATATTTAATTACAACTATTATTTAATTACACATTTTTTTATTTTAATAATAAAAGGAAAAAGAAATCACAATTAAATTATAAATAATGTATAATTTTTTGTAATTATCAATTTAAAAATATTTATTTAATTACATAAATACAATATTTAAACAATAAGAAAATATTATAATTAAATAAAGAATATATTTATTATTTAATTTAAATTACTAATAGAATATAAATATTATTTAATTAATATTTAATTACTATTTTTATTCAATAAATAATATATTTATTATTTAATTTAAATAAATAACGAATTTTTAATTTTAAAAATAAAAGAAAAATATTTAATTAATTTTAAAAATAAAAGAAAAAGGAAATTACAATTAAATTATAAATAATATGTCATTTTTGGCAATTCTCAATTTATAACTATTTATTTAATTACATAATTTAAATTACGAAAGCATTTTTAATTTTAAAAATAATATTTTTAATATTTAATTACAACTATTATTTAATTACACATTTTTTATTTTAATAATAAAAGGAAAAAGAAATTACAATTAAATTATAAATAATGTATAATTTTTTGTAACTATCAATTTAAAAATATTTATTTAATTACATAAATGCAATATTTAAACAATAAGAAAATATTATAATTAAATAAAGAATATATTTATTATTTAATTAAATTACTAATAGAATATAAATATTATTGAAGTAATATTTAATTACAGATTTTTATTAAATAAATAATATATTTATTATTTAATTTAAATAAATAAATAACGAATTTTTAATTTTAAAAATAAAAGAAAAATATTTAATTAAAAATTTTTAATTTTAAAAATAAAAGAAAAAAGAAATTGTTATTAAATTATAAATAATATGTCATTTTTGGCAATCCTCAATTTATAACTATATATTTAATTACTTAATTTAAATTACTAAAGCATTTTTAATTTTAAAAATAATATTTTTAATATTTAATTACAACTATTATTTAAATACACATTTTTTATTTTAATAATAAAAAGGAAAAAAGAAATTATAATTAAATTATAAATAATGTATAATTTTTTGTAATTATCAATTTAAAAATATTTATTTAATTACATAAATACAATATTTAAACAATAAGAAAGTATTATAATTAAATAAAGAATGTATTTATTATTTAATTTAAATTACTAATAGAATATAAATTTATATATACATTAGCAAATTATTAAAATTACTTAAATAATACAAATATTATTGAATTACAACTAAATTATAACTAATATGTAATTTTTGGTAATTATCAATTTCAAAATTCTTTATTTAATTACATACAAAAAAAATTTAACAAAAATTACACTATTAAAATTAATAAATAATATTTAATTACTTTCAAAAAGATTAAACATTTCTTTAATTTTCGTAATTATCAAAACTTCAATTTTTTAATCATATTATATATATAATGAATTTAAAAAATAAATTATTAAAATTAAAGTCCTATAATTAAATTATTTATATAAAAAAAAAAAAAAAGGCGAAAGCAGTCGGCCCACTATAAACAGTGGTTGCACAGTCGGCCCACTATAAACAGTGGTTGCACAGTCGGCCCACTGTTTACAGTGGGCCGACTACAGTGGGCGCACAGTCAGCCCACTGTAAACAGTCGGCCTAAACAGTCGGCCCACAAACAGTTGGCCGACTGTTTGTTTATTGGACTCGACTAAACAGTCGGGTCCTTCAATCAGAAGACGGCTTCATCATTTTGTCGTCGGAAAAATCGCCATTTCCTACGACTTCAAGCTCAAAAATCCCAAAAACTTCTAATCTAAACCTAAATACCTAATCATTAACACAAATAATCAACCATAAAATAAAAAAAAACCTTCAAAACTCATCTATATCCTTTTATATTAAAATCATACCATAATCAATATTGAAAAAAAACTCACCTTGTGATGAGATCGAAGACACTACGGTGGGTTGTCTGACTTTGTGATGATTGACGTGCTCCCCTCCCTTTGGTCGGCGCCGGCGTCGGTGATTTTTTTTTTTGGTCCGGTTTCGGTCAAAGTGAAAGTGACTTGTGAGAGGGGTATTTTTGGCTTTTTGTCTTCACATTCAATTTTTTTTTTAATTAAATCTGGTCAAAAGGTCATTGTGAAAAATCAGGGTTTTCAACGAGTCATTTACTACAATTTCCTCGGCCGGATATATAGCCCTTGGCAACGCCGGCAAAGGAGCCGGCTAAATAACTGATGCCGGTGTAGTAGGTGAGATTTTCGCCCCAAGAGCGGCGCTGCACAAGTGATTCCTTCAGGAAGAGATGCTCCGGGGAGGTGGGGAGCTCGTATAGAATGTTGGTCGGGACTTGTAAATCTTGATACGGATTGTAAAGTTGGCGATTCGAATCGTTTTCGTCGCTATTCGGATCTCGAGGGTATGCCATGGCGGGTTCTCGGGTCTCGGTTACAATGGATCGAAAAGAGTACTCGGAGCTCTGATTAAGGAGTCTTGGGGCGGATGATTCTTGGGAGAGAAGAAACAACTCAGGGTTTAGGTATTTCTGTTGCTGCGGTGGAATAGATTCTCTCTCGTGTGGATTTTAAATAGATAAATTAAAGTTCACTCTCCAACTTTTTTTCAATTATAATTGCATGACCAAAATAGTTTATGCCAATTAAAAAATCTTATGTGACTTTTGAAGTTGAAGATCAAACTTATCAAATCCCTTAAAGTTTCCCTACATATCAATGATTTACGTGCAATTTTAACATAATATTGACGATTTTGATTATGAATAATGCTAGAAGTACAGGGACTTGTTTCGTAGATAGGGAAGCCAGGGCACACACATGGTGGGGCCCACAATTTTTTTTAAATATACAGTGGGACGGGCCCCACAGTGATAGGCCTATAAGGCACCTGTGAAATAATGCCCTTTACGCAGAGCATTGCTCTTCGATTATATGAATATTAACACTAACAAATTTATTAAAAAAGGTTAACGACATGTAACCATTGCATGAAATGTTGGAGAGTTGAACACTAATTTTTTATTTTAAATTTGTATCTCTTTTTTTAATTAATCTACTATTTAGGCTAAAATGAAATGTATTTCGTCCCTAAGCTTTCATTAGCCATTCATAATGATTTTAGTCCTTGTTTATTAAAAAATTCATGACATAGTCGATGAGATTAATGGTAACATGAAATTTATTATCTACATTGATGAATAAGATGTTAATATTTTGAAATTTTAAAATGGTCTAACATTTCCCTTATTCACAGGAGATTAACCACTTTCTCTTAACTTCCCACAGACTTCAGATAACTTCTTTGATGGGAAGCAGTTTATAAAAGGGAAGCGGTGGTATTGGTCCCTACATCTTGAGCTATCTTTCACGTAAATACACCATCTCGGGGAGTTCTTGAAAGCTTAGAAGCACCAAACACATCTGAAATTCTGCAATTTACACTCAATGGCTGGAGGTCAGTTATTATTCTTCATTTTCCGCATTTGATCTATATGTTGTTTATTTACATACACATGATAGATCAAAATAAAGTCTAACAGTTGGTATCAAAGCAGTTATGTGCCTCTGCCTTGATGAGTTTGGAAATTTGAGCTTTTCCTGCTTGAAATTCATGAAACGATTTCGAAACAAAAGTTTAGATTCTTCTTCTTCTTCTTTTTTATTTTTATTTTTATTTTTATTATAATTAATTTTTTTATGAAAACCGAGGTAAAAAATCATTAGGAAATTGATTTCCGATCATTTCTGTGTTTTGAAAGGTTGATTTTGATGTTCGAAGGGCTGAATTATAGTCTGGTTTTGAAATCGGGTCAAAACGACTCGTCGCGGGTTAAAAATGGTATGTCGTTTTCTGAATTTACAAGATGCAGTTTAATTTCCTGAAGATTGTAAGTTACAGAATTTTATTTTCTTAAGTTACAGGTTAAAAAATGGTATGTAATTTTCTGACTTTACAAGCTGGAGTTTTATTTTCTTAAGATGTACATAATGCAGTATTTATTTTTTAGAATTGCAAACTGTAGAATCCTATTTTCTAAAGATGCCAGTGACAAGCTGCAGCATTCGTTGTAAATATGTCTACTCAATTTTATTCATATTTGATTTGTATGTATCAACTATTTTGTTAAATATTGATGCATGAACTACATAAAGCATAAAATTCAATGTCTAGTGATTCATATAATTTTAATTAATTAAGGATTAGTCACAGCATCCATAACTATGCAAAATTATATATTAAATGTATTGGATCACATTATGACATTAATTGTGGTTAGTCATATTGAATAAAATAGATTTTATCCCTCATGAATTTCTATTATATTTGTATGATTAATCATGATAGAATGTCAAATTATATTTCCTAATTTACACACAGGAATCAGGTAAATGGGCATAATTTTATAGTTTTATCATATCGTTATTAATGGATCTAATTGAGTAGGACTTTAGTCCACAAGCAAGTTTTACATCACTATATTCATATTTTTAAAGCATGATTTTACATTGGTTAAACATGATCTATGTTTATTAGTCTCAATTATAAGCATGTATGTTTAATTTTTATGCAGCTATGCAACTTGCAAATTTCTTTGATATTAAGTGTGATATTCCCGAACTAATTGGTGATAATTATAAAGTCTAGAAAGAGAGGATTCTTCTTCATTTGGGGTGGATGGACATTAATTATACCATCAGGAAAGACGAACCAAAAATACTCCGACTAGCACTCCGGATGAAATTGCTTTTTATAAACGATGGGAGCGATCCAATCACCTCAGTGTGATGTTCATAAAGACCAAGATTTCTGCTGGTATTCGTGGTTCCGTCAAAGAACATAAAATTATCAAGGCATTACTAAAGGCCATTAATGAGCAATTTGATGATAACCCAAAATTAACTAACCAAGAGGGGGTGAATTGGTTTTTGAAACTTTTTCGACACTTAGTTTCAAAACTACTCAAAATACAAATAACAAATGCTAAGTGTAATACAACAAGTAAATATGTAATTTGTTAACTTAGTTAAAGTATAGATATTGCACAAAATAAGTGATAATGTAAAGTAAAGTGCAATAATGTAAATATAACCACCAATTTAAAGGGGTTCGAACACAATGTGATCTACGTCCCCGTTACCAAGCTCTCCGTCATGAGCAATGCCAGATTCACTAAAGTGGTGACTTAAAACAAGGAGCATCAAATCCTTAGGTGACTTACAACAAGGAGCACCTACCCTTAAGTGACTTACAACAAGGTGCACTTAACCTTAGGTAACTTACAACAAGGAGTATCTAATCATTAACAACAATTGAGTTTTCACAATGCTCTCGAAATCGTCACAAAGTAAATGATAATTTTACAATAGAAAGAACTCTCTTAACAATTGATATAATCAAGTCAAGTATTTAGAGAGTTAGGATAACACTTCAATAGATAGCAAATAGTAAAGCTCAAGTGTTTATGAAGTAAACTTTGATTGATCATCATAATGAAATAGTTTGTACTTTTGTATCAAAGTTTCAATCAATCAATCTCTCTTAACAAAATAATACAAGTTAAATATTTAGAGAAATTTACACTTCAATATAAGTGTTGGCAAAGAAAACATTTTTCAAGAATAGAAAATATATTAGATTAAAGTTTTCTTGCTAAAGAAATTTCTTGATAAAATAGATGAAAACAAGTTTTGGATCAATCAAGAAATTCTTTGTAATAGATTAAATAGAAGATCAAAACAAATAAATACAATGTCTTTCAATAAATAAGCTCTCTTAAAATCTCTTGTAGGTTGGTGGTATTGAATGCCAAAATAGTGCCCTATTTATAGATGAAAGATTGAGGTTCAGGGAGTTTCAGTTGATCTTTTTCGGTTGACCAGAACTCGTAGCCGTTACAAGATTTTAAACATTTGAATTTTCGGTTGACCAAAGGAAGAGTTTCGGTCGAACATGTTTCGGTCGACCGGTACACATTTCGGTCAACCGAAATGTGCTGAAACTGATTTTTCATTTTTACATCAAAATGTTGATTTTTGCAAAATCAATTTCATGCAAGTGATGAGTTATGAAAAATATAAATTGAGTTTTATGCACTTGCTAAACATTGATAAGTTATACCTTTACATATATAATGACGTTCGATAAATAACTCTATCTTCAATGTTATTGTTCTCTTCGAGCCTCATTTTGACTTGTATATTGCTTTGCGATTCTGTTAAGTCCCAATTTGATCGTCATATACCATTCGCTATTGTTCTGAATGATTTGCCTTGAATGCTCGTTTAACCTTCACTTTGAGTATGAAAAATACTTTTGATGGCTTTGAAAGCTTAATTACTCAATTCAATTTGCTAGTAAACAAAGATGATTTGTTTGTTATAATCAAAACAATAAGGTCGTAATCAACCATAGGTCAACATTTGAGACGTCAGATAAATCACTTGCTAGCACCCTGATTATGAAGTTTTCATCCATGAGGATCACTACTGTGAGAGGTGCGCATGAGCACATTATGCAAATGAGGGACATTGCGGCTCAATTGAAGACTCTTGAGGTTGATATGTCTGAGTCTTTCATTGTGCACTACATTTTGAACACTCTTCCACATCAATGTGGACCCTTCAAGATATCTTATAACATACATAAGGATAAATGGTCAATTAATGAACTTCTGGCCATGTGTGTTCCAGAAGAAGGGAGACTGACAATGAAAATAGGTAAAAGTGCATTGATGGCAACGCAAGGAAAGGACGAAAACCAAGCCAAAAAGAAAGGGAAAAGTAAAATACCACCCCCAAAGTGGAATAAAAAAGGAACCCAAGTGCTTCTTCTAAAAAAAGAAAAGCCACGTGAAGAAAGATTGCACCAAGTTCCAAAAATAGCTTGAGAAGAAAGGTAAATCAATCTCATTTGTCTGTTATGAATCTAATATGGTTGATGTGATTTATAACACGTAGTGGATTGATCCTTGTTACAATCCATATTTATAATACTTGTGTGGACTGCATTAAGGAAAAGCAAGTCAACAAGTCTAAGAAAAGTACTAAGATGAGAACAAATATGTTAGAGATCATACATTCTGATATTTGTAGTCCAGGCATGGACTTGTGTATTCTGAAATACTTCATCTCTTTCATCGATGATTATTCACGATACATGTATATCTACTTGCTTCATAACAAAAACGAAGCACTAGATGCCTTCAAAGATTTTAAGGCTAAAGTAGAGAAACAATGTGGAAAGCAAATTAAGATCGTGAAAAATATTACCATAGATACATCGATGATGGACAAGTACCTGGTCCATTTGTGAAGTTTCTTCAAGAGCATGTAATAGTTGTCCAATACACCATGTCTGGTTCCCCGGACTAAAATGGTGTAGCAGAAAGAAGAAACCGAACCTTAATGGATATGGTGAGGAGTATGCGAAGTAACTCCAAACTTCCTGAATCCTTGTGGACTGAAACTCTTAAAATAACAGTGTATATATTGAATCGAGTTCAAATCAAGGGTTGTCTCAAAGACACCGTTTGAATTATGAAAAGTTTGGAAATCGAGTTTGTGACATATATGCGTTTGGGGATGCTCATCTGAAGTAAGAGTTCACAACCCACAAGAAAAAAAAACTAGAGCCAATGAACATTAGTGGGTATTTCATTGGATATGCCGAAATGTCTAAAGGGTATAGATTCTATTGTCCATCTCACAGCACTAGGATTGTGGAGTCGATAAATGTGAAGTTTCTTGAGAATGACTTGATTAGTGGAAGTGATCGATACTAGGATATTGTTTCTGAAAAGAATCATATCGATGCCCAACCTTCCACATCAAGTGAGAGATTGATTATCATTCACAACACCCCTCAAGTTCAAACGGGTGTTGGACAACCAATCGCTGAAGTTCTACAAGCCGCTGATGATAATCTAATGGATCAAGATGTTCAGGAATTGCCAAAAATTGTTGAACAACATGATCCTCAGGAAAATGTTGATACAACATTAAGGATATCTACTAGAGCAAGGAAATTAGCGATAACTAGTAATTATGTTGAGTATCTACAGGAATCGGACTATAATATCGGAGCCAAAAATGATCCTGAAACATTTTCACAAGCTATGAGTTGTAAATAATCAAGTTTATGATATGATGCTATGAAGGAAGAGATGACTTCTATGATATCTAATAGAGTTTAGGACCTTCTTGAGTTGCCTAATACGAAAGCCATAGGATGCAAATGGGCTTTTAAAACAAATAAGACTCATTGGGCAACATTGAGAGGTATAAAGCAAGACTAGTTGCTAAGGGATTTACTCAAAAGGAAGGAATCAATTACACATAGACATTTTCTCATGTATATAAGAAAGATTCCCTTCATATCATTATGGCATTGGTTGCACATTTTGACTTAGAGTTGCAACAAATGGATGTGAAAATGACATTTCTCAATGGAGATCTAGAGGAAGAGGTTTATATAAAATAACTAGGATGATTTTCCTCTAGTGGTAGTGAGAATTTGGTGTGCAAGCTCAAGAAATCTATATATGGATTGAAACAAACTTCTCCTCAATGTTATTTAAAATTCCATGATGTCATCTCTTCATTTGGATTTGATGAGAATATCATAGATCAATGTATATACTAAAAGGCTAGTGGGAGTAAATTTGTTTTCTTGTATTATATGTGAATAATATTTTGCTTGCAACCAATGATAAGGATTTACTACACAATGTGAAACAATTTCGCTATAAAAATTTTGAGATGAAAGATATGGGCGATGCATCACATGTCATGGTATTAAGATCCAAAAGGATAGATCTTCAGGTATTTTGGGTCTATCTCAATAGACCTATATCAAAAAAGTTTTAGAAAGATTTCAGATGAAAGATTGTTCGTCAAGTATAGTGCACATTGTGAAGGGTGATATAAATTTGAACCAGTGCCTGAAAAATGATCTTCAAAGGGAACAAATGAAGAACATTCCTTATGCTTCTGCTGTTGGAAGCCTAATGTATGCTCGAGGATGCACAAGACCTGAAATTGCATTTGTTGTTGGGATGTTGGGAAGATATCAAAGTAATCCAGGTGTGAACCACTAGAGCGCTGCAAAGAAAGTGATGAGCTAAAGATTACATGCTTATGTACTTATTGACTAATAATTTAGAAGTGACTGGCTACTCCGATCTGACTTTGTTGGATGTGTTGATTAATGAAAATCAACATCAGGATACATCTTTATGTTTGCTGGTGGAGCTGTATCTTGGAGAAGCGCAAAGTAGACCTTGGCTGCTACTTCCACTATAGAGACTGAGTTCGAATCTTGTTTTGAGGCTATCTCGCATGGTGTATGGATGAAGAGTTTCATTTCTGGACATAGAGTCGTAGATTAGATTTATAGGCTATTGATGATATTTTGTGATAATTCAACTGCAGTCTTTATGGCTAAGAACAACAAAAATGGTAGTCGAAGCAAGCACATCGACATCAAGTATTTGGCTATAAAGAAACATGTTAAAGAGAAAACAGTGGTTATTGAACACGTTAGCACTGAATTGATGATTGCAGATCCTTTAACAAAAGGCATGCCACTATTAAAATTTAAGGATCATGTAGACATAATGAGACTTGGTTCCTTTGTGTGATTTTCATTGTAAGAACAAATGTTAATTTAATGAAACTCTATTTGTGATGTTTTCTCATATTTGTTTTTCCTTGTGTACACAATTATTTTGAGAAATATCATTGATGTTTGGACCTAGAATAAACATATGGTTTATTCATTAAGTAATATGGGCTAATTTTTAACAAGCATGATACAATGTAATACATGGAAGATAATACTTGTTATTAGAGAACCTATCACCATGATTCATGTATTTTTGTTTCGAATGAGAATTGATAGATTTTGGATATCAAGTCAAGTGAGATGTATGGACCAAATGGGAGAATGTTAATATTTTGAAAATTTAAAATGGTCCAACATTTCTCTCATTTACAGGAGATTAATATATGTAAATAAACAAATAAATTAAACATTTAATAATTAATTAAAATAATTAATTAATATATACATAACCAATTAAAATAATTAATGAAATATGAAAATCAAAAATTGTATTAAAAAAGAAATTAACTATATAAATAAACAATTAAAAAAATTGATTGAGCCCAAAAGGCCTAGCGTCTGGATCCAGACTACCCAGCCATCTGGATCCGCCGTCTTGATCCAGACAACGAAATGAAAAGGCGTTGTTAATGGCGGAGATCGCCATTTCCGACGATCTCCGCTACAAAATCATCAAATTATCAATATATTCATGCGTAATATCACAAATTCAAATATTTTTGGCATAGATTATTCAAGAAATCTACATATAAGTATGCTTTATTTCAAAAATTAATTGCATATAATGGTTTCAAAATTCACCTTCTTCAATGTAGAAGATGGAGATTGCGTCGACGGTGTCTGAGACGATGGTGTCTGGGTCGTCGACGATTTGTAAAGCGTCTGGGTGTGTACAGTAATTTTCACTTTTTTCTCTTCACATACGAGGGTATAAATGAGAATGTATTAGTTTTTAATGTTTTAACCATTTTTGCTTTTTTTTATTTTTAAATAGTGGTCAAAGGCTGTTTGGGAAAAATGGTCAGGTCAATAGGCCGTCTACCACTAATTCCTCGTTGAAAAAAGAGAGAACACGTTTGTGGAGGGGAGAGACATATTTGGGGTAACAAGTTAATAAAGGAGAGAAAGGATGAAGACGTGTTTGGCCCAAAAGAAAATATGCTTATTTTCTTACATCGATACATTTTGATATATTAAACGGACACGTCAGCAAGTTGTTAGTCTATGTAGGCTTTTTTGTTAAATAAATGATGGTCAATTAATCGAAAGGCTTGATTGAATTTTTATATGAAGTAGGATAGTCGTGATGAATTAGAATCAATTTGAGTGATCATGATAGTACTAAGTATAAAATACAGTGGCCACGATAAATTTAACCCACCATAAATAACGGAAATTCATCTTTCCGACACAACCTTTCTTCCCAAAAATGAAAGATAAATGAATCTTTTCTAATCAACAATCAGCACAAAATATTCCTACATTTGAAGTTCATTGTACAAAACATCACAACCTTTCTTCTTCTTCTTTCTTTTTTTTTTTTTTTTTTTTTTTTTTTTTTTTTGCATTTTTACCTCTATTTACACATTTCATTGCAAAAATCATCATTTTCATCCATTTCAATCCAATTTCTCAGTAAACGAGGGCGAATCCAGACATGGGCTGCCCCGGACTGTAGTCTATGCTCTCCCAAGCCCAAATCTAGTTAGTCCACCATTTTATTTTTTTATTTTTTTTTGTTGAACCCATTAAATTTGATTGAGCAGCCCATGTCCAACCCAAAAATAAAAAATAAAAAAAAATGAGTCTAATCTAACAAAATGAGAGCATATTTGGCCCCCAATTTTTTTCCAAATTTTCCAAACCATTTTTAAACAAGCATGGGCCTCAGGTTAGACAAAAAGGACGAGTTGTCCGTCAATTCATGTTCTTGCATGTGTTTTAGGCTTGCAGCCATTTTGGAATTTTTAATTTCTCAAATGTACCCTTTAATTGATGGTTAGTGGCTTCCAAAAGGTGGTTGGCAATTATGTAAATATCTATTATTTCTGGGGGCAAAATAGACCATCCATTTTTAACGGCATTATCTTCCTGACAATAATCTGAATTTAAATTTAAATTTGAATATCCATTTATAAGTCAAACCCAAACCTAAAACGACTTTTATTTCTAATCCGTTGGCTTCCTCCTCTTCCATGAGGGTCCATAGCAAGTACACAGTACACAACGATTCAATTCCTCCAATTCGGCAAGTGGTAATTGGTAAGTATTTTCAATTTTGGAGTTTAGTTTCTTGTATTTTGTAACTTGAAACGTTTTTTATATACATTTTTAATACCTAATATTGATTATTGAGAATGGGTTTTCCGTTTTTGAGAAATAGAATAGAAGTTTTCTTGTTTCTGCTTGGCAAACAGGGGACACGAGCCGGGAGGGGCAGGGAACGTGGACGGTAGAATTGGGAAGAGGCTAGAACCATGGAAACTAGAATGGCCGAATAGGAGTGGTTTGTAGATTTTCATTCCTTATTTCTTCCATTCCTCCACTTGTTTCTTGTACTTTTACTTATTTACATATTTTTTATTGATTTATTCTATCTCCTTTTTGTTATTCTATTTGCCTTTTTCTTTTTTCTTTTTTGCATAGAAGGGACAAGTGGAAGACTTTTGAAATTTGAACAAAAAATTGTGTTTAGAACTTTGTGTTTAAGAGGGGTAGAAGTTTTAACTTCTAAGTAATTGGTGTACCAATTCTTGATTTTTATCATTTTATGTACTTTCATTTGATGATCTCATTTTTCTTAAGTTACAATATGAAGAATTGGTCATTTCACAAGCCATTTGTACACACTCAAAATCTCACTGATCAATAGAAATTTGGTCATTAAGGTAGCATCGAGATTCTAAATTAATTTTGATAATAGTTTTTCAACATACGCGCCTTAGTTAATTAGATTGTGAAGTAAAAGTTCATTCTAAATTCTAATGCGGAACTCCTCTTCATTGTTAACGGGCTTAATTGTCAAGTATCAACATGCTTAATTCCCTAGACACGTAAGAAAAGCAAAAGCTTGTATATACCCTAGTAAGCAAATGTCCTCGTCTCTCTACTTATTGAGTTTCCAGCAAAATATTGAATTGAATGTTGTCGCCTACTTGTCTAAATTGTTGTCGGTAAATTAGTTAATTAATTATTGTTGAAATGTTGTCTTGTCGACTTAGGGAATTATTTTTTTATTGTAGTTTGAGCAATATCATTGATGATTGATTTTTTTTTTTTTTTTTTTTTGCAATTTTAAGAAATTGAAAATGGAAGGTGTTGACCTCTCAAGAAGAATAAGAACTTGTTTTCCTTCTTTCAAATGGCATATCGATATGTAGAAAGTACAACTTCCAATTGACTAAATGAACATCATCCTTCATTTCCATCATAAATCGAACGACATTCATCCTCAAATATTAGCATTGAACCGGAACCCGGAAAAAGAAAGCAAATACTTGAAATTTTTTTAATCTACAAGATGAGATTAGAGTGATATATCTAAAGGTTGAGCCTAATCAACCAAAACTTGTTGAGTATCTAAAGACACAAGGAAAATCTCAGTCTCGTCGCTTTCAAGGAAAATAGTTCAACCAATTTCCGTGGCTAGAGTATTCACTTATAACAAATAGGGCATATTGTTTTTATTGTTATCTTTTTCGGAATGATGGGAATTCATCCAATTGTTTGGCACTGGTGACTTCTAGATATAACTAATGAAAAATGGTTAATGACAGATCAAAATGTGCTTATCTTACGCATTTTCGATTATCGGATGATAATATGTGTGAGAGAAGAGCTAAAGATTTAATAAAATTGTCTCAACATATTGATAAATTGATTGTGTATCGAATTTAAAAATTGAGAAACGTTGTTTAAGTTTAAAGATTTCAATTTGAAGTGCTCGATGACTAGCATTTCAAAGTTGTTCCTTCGAAGGTCATAGTGAATCTTCATCTTCATTGAATCACAGAAATTTTCTTGAAAAGATAAAAATTTAGGCAGAACAAATACAAAAATTGATAAAGTTGTTTTGAAAAAAGCTCCAAAAAAATGTCCAATACATTGCTCTAAGTATTCAAAAAGAAATTTTACACATAATGGAAATAGAGTAAGAAGGATGATTCGAGAAGAAATTGGGGTGGATACTTTTGTATTCTTGTTGATGAAACACAATATGCATCTAAAAGAGAACAAATAGCCATTATTTTGAGGTTTGTGAATCGTCAGGGTATTTTGATGGAATGCCACTTTAATATAAAAAAACGTTAGTGACACTACATCATCAAATCTAAAAATTAAGATTTTAAACGTTCTTGATCAACATGAACTTCAAGTAGCGAAAATGAGAGACCAGTGATATGATGGTGCTAGTAATATATGAGGCACTTGGAATGGACTTCAGGCAGTATTTCTTAAAGATTGTCCATATGCGTATTGTGTCCATTGTTTTGCTTATCGACTATAATTGGTATTGGTTTACGTAACTAAAGAAGTTGATATTATTTGGGAGTTCTTTTCTCATTTGGACAATATTATCAACATTATCACTTCTTCCCCTAAACGCATTCCAGAGCTACAATTTGCTCAAAGAAATGAAATTGAACATATGTTAGCTACTGGGGAGTGTGAGTCAGGAAGATGAGAAAATCAAGTGGGTAATTTACAATGATCATGATCAACTAGTTGGAGGTCTCATAATGACTCTATAAAGAGCTTGATAGATATGTACAACGCAACTTACAACGTGTTTGAAAATCTTAATATCCATTGTCCAAATGGAAGATCTCGGGTGAAGTTTGTGGCACTTACAAACATGAAAAGTTTTGATTTTGTGCTCAATTTGCATTTAATGCTTAACATCATGAGATTAACTGATGTTCTTTGCTAGACCCTTCAAAGGAAATCTCTTGACATTTTGACTGCTATGAGATTCGTTTCTACTATAACAAAACTCCTTAAAAATTTGAGAGATGATGAATGGGAAGAATTTCTTCAAGAAATGAAAAAGTTTTGCTCAAAACATGATATTGAGATACCCGACCTAAAAAGTTTGTATAAGGTTGATCCATGCGTTCTCATGATCAAATTATAACGGAGCATCATTATCACTTTGATGTTTTCAATGAAGTAATGGATTTCGTACTGATGGAATTAAATGCAAAAATTAATGATACATCAGTCGAACTTCTCACACTTAGTGTGACTTTGGATCCTAGAAATTCATTTGAATCATTTAGCATTCATGATATTTGCACACTTATTGAAAATTCTATCATGTATATTTTTCAAAGCAAGATATTTGTACTTTGGAATATGAGTTGCACCATTATAAGCTAGATATGAAGAGTGAGCGTCGATTTCAAGTATGTACACTTGTTAAGTTATGTCGACAGTTAATTGAGAGTAGCACGTCGGAAACTTATATTATGGTTACTCGATTGATTCGTCTTATACTAACTTTACATGTTTCTACGACGACTACTAAGCGAGCATTTTTAGTAATGAAACACGTGAAGACAGATCTTCCTAACAGAATGGAGGATGGCTTTTTTGCTGATTGTATGATACTTTTCATCAAACGAGAACTTGCTCAAAAAATAAATATATACTATGTTGTAGACGAATTTTATATTTTAAAATCTCGTTGGGAACAATTTCAAATTAAATGAATTTGAATTTAATTAATATATGAATTTATTATATCGATTTTTAAATTTTAGCCAGTGAGCCAAAAATTCCTGGATTCGACCATGTCAATAAAAAATCATGAACTGACGAATATATCCTCTTATTTAAATAAAACAATAAGAAAAGAACAAAAAAATAAAGAATTTATTACGATCGTACTCCCAATTTTTTTTAAAAAAAGTGCAAATGAGTCCCAAATAAATTATTAAAAAATTAGAAATTAAACAAAAAATTATTTATCCTCCTCTACCACCACAAAAAGCAGCAAACAATTAAAAACACTTGATATAACCTTAGAACTTAGTGGTGCTAAATATCGACTGACTTCCCTCCAATTATTCTCCAAATCTTCCCAACAAGAAAAAGGAAAATTGAAACGGAAAATTCATTCCATTGATTTAAAATTCTGACCATGAAAATCATCACTGCAATCAACTTCTAAAAGAAGAATTCTTGAAGAAAGAATAAGAAATGGGAAAGGAGATGATGAGATGAGTGGGGAAATAGAGGAGCAAAACATATAAGACATTCTTCAAGATCACTGCCAATTTATTCCTCATACCCACTAACCAATTATTTTTTTCCTTTACAGAAATATTCACAAAAATAACAAAATTTCACTGGAAAAACATAACGTGTTTACTGTCCTTGAATGAGGATGCCCAAAATATGCAGCAGAAACATCTGGAAACATCCTGCAATGAGTTTGAAAAAGAGACAAATGGTGGATTTAGTACGTGGAGGAAGGGATTTCTTTTGGGGGATTTGGTTGCGCCGAAGGCAAGGTGAATTTTTTTTTTATGTGAAATCTTATTTTTTTTGGTAGGGAATTTTTTTTTTTAAATAAAAATAAAAATTCCTTACTTGTGGTGGAGGAGGGAGAAAATTTTTTTTTTTTTTTTTCATTTCTAATTTTTTTTTTAATAATTTATTTGGGATTCATTTGTACTTTTAAATAATAATAAAAAATGGGAGTATAATTTCAATTAGTTCTTCTTTTTCTTTTATTTAAATAGAATGGCATATTCATCATTTCACAATTTTTTTTATTGACAAATTGGATTGAAATGGATGAAAATAGGGGTGTAAGCGGTCCGATTTTATTAGTTTTTGACAAAATTTCAAACCAAACCGTTTACACTAGTTTGAGAAAAATTCAAACCTAAACCAAAACATTTTGAACGGTTTGAAAAAAACTCAAACATAAATCTAACGGTTTGTTCCGGTTTTAAACCGCCGGTTTCGCCGTATTTTTTTTGCCCGTCGTCCGATTTTAAACCGCTGATTTCACTGTATATTTTTTTATCTGTCTGCTTTTATGCTATTAATTTAGGAGTGTGCATTTTTTTCCAGAAGCGGTAGAATCGAACCGAAACCATTTAGAACTGGTCGATTCTGTTTCGGATCTTCTAAAAAATAATTTGATTTTGAGACAAATTATTAAGAATCAACTGACTCCGGTCCAGTTTTCGGTTCTAGTATGGGAATCGCGGGGAATCGGATGGTTCTCATAGGATTTTTTTGATAATATATATTATTCAATCTCCAATCACTTTTATAAAAAATAATAGGGTTCCTTCTTTATTTTAGATCTCAACACTTTTTTTTCTTTTATTATTTTCTTTTCTCTTCTTATAATTCTTTGATTAACTGATTCTCAAGCCAAATTAAAATATTGAGTAAATCTATACCTAAATAAATTTATTTACAATATATAATTTCTTTTCTAAGATCTGAAATTTTTATTTTGTTTTCACTTTGATTACATTGTTGTTGATCCGATCAAAACTTTTCATCTAGATTTCTACAAATTATAATCGACATAACCGAAGTTGCAATAATTTTTTAAAGGGTGTCCAATTCAATGTATGATTTTGATTTTGAATGAAGTTTATTTAATCATTAGAGTACTATGCAGGTTATATAAGTTGATGATTGTTTGACGATAGTAATTTATATGGAATACGTGGGATTGCTTGATGAATCGTTTCAGACTTTCAGTTTAAGAGGTTATGGAATATATGAGTCTCATTTAAAAATAAATAAAAAAACCCAACACAAAAGTCTTACAAGTTACAATTTAGAAAATTTCATTTTTTTAATTTTTATATTTTTTTTACCGGTCCGGTTTGGTTTTAAATTGCAATAAAATTTCTCAAACCTAAACCAAATAGTTTTTAACCAGTTTGGTTTGATACAAAATCATTTCGTTGACGAGTCCACGTGGTATCAAATCGACGGTTTTCAAAATGCGGTTTCGATTTGATTTTTCTATTTGGCGATTTTTGCTTACAGCCCTAGATGAAAATGTTGATAATCACATAGAAATGTGTAAATAATGGTGAAAATACACAATAAAATGAAAGGTTATAATGTTTTGCACAATGAACTTTAAATGTATGAACGTTTGGGCTAATAACCCTAAAACTAAATAGCCTTTTTAACCTATAATTTGGTAATCTGCTTTTTAATTTTGTATTAAATGATAGGATTTTGTCACTAAATCTTAAATTATTTAGCTATTGTTGATTGTTTATTTGTTCCACATCTCTGCTTCAACATGTTATTAAGTATTACATAGCAAAAGCATCCTTAAAAATACTTAGTACTAAGATTAGTGATTAATTCCAGCGAGCAGCGACTAGATACTATATCGAGGCATGTTATTTAAATGCTTTTTTCTCATGTTTTGGGCATTTTTAGAATTTTCACTGAAAATACTCAAAACGTTAAAAATGTTTTTTGAATTTTATGTCATAAATTTAACCTTGTTTTCGAAAATATATTTTCAAAAATATAGACCAAGCACGTTTTTCATGTTTTGCAAAATTGAAAATTGAAGACGGTTTGAAAATATCGAACCAAACGCATCCTAATATTTTCATTAATTTAATGTCATTTAATGATATACGTAAGCATCGAATATATTTTCATCACACTTTTTGTAAGAGTTTTAAAAGGTGTAAACCGTGACAAGATGACAAGATCAAGTCTCAAACTTTATGAGCCTAGTCCCTAGGTGTAAAAAAAAACACATTTTTATATTTTTTTAATATTATTTTAACTATTCTATGACCATTAAATAAATAAAATAATTTATATAAAATTATAAAAAAAAAACGTGAATACTATAATTACGTATTATATTAATGAACATGTTTCCAGTTTTTAAAACTAAACAATTGAAAATTGAAAGCATGACACTTTTTGAAATATAATTGTACGCCATCCTAACAAAGAATTTTGGATGAAAATTGTCACCAAAGATAAAATATATTAATATTGGGTGATGGTTGTGATGGAAAAAAAAGGAATTTAAGTGTGAAAATGAGCAAGATGTTATAAATAATTTGAATATTAACGAATGATAATTATATTCCAGAAGAATATGGACATATTATTGTAGAAGAAGCATATTTTTATATTAAATTAATATACTAGAAGGATAATCAATTGTTGCTTTGGAACAAAACACAATTATCATATTTAAATATTCCGGAAGAATATCGTTGAATCATTTGAATTAATTTATGTTAATCAATATTCTAAAGAATATTGTGTTGATTTGGAAGGAGCACAATTCTATATTTATTAATATTCTTGAAGAATATTATGTGATTATTGTTGAAGATTCACAAATTTATAGGCTTTGATGTAACTATTGTATTATTGCTCTGAGAAGAATATAAATTTAGAATCAATATTTTAGAAAAATATTAGATTATTCCCTTTCCATTCCAAAATAAATTGTTGTTATTGTTCGTAAAAAAGCACAAATTATTACATTATGTTGTAAATAGAGAAGAATAAGAAGAAGATAGTTAAAGTCAATATCTTGTGTGTATTTCATTAATGACCAAAGTCCTATATTTATAGGTAAAAATCAGGGATACAATGGTGATAATTTCTAGGGCTACAAGAATATAATTGTCATTTACTACAAACCCTAATAAACTTTCCTTTTACAACATTCCTCCTTGAATGACACATTACAAAATATCTGTCTCGTTAAAACCTTGTTTGATAAAAACCTAATAGGACAAAAAAAATCAAACGAATGAAAAAAGTACAGTTATTTTGGAGTATTAAAAATAAATGTTGCCTCATTAAAACCTTGCTAGGAAAATCTAGTGGGGTAAAACCTATGCGAAGGAAAAAGAGTACAGCTACTCCCCCTAATGTTGATCACTAAAAATCTTTGAGTCGACGTATTCCAATCCCATGGACTAATTTCTTGAATGTAGATGTTGGCAGTGTTTTTGTGAATAAATCGGCCAAATTGTCACTTAAGCGAATTTGTTGAACATCGATGTCGCCATTCTTCTGAAACTCGTGTGCATGAATGAATTTTGGAGAAATATGCTTCGTCATGTCACCTTTGATATAGCCTCATTTGAGTTGTGCAATACAAGCTGCATTGTCTTCATACAAAATTGTTGGACTATCTTTTATTGAAGTTAACCCGCATGATACTTGAATATGATGGGTCATGTTCCTCAACCATACACATTCTTGCCCTGCTTCATGGATTACAATAATTTCAGCATGATTTGAGGATGTTGCTGTTAAGGATTGTTTTACAAATCTCCATGATATAGCTGTTCCTCCACGTGTAAACACATATCCTGTTTGTGATTTAGCTTTATGTGGGTCAGATAGATAACCTGCATCCGCATATCCCACTAAAGTAGATCCCGACTTTTGGGAGTAAAATAATCTCAAATCAATAGTATCCTTTAGGTAACGAAAAATGTGTTTAACACCATTCCAATGTCTTTGACTTGGTGTAGAGCTATATCTTGCAAGGAGATTTACAGAAAAAGTTATGTCGGGTCGAGTGCAATTTGCAAGATATGTTAATGCTCCAATTGCACTAAGATATGGTATTTCAGGACCAAGAACATTTTCTCCATCTTCAAGTGGACGAACTGGGTCCTTTTTCACATCAAGTGATCGAACAATCATAGGTGATGCCAATAAATGTGCATTATCCATATAAAATCGTTTTAAAACTTTTTCTGTATATGTAGATTGATGAATAAATAATCCTTCTGGGAAGTGTTCGATTTGCAACCTAAGACAAAATTTGGTTTTTCCTAAATCCTTCATCTCAAATTCATTTTTCAAATAATTAGCAGTTTTGTTGAGCTCTTCAGGAGTTCCAATTAAGTTTAGATCATCAACATAAACTGCGACAATTGCAAATCCAATATTTGTTTTCTTTATGAGAACACATGGGCAGACATCGTCATTTTTATAACCCTCATTCAACAAATATTCGCTAAGACGATTATACCACATGCGTCTTGATTGTTTCAGTCCATATAATGATCTTTGCAATTTAATTGAGAACATGGTTCTCGGGCATGTATCGTTTGCTCCTGACACTTTAAGTCCTTCGGGAACTTTTATATATATGTCACTATCAAGTGAACCATATAAGTATGCAGTTACTATATCCATAATGCGCATATCAAGTTTTTGTGACACAGTCAAACTAATCAAAAATCTAAAAGTGATGGTGTCCATTACGGAAGAATATGTTTCATCATAATCAATACCTGGTCTTTGTGAGAAACCTTAAGCTACTAGTTGGGCTTTGTATCTTGTAATTTCATTATTTTCATTTCTCTTTCGTACAAAAACTCATTTGTATCTTACAGGGATTACATTTTCAGGTGTTCGACCTACAGGTCCAAATACTTTTCGTTTCTCTAAGAAATTCAATTCCGCTTATATGGATCCTTTCCATTTTGGCCAATCATTTCTATTTTGACAGTCTTTAACTGATTATAGTTCAGGATCCTCATTTTGCATAATATCAAGAGCCATATTAAAGGCGAAAATATTGTCTATAACAACATTATTCCGTTCCCATAATTTATGAGATAACATATAATTTATTGAAATCTCATTATTTTCGGACACTTGTTCTTCAGGAACCATATTTTCAATATTTGATTGATCAATCTTTTCTAATGTTACTTCTTCTGAGGTTTTTGGTTGATTTTTCTCTTGTACTTTTCTTTTTCGAGGTACAGAATCTTTTGAACCAACTGGTCAACCACGCTTCTAGCGCATGTGAGATTCATTTGCCACAGCAGATTGTCCTGCAGGGATGTCAATTTTTTTGCTGGAATATTTTCTGCTGGTACATATGACTTTGTCACTTTTTTCGTGTCAACAAATATATCAGGTAAATCATTCCAAGAGATAGAGTTATTTCATTTCAAGAAATTGAGAAAATATTTTGCTCACATTGATTACTGCGGGGATCAAAATGAGATAGAATTATTTCATTCCAAGAAATTTTACCTTGTTTTTCAGAATGTAGTTTTTCCCTCCCAAAGTTGGGAAAGCCATTTCATCAAAATGACAGTCTGCAAAACGTGCAGTAAATAAATCACCCGTTAAAGGTTCCAGATACCTAATAATGGATGGTGAATCAAAACCCACATAAATTCCAAGTTTTCGTTGGGGACCCATTTTAGTACGTTGTGGGGGTGAAATAGGGATTTGGATAGTACAACCAAAAATCATTAGGTGAGAAATATCAGGTTTATGACCAAATGTTGCAAGGGTGAATATTGATAATATGTAGTTGGTCTAATACGAACCAATGATGCATCATGTAATATGGCACGTCCCCAAACAGAAGTTGGTAGCTTTGTTTTCATAAGTAATGGTCTAGCTATAAGTTGTAGACGTTTAATAAACGACTCTGCTAAACCATTTTGTATATGGACATGCGCAACTGAATGTTCAATAGTAATCCCAATTGACATACAATAATTATCGAATGCTTGTGATCTGAATTCATCAGCATTGTCAAGACGAATAGTCTTGATTGAGTAATCGGGAAATTGTGCTCGTAATTTTATTATTTGAGCAAGTAGTCTAGCAAATGTTACATTCCTAGTGGAAAGTAGGCAAATATGTGACCATCTAGTAGAAGAATCAATTAATACCATAAAATAACGAAATGGTCCATATGGTGGGTGTATTGGCCCACATATATCTCCATGAATTCTTTCCAAGAAAGTTGGAGATTCAACATTGACCTTTGTAGTCGAAGGTCTAATGACTAACTTGCCTTGTGAACAAACTACACATGGATAATAATTAGGTAAAAAAATCTTCTGGTTCTTTAAAGGATGTCCATGTGAGTTGTTTATTATTCGACGCATCATTATAGCTCTTGGATGTCCAAGTCTATCATGCCAAAGTATAAAACTTTTTGGGTTAACGAACTTCTGGTTCGTGACATTATTTGATTCAACAATTTTTATAAATGTATAGTACATGCCAGATGGGAGTGCATGAAATTTTTCTTTTATTTGCTTTTTGCCAGATACAAAGAAAATTATGTAAAGATATTCAACACTATTTTCTTGCATCGTCTCAATGTGATATCCATTGAAGCGGATATCTTTAAATCTAAGCAAACTTCTTCTGAATTTGCTAGAGTAAAGTGCATCGTTAATATATAATTTTGTATTATTTGGTAAAATAATACAAGCTCTTTCGGAGCCTTCAACGATATTCGATACACCAGATATCGTATTAACATTATTTTCTGCTAATGTTAAGTCCAAAAAATGTTTATTTTTTTGAAGAATTGTATGTGTAGGTACACTATCAATCAAACAAGTATTTTGACAATCCATCATCAATCTATAATTACAACAAAATACATATGTTTTAATAAAAACTTGAATTTAAATTTAAAGAAGTAAATATGATTCAATAATATGAAATTGACGATGCATAACAAAGTTTTCCCCTTTTTTTTGTGAAAAGTAAAAAAAAAATATTTCTAACTAAATTTGTAAAATAAAGTGAAATACTAGAAGAATAGAAAATAAATTAATCTACATCTTTCATCACATCACCCCAATCAAGTGGTCAATATTTTCATTTGGATCAGCAAAGAAATCGGAGACATCCAAATAAGTCACATCAATCGGATCATCATAATTAGCGAAATTTGTCTCAACTTTTCCTTTTTCCTTGATTGATTTTTGAAAAAGATCCACAAGGTGTTTTGCCGTACGACAGGTACGTGTCCAATGCCCTTTCATTCCACATCTAAAACAATTTTCTTCATGCACCTTTTTGGATGTGCTACTTTCGTTTGCTTTGTGCCTTTTGAAATTGTTGCCTTGCTGATGATAATTTTGTTGATTATTTCATCCATAATTTATTCCACGTGCACGTCCGCGTCCACATCGAAATCCGTGTCCACGTCCAAATCCTTAACTTGATATTGCATTTGCTTCAGAAAATACAGTACCATTTGCTTCAGGCAATGGTACAGAACCAGTTGGACGTAACCCATGATTTTTCATTAGAAGTTCATTATTTTGTTCGGCAATAAACAAACAAGATACAAGTTCTGGGTACATTTTGAAACCACGCTCACGATATTGCTGGTGCAGGAGCACATTTGAGGCGTGAAAGATAGAAAAAGTTTTCTCCAACATATCTTCATCGGTGATTTTTTCTCCACACAAGATCAATTTTGAAGATATTCTGAAGAGTTCAGAATTGTACTCACTTACAATTTTGAAGTCTTGCAAACAAAGGTGCATCCACTCATAGCGGGCTTTGGGGAGGACTATAGTCCTCTGATGATCAAATCTTTCAGTCAATTTTTTTCAAAGAGCATGTGGATCTTTCTCAGTGAGATATTCAATTTTCAATCCATCGTGAAGATGGTGACGAAGAAATATGAGTGCTTTTGCACGATCCCACATGGAGTCTTTGTTTCCTTATTTTATTATATCTCCCAGACCTTTTGACACAATGTGGATATCAGCATCAAGTACCCATGACAGATAATTTTTGTCAGATATGTCAAGTGCAGCAAACTCAAATTTTGTGATGTTTACCATTTGATTAACTACACAATAAAAAAATATAATTAGTTTCGAAGAATATGATTAATCATTACATAATAGTTAATCAAATAATATCAACATAAGTTGCGTGTTTTTCTTCAGGGAATAAACACTAATTTAAGATAATATATTCATCGAAATATGTGCTACTTTAGTAGCACGTTGTATTTTATTATTGTTTCTTCAAGATCAATATATAAATATTTTTCTAAAATATTGAAAATTATAATTTATGCTTTTCAGGAGCAAATAATATTCTCCTGGAATATTAATTATAATATTGTGCTACTTCATGAGCAACAATAAATTATATGTAATCGATAAATTTATAATTAATATTCTTCTGAAATATTAATTATATA
Source organism: Osmanthus fragrans (assembly GCA_019395295.1). Classification (NCBI taxonomy): domain Eukaryota; kingdom Viridiplantae; phylum Streptophyta; class Magnoliopsida; order Lamiales; family Oleaceae; genus Osmanthus; species Osmanthus fragrans. The sequence continues at coordinate 25,100,758 of CM033341.1, read as the reverse complement.
ATGTTGTGTTATTTCATGAGTAATAACAAATTATTGTTATAATAGACAGATCTACATGTACTAAATTATATTGAGTATTAAAAAGAATAAAAACATGGTAATTAATCAATAAAAAAAAATCTAAGAGACAATCTATTGAAGTAGCAATAGCAATTAAGGCGCATGGATTGAAAATTAAAGTACACATAAAGTAGTGACGTGATGGCCAAAGCAATATAGGTCCTATAGTAGAATTGAATGAAGTAGCAGTAGCAATTAAGGCGCAAAAATTGAATTAAATTACACGTAAATCAGTGATGTTATATTGCATACGATCAAAATAATTGCAGTTGGGAAGATGTGGTGTTAGATTTGCATTAATTTCAGCGCCTAAATTTCATACCCACAGAAGCAAGGGAGACAAGAATTCATAAATAGTACTTTTTGAAAGGCAAAATTTCAAACTAATTTCATACCCACGCATGATAATTCAAAGGCAGAATTAATGGCATACTCGTAAATTAAAGGCACGTAGTAAATTAAAGGCAGAGAAGAAACTTTCTGAAAAAGCACGTAGTATATTATAATCATGGTCAATGAAGGTCCAACAAGATGAAAGTTTGGAATTGGATTTCAAGACTTGCAATCTTGATTTGTTGAATGTGTGCTTGATTCTGGACTAGAGCTAGAAAAGTTGCATGGCTATATCATGAATAGCACTAAAAAAATATAAAGACCAGATTCACGTATTCAAGTATGTGTAAAATAAATTCACGTGTTACCAAATTAATTTTGGTACACATGACAGATGATTATGCTAAAAAAAATACTACTTTCTCTAAACTTTAAAGAATTAAGTGTTCGTGCTGATAACATGTTGTAAAATAGAGAAGAAGAAGAAGAAGAAGAAGAAGAAGAAGAAGAGAGTTAAAGTCAATACCTTGTGTGTATTTCATTAATGACCAAAGCCCTATATTTATAGGTAAGAATCAGGGATACAATGACAATAATTTCTAGGGCTATAGGGGTATAATTGTCATTCACTACAAACCCTAACAAGCTTTCCTTTTACAACACATTACAATATATTGAAAAATATTGTATTATTGCTCCAGAAAAGCATAAATTTATAAAAAAATTATTCTCGATAAATATCATAAATTAAAATTATATTTTTTTCTTATGTCTCATAATATTTTGTTTAACTTTCTTTGTTAAGTTAATGAAATTTAATCATTTTGATGATAAGTAATTGCGAATTTTCAATTCACAGCCTTAAAGAAAAAAAAAACAAAGACTATGATTATATGCAAATTCTGTCATTCATCGGGTATTGATTGTTATCATTTTTTTATGAAATTATTATAGTTACTGAGAATGTCAAGAATGAGTTACCGTGTGTTCTTTTGAGTGCATTCATAAGAAATTAAAAGAAATTATCTATTTGGAACTTACAATCATAGAATTTGCTTGGGGAACAAAAAAGATTTGGTCACGACTTTAGATCAATGGGCATGTATATCATCCTACTAAATTTGTAGTATTACTGCAATTTTTTGGGCTCAGGTGAAATCATTCCAATTTCATGTATTATATAGGTACATATATACATACATACATATATATATATATATATATATATATATATATATATATTTATAGGGGATTAGACAGAGATAACAAAAATAGATAATTTTATTCAAATGTTTGACAAAATACAAAGATTGAAAGATACAAGATAAAAGTTTTAAAACTTATACAAGAATTAAAATCTATCTTCGAGGTGTTGGAATTCACTCTCTCTAATGCTGATGACAGAGCCTTCTTTTATACTTGAGATTTGAAGCTCCGGACTTGAAAATCTCTTCAATATTGTTGAAAAATCTTGAATGATGACTTCTTTGAAGTGGTAGAACCCACCATTTGTAGTTGTCTACCATGATTCACGACTTTTGAAAATGAATTTCAAAAGTTAATATTCTACTTTAATAAAGTAGATTTATGATAAAAGATTATGGATAGCTTCTTCATCATAGGCATCATAATCCTCATCATTATTTTGATCATCTTGTTCATATGGTTCCATAAGATCATTGATAACAATATCATAGCAACTGTCAGACATTTGAAGTTTGTCTTCAAATATTTGAGATATCAATAGTACCCTTTTTACCCATCTTCTTTCATCAGTAAATAGAAGATAATTATCATCTTCATATTTCAAATCAAGGAAGATATTTGAAGAAAATCCATCAATTTTCTTTTTCACAAAAGAAATTGATTTTGGTCTGATCATAGACAGTATTTCTCTTGAACAGCATGATCTAATAGTCTCAATATCTTAAGAATGATATGTCTTCAGTTTGATTGATACTTCATGCATTGGGAGAAGTCCTTGAATATAATGACTCCAAACAACAATAATATGTTTTGCTGGAAAATATTCTTCAGCAAAGAGTTCTTCATCCTCTTGATAATTTTCCACAATCCATCCCAGAAGAATGGTTGCACATTCAATTTTGAAAGTAGCAGCACCTAGTCTGATCATATTTTTAATAATCTTTTGCAAGGGATTTGGAAATAATGAAATATTGGTATTAAAATCGATAAAAATTGAAGATAAAAATCCCCATTCAAAAAGTCTTTTGAGATTTTCATCAAAATTTTTGATAATTGAAATTCCATTTAGAAGAAAATGAAGATCATGATAGCTTTCACTAATCACAAAATTATCAAATGTGAAATTATTATACATATTAAAGATAATATCTTTAAAATTAAAGGACATGATGGATCTCAATTAGAAATATTATAAAATATTTCTATTGGTAATTGAATAACTTTCTTCATTAAATCTTTTCTTTCTTTCTTTAGAAGTCCAAAATTTTTTGAATGAGAGCTTTTTGAATAATGAAAAGATTTTGAAACGGATTTTTCTTCAAGAGTTAAACTCTTGATTAATTTATTACAACTATCAAAGATGTCAGCTGTATCTTTGAGAGATTTAATAACATCTCTTTTATTACCTTGATGAAAAGAAGTGAAGATATCATCAAGATTAATAATATGGTATTTTGTAAGTTTTTTGAAAGTTTTGAAAACAAACCTTTGTGAATAGAATATAGCTTTCTCTTTTCCTTTTAAATCCATGAATCAAGCTTTAAATACAATATTAAAAGTTGAACTGAAAAACTCCAAATCCTACAAACGGGAACACCCTCACGCTTTACACAGCAACACGGGCTTACCAACGTCTATTCAACAGAAATACATGAAATAAATCAGTGTTTCTTTAAACATAATATGAAAAAGAAAGACATTTGGATTTGAAAGAAAATGGATAGCTATGAGAAATCTTATTTGATCTTATTTTCTAAGAACTCTCTTGTTAAGAAATCTGCAAGATAGTTAGATTTACCTTGTAAATAAAGAATTTTGAAATCAAAACATGACAAAATAGTTTGCCATCTAGCAAAGATTTGTTTGGAAACAAGATTTTTGACATCTTTTAGCAGAACGTCTTTAGATGCTTTGCAATCAGTTTTCAAAACAAATTCTTTATTGATCAAATCATCTTGAAATTTCGAAATACAGAGGACTATTGAAAGAATCTCCTTTTTGATAGTTGAATAGTTCTTTTGAGGGCCAGTCCAAACACCGCTATGATATCGGACTAACTATTCAACTTTTAACTCAAAAGGAATTTGCTTTAAAACCCCACCATACCCTATGTCTGACGCATCTGTCTCAACAATTATGGAGGCTTTAGGGTCTAGGATAGAAAAGTAGGGTATACTTTTGACAGCTAATTTTGCTTTTTGGACGGCTATGGTGCACTCATTAGACCATGGGGACGGATTCTTTTGTAATCTTTGAAAAAGTGGAGCGCAAATCACGTGAATATCTTTGATAAAATCTGCAACATAATTGTTACATCCCAAAAATGTTTGAAATGACGTTTTTTCTAAGATTTTGTCGGGGAATTTGTTCGTAAAATCCAAACTTTTTTGAATAGGTGTTAAAGTGTCATAATTGATATTATGACCCAAGAACCAGATTTTTGTTTGGCATAAAACAATCTTTTTTGCAGAGATGGCTAAACCATTTTTTCTTTGCGATATGAATGAATGTATGCAGATGTTTGAAATGTTGTTCCATACTTTCTGAGTAAATAAGAACATCATCGATATAAACAATAATAAAATTTGAATAAGGGTTGAAAATATCATTCATAATTTTTTGAAATTCAGAAGGAGCATCTTTTAGACCAAAAGGTATAACATTCCATTCGTATTAACCGAAAGAAACATTAAATGCAATTTTGTATCTATCTTTTCAGCAATTTGAATTTGCCAAAAACCAGATTTCATATCAAATTTTGAAAAGATAACAACTTTGAATAATCGATTTAATAAATCTTTTTGAGGTAAAGGATATCGAATCCATTGAAGAGCTGTATTGAGAGGCTTGTAATTGATAACAAGTCGAGAACACCTCTCTCAATTTCAACAGAATTATTGACATAGAAAGCTGAGCAACTCCAAGGAGATTTACTAGGCCAAATGAGGCTTTTCTCAAGGAGATCGTTGATTTCTTTAATACAAATATCAAGCAATTCCTTGTTCATTTGAATAGGTCGAGATTTTGTAGGAATATTTGACTCATTAAAATCATAATTGTAAGGAAGAGGAACGATATGTTTCTTTCTATCCCAAAAAGCATTTGGAATTGTAGAACAAATTTCTTGTTCAATTTGATTATGTAATTTTGAAATCTTTTCTTTTGTTGAAGAATTTTGCAATTGTTCTTCAATCCTTTGAAACTTGATTTTTTTCTTTAAGAAATCTAATATGATTTTTCTTGAAATTAATATTATTAATCATTTTTGAAATAGATGCTTCTTTTAAAGAATTAACATCTATAGTTGAAGGAGGATTTGAAAATTTAAAAAATATTTATTGTCCATAAACATTTGTAGTAAGTCTCTTAGAATCAGCTTGAAAGGGATAAATTTGAACAATCAAAGGAGTACCAAGAATAACTTCTTGATCTAAATTTTTTACAAGATAAAATATATTTTTAAAACAAATATTTGAATTACAAACATGAGCTTTTGAAAGTTTGTAATGAATATCTAATTTTTTTTCCACTAGTGCCATATAATCGCTCAGTGGTTTTTTCAAAATATTTTGTAGGGATGAGACCTTCCCTTATACAATTTTGATTTGCACCAGAGTCAATAAGAACACGAGTGCAGAGTTTGAATTCTTTGTTAACAATAATTGTCATATGACAATACCATTTTTGAAGCTGAATTCGGTTAATAACATTAACCTTTTCTTCTTCGATTTTATCTTTGAAAGGATTTTTATAAAGATCACTAAAAGGATCTGAAGGATGATCAAAATTTATGCTAAGATGATGAGAAGACTTTTCATCTTCAGATTCTGAGGAAGAGGAAGAAGTCATAATGAGATCATCAGATTTTGATTTAAGAATAACAACTTCCATTTTGATGGTTTTGACTTGAGTTTGGAGATCAGAAATTTGATGTTTCATAAGTTTAACTTCTGCTTTTAAATCAGAAGTACTCGAAGAGATTTTTGAATCCTTATCTTTTTAAAACGATTAAGAACATTTTGAAAAACATCTTCAAAAGGAGATCTAGAGGTAGAATGAAGAAGACTGCTAAACTTACACTACAAGAAAAATAGCCTTTTGCAACACATAAAAGGCAACATTTACTAATTGAGTGTTGCTAAAGGTGTTAACCGCAACATTCTAATATATGAATGTTGCCATTAGTTACTATAATTGAGATATAGCAACATTTTTTAAGTGAATGTTGTCATTGTTACCCTTTTGCAACGTTTATTAAATGTTGCGAAAATATTTTTCATTTGCAACGTTTTTAGATGTTGCGAAAGAGTCACGTTTAGCAAAGTTTATAAAACGTTGCCAAATATAACCTTTAGCAACGTTTTATAAATGTTGCTAAAAAAATTTCTTTCGCAACATTTTTGAAATGTTGCTAAAAGATTTATCTTTAGCAACATGTTTACAACGTTGCGAAAGACATCTTTAGCAATGTTTTGAAAACTTTGCGAAATTTTCACATTTAGCAACATTTCAAAAATGTTGCGAAAAGATTTCCCTTTAATTTTCAACCATTTTCACAGCCCACAGCCCTAACCGCCCAAATGCAAGCCAACAGCCCACAGCATTATCAATACACCGCCCAAATGCAAGCCAACAACCCTAACCATCGACCTACAGAATCCTCAAATCTCCATCTCCATCTCCATCATCGACCTGATGCCGTTCATCTGCCGGTCATCAGCTCCACTTTGAATCTGCATTCTTCGAGTCATCACGCACCCGAAAAAGAACTGCAGGTTCCCATCATTGAGCTCGACATTCATAAAGAAACTCGAGCACACCAACACTTAAAAACACTCATTCTTGGCATCTCACGATATAGCTCACGGTATACCTCTCTCAAAACATGCACGACGGTTGCATCTGTTACTCATATCTCACGACCTTGTCCAGTAAGGTTTGACATTCACTTCATTCATCCATTGCAATACATCTCGAATTTCAAAGGTATGAAATTTTCCCTGCACAGATTCTCTTTACTCCTTGGCTATTTCTCTCGAAATTTGATGTTTAAATGCGGAAGGAGTTTGAGCTTAGGTAGTCTTGGTGTTTTGGATGAATTGTGCTGTGCGAATTTGGGTTAGAATCGCACCTTCGGTTCAATGTACAGCTTAATGAAGAGCACTCTGCCTGAAAGGTGTTTGATGAAAGACCAAAGTGAAAAATTCAATGATTTATCATGGCTTTTCTCTGTTAGGCGATTTTCTCTGTTCATGTAATGGTATTTTATACCTAGGCGGTAGGATTGGAGACCTCTGTTCCAAGAATTGTCACCCAGTTATTGTGACCGCTGAGTTATCTGTTAAGGAGCTTTTGGAAATTCTTTCTATGAAGTCTTTGGCGAAGTTGGAGGGTTGGTCTTACTGTATTCAAGTTATAATTTCATTTTTGTCATTTCTCTTTTTAGTTAGGAAGTTTGGACAGTGGAATTCATTTGTGCCTATCTTTTTCCTTTATTTTCTCTGCCTATTTCTGTCTTTGGCTTGTAAATTAGGATCTCGTATGCGGAGTCAATGCCACTAATAGTGCCAGGCTAGTGCCAGAATTTGTCAGAATTATTGTAGAACTAAGCAACGTGCACTGGAAATGACAATTTGGAGACCTTAAGACTGGAAAAATTGATTGGGGACTGCAGTTGCAAATTTTCCTAATTTTAAATGGCTTCTTTATTCTTCTGTCATGTGTTTAATAGTTAACTGAGGCCAGTTGGGAAGTGATAGTATCAGCAAGAGTGTTATCTTTTAATCAACTGTAATTTATTATAGTGCATTTTGCTTTTGTTGTAGAGAAACTTGGGGATTTTGTGGAAGCACTTGCTGACTTAAAGCGATTATTTTTGCTTGCTTAAAAGTATGGTTACTCTGAGTGGATTCAGTTTGATGCATCCATTGTCCAGGCCTTGCTTATTACACGGGAATTGTATTTGAGGTAAAATTTATAAAGCATTATTTGCCCATTAATGTGTAGCATCTTGATGAGTTTGTGATGTGTGTTTGATTTGGGTAGACTCAACCCTAGTTACATTGCCAAAGTACATGGAAATTGCTATGCATATAATGTGTTTGATGATTTGACTAAGTGAAAACTTTTGTGTTTTATTATGACTTTCGAATTTCAACCTGATGATATATGTTTTCAATTGCTTAATGTGCTGAAATTCATTGTCAAACACATGGAGGAACACCAAAAACCACCACATAGCACATATAGGCACATACTTGACTAGGACACCAGGACACCACACCTCACGTCATCAACTTAGCCCATCGTTTTCCCAACTCAAACAAAGTCCAAATGCTCTAAATTTTTGATATGTGGTAGTTCAAAGTGAGTACTTGTATATGCCTGGAAGATGCTTGGGAAAAGTTCGATGTTTCTCGATGGTGTCCGGGAGCGAACATACCCCGTCGAACATGCACTATTTTCGGGAATTGTCAATTTTAAGTCATTTTAGGTTGTCCACCAAATCAAATCTTGTGTGTATAGTTCGGTGGATATGGAGGATAAAAACTCTCGTGCTATAACTAATGCACATTGATTGATATGAAAATTAAAAGAGTAGCCGCTTGAAAATTGAAAATGTGTAATTTGTTTGACAGTGATGAGAAGCTTATAAAATCATCTTGTTCCCCGGGGCTACTTGGAATTCATGAACTTCCTTTGATATTGTATTCTTATGAATAAATACTTGACAAGTCATTTATTATGATACTTGTCTCGAAAAACTTATATTTATCATCTACATATATACAATCATCTTCGTAATTGTGTTGCAAAAGAATTAACTTCATCCGGATACATAAAAATAGATGGTTGGTGGAACACTATCGGTGTAAGATAAAATTTGATTAGTTAATTTTGTAATATCAATAAATGCTAAAACTATGTGAAAACGGTAATGTATAAAGAATGTTCTCTAAAATGATATCATCCAATATTATATAGTACTCTCAGATCTTCATTTCAGCATGTTTATGTGTTTGTTTAACTTCATGAAGGTTTCTCCTATAATTCTTCTGAATGAGTCCCATCTGATCTTGGACTTAATTTCTTGTTGGTTATACACTCTTCTAATAATGCCCATTTTGATGGGAATTTTTTTTGCTATAACCTTTGCATACAGCTAATGGCAGGTCAACTGTCAGTTTGGCTTATATATTTGGAGAAACATGACAACATGATTATATCTTATTTTTCTTGTGGGTAAAAGCCAAGCAAAGCGCTCCTATATTAGTATCAAGCGAATTTTGTATAAAATGGACAATAGGACATTTAAGGTAGTTTGATGAAATGGAGATGTAAGAAGACATTTGTTTCCATTTTATTTATTTTGTATGGTTCAAAAATATGTAAGGTAGTTTGATGAAATGGAGATAAGAATACATTTGTTTCCATTTTATTTATTTTGTATAGTTCAAAATTATATAATGAAAAATTTTAATTTTAGTTTCATCTACTATAAATATTGCTTAATTTGTATATGTTAGATTCATTTATTATCTAGATATATTGGTATTAGTAAAAACAGGTGAAATAATTAAAAATAACTGTTGTAACGTAATAATCGAAATTGCAAAATCCAACCTTTTTGCAACGTTTTTGAAACGTTGCAAAAGGTCTACTTTTTGCAACGTTGCAACGTTTCAAAAACGTTGCAAAATCCCACCTTTTTTGCAACGTTTTTGAAACGTTGCAAAAGGTCTACTTTTTGCAACGTTTTTGAAACGTTGCAAAATCCCACCTTTTTGCAACGTTTTAAAAACGTTGCAAAAGCCTTTTAGCAACATTTTCTGAACGTTGCAAAAAGCCTTTTTTCTTGTAGTGTTATTTTTTAAGTTTAGTATCTTGAATTTGATCAATAACTTCTTTGAGAAGTTCTTCTTTAGTAAGAACATTTATAGTTTTACAACCACAAATTTATTGTCCCTGACTTTGAGAAAAACGAGAAGAGGAAGAAGAATCAAAATCAAAATCTTCTTGATGTTGATAAACCAGTTCTAAATCAGAATTTGAAAAATCTTCATCGGAACTAGAATTGATAAGATTGAGGAGATCAAGCTTAATATCTTCATCAATTTGAAGATTATTGATTTTTTCTTTCATAGGACATTTATTGGAGTAATGCCTAGTTTTTTGACATTTCCAGCAAGTAACCTTTGTTGAGTCTTTCTTTGAAAAACTCTTCTTAGAAAATTTACGTTTTGGATAAGATTTTTGAAAATCTTTTTCTTTGGAATAAATTTTTCTTTTTGAAAATCTTTTCTTTGAAAAATTCGTTTTGTCAGTTTTAGAAAAATTTCTTTTTCTTCTTGAAGGAGCTTGAATGCTTTCAAAACTATATTGATCACAGAAAGATTCTAATTCTTTATGACTATCAGATCTTTCTTTTATCAATTTAACTTTTAGTTTTAGATCATTACAGAGAGCTAAACCTTCTCTGTTAATAATATGCACAATTTGACCATAAGTAATATCCTCTTTTTCTATAAATTCATTTTGAATAATATTTCTTATTTTTTCAGCAAAAAGGTTTGGAAGACCTGAAACGAATTTTTCTTTCCAAAAGTGTAAATCACAATCAGGTCTCATAAAAAATCTTGAGAAGAAATTATCTTTGTACCATTTGAAATGTTGAAGAGATGGACATTTCAAATTCATTAAAACTGTTGAACTTCTTTCAATGTAATCATTGGGAACTCCAACAAAGTGTTTGATAATAGAATAGATGAGAATAGTAAAGCTGTCACTAGTGCCATCAGGCTTAGTTGCAGTAGCGATTTCAAGTTTTTCGTTAATAGTAATGTAATTCCACCACCAAAACTTGAGTTGACCAACAAAACCAGCAGTAATGCTAGTAAAAGCTTGAATTTCTGTAAATCCTTTTGCATTATAAACATTATGACAAATAATCATTTTTTCAGTTTTTTGAACGATTTGATATTCAGAAAGACCATCAAGATCCCACTCAAGGATGGAAGTTCCATCATAAGTAGTAGGTTTTTGTAATCTTTCTTCGAAAAAAAGATCAGGACTTGAATACTTTGGATAATAAGGAGGATTTCTTATTTTGTTGACATTATACTCTTCATTGTCACAAAATTGAGCTTCAATATCATCAATTGTATTGATGTTATTTGAAGAGGAAGGACCTTTTAATTTAGACAATTGAGAAACAAATTCTTTCAAGACATTTGCTTCGTTGTTAAGTAAATTTTCAGTAGTTGGAATATGACATAAAGAAGTAGGCAAAATCTTCTTCTTTTCCCTTTTTGAAGAGGTAGATGCCTCACTTTCAGAATTTATTTCAATTCTATTAAGTTGAGAACATACATATTGCAGAACAACATTAGTATAGTTATTCTGTGATTGAATATTTTTAATATCTTTAGCAGTAGTGATGATTAAAGAATCATCAGATCGTTCAATACGTTTGAAAGGTGGAGAAGGGATTTCTGTATTTCCATGAGGAACTACAATTTCTTGCATGGGTGGATGAGTAGATAAAATTGTTTCACCCAAAGGGGTTTTCCAATTTTTTTTTGGAATATCATTATTTTGAATAGATTTTTTGGAGAGTTTAGGCTTTTTGTTAAAAACTTTGAAATAAGCCCATTCATAAAAACTAAGATCTTTTGGGAAATCATAAAAATCTTTCCAGTAAGAATCTTGTTCTTCTTTTGAAAAAGCTTTCTAAATTTTTTACTTCAAAAGTTTGATCAATCTCTTCTTCACTTTGAAAAACATTTGAAATACTACTATTTCTATTTTCTCTACTACTACTATTTCTACTAAACCAGTTTGAAATAGAAGACATAATAGAAAAATGAAATTAAAATAACATACCAATTTTGATACAAGATAATAGGATAAACGGAGTCTCTCCAAGCCTACAAATGGGAACACCCTCATGCACACACAGGCTAAACGGGCTTACCAATGCTACCAGTAGACATCCAAGTTGAACTACGTACACCCTATCACAAAGTATTTGATTGATAAATTACTGTAATCTCACCCAACTTTTATGGCTCTAATACCAAAATAGCCCGGGGGATACAGGGGAGTAGACAGAGATAACAAAAATAGATAATTTTATTCAAATCTTTGACAAAATACAAAGATTGAAATATACAAGATAAAAATTTTAAAACTTATACAAGAATTAAAATCTATCTTGGAGGTGTTGAAATTCACTCTGCCTAATACTGAGGATAGAGCCTTCTTTTATACTTGAAATTTGAAGCTCCGGAATTGAAAATCCCTTCAATATTGTTGAAGAATCTTGAATGGTGACTTCTTCGAAGTGATAGAACCCACCATTTGTAGTTGTCTGCCATGATTGACGACTTTTGAAATGAATTTCAAAAGTTAAAATTCCACTTTAATAAAGTATATTTATGATAAAAGATTATGGATAGCTTCTTCATCATAGGCATCATAATCCTCATCATTATTTTGATCATCTTGTTCATATGGTTCCATAAGATCATTGATAACAGTGTCGTAGCAACTGTCAGACATTCAAAGTTTGTCTTCAAAAATTTGAGATATCAATAGTACCATTTTTACCCATCTTCTTTCATCAGTAAATAGAAGATAATTATCATCTTCATATTTCAAATCAAGGAAGATATTTGAAGAAAATCCATCAATTTTCTTTTTCACAAAAGAAATTGATTTTGGTCTAATCATAGACTGTAATTCTCTTGAACAACATGATCTAATAGTCTCAATATATTCAGAATGATATGTCTTCAGTTTGATTGATACTTCATGCATTGGGAGAAGTCCTTGAATATAATGACTCCAAACAACAATAATATGTTTTGTTGGAAAATATTCTTCAGTAAAGAGTTCTTCATCCTCTTGATAATTGTCCACAATCCATTCTGGAAGAATGGTTGCACATTCAATTTTGAAAGTAGTAGCACCTAATCTGATCATATTTTTAATAATCTTTTGCAAGGGATTTGGAAATAATGAAATATTGGTATTAAAATCGATATAAATTGAAGATAAAAATCCCCATTCAAAAAGTCTTTTGTGATTATCATAAAAAATTTTGATAATTGAAATTCCATTTAGAAGAAAATGAAGATCATGATAGCTTTCACTAATCACAAAATTATCAAATTTGAAATTATTATAGATATTAAAGATAATATCTTTGAAAATGAAAGAACATGATGGATCTCGATTAGAAATATTATAAAATATTTCTATTGGTAATTGAATAACTTTTTTAATTAAATCTTTTCTTTCTTTCTTTAGAAGTCCAAGATTTTTTGAAGAAGAGCTTTTTGAATAATGAAAAGATTTTGAAACGGATTTTTCTTCAAACTCTTGATTAATTTATTATAGCTATCAAAGATGTCAGTTGTATCTTTGAGAGATCTAATAACATCTCTTTTATTACCTTGATGAAAAGAAGTGAAGATATCATCAAGATTAATCTTCTGGTATTTTGTAAGTTTTTTGAAAGTTTTGAAAACAAACCTTTGTGAATAGAATATAGCTTTCTCTTTTCCTTTTGAATCCATGAATCAAGCTTTAAATACAATATTTAAAATTGAACTGAAAAACTCCAAATCCTACAAACAGGAACACTCTCACACTTTACACAGCAACACAGGCGTACCAACGTCTATTCAGTAGAAATCCATGAAATCGATCAGTGTTTCTTTAAACATAATATGAAAAAGAAAGACATTTGGATTTGAAAGAAAATGGATAGCTATGAGAAATCTTATTTGTTCTTATTTTCTAAGAACTCTCTTGGTAAGAAATATGCAAGATAGTTAGATTTACCTTGTATATAAAAAATTTTGAAATCAAAACATGACAAAATAGCTTGCCATCTAGCAAAGATTTGTTTGGAAACAAGATTTTTGACATCTTTTTGCAGAACGTCTTTAAATGCTTTGCAATCAGTTTTCAAAACAAATTCTTTATTGATCAAATCATCTTGAAATTTCGAAATACAGAGGACTATTGAAAGAATCTCCTTTTTGATAGTTGAATAGTTCTTTTGAGGGCCAGTCCAAACACCACTATGATATCGGACTAACTGTTCAACTCTTAACTCAAAAAGAATTTGCTTTAAAACCCCACCATACCCTATGTCTGACGCATCTGTCTCAACAATTATGGAGGCTTTAGGGTCTAGGATAGAAAAGTAGGGTATACTTTTGACAGCTAATTTTGCTTTTTGGATGGCTATGATGGACTCATTAGACCATGGGGCCGGATTCTTTTGTAATCTTTGAAAAAGTGGAGCGCAAATCACGCTAATATCTTTGATAAAATCCGCAACATAATTGACACATTCCAAAAATCTTTGAAGGGACGTTTTTTCTAAGATTTTGTCGGGGAATTTTTTCGCAAAATTCAAACTTCTTTGAATAGGTGTCAAAGTGCCATAATTGATATTATGATAATCTGCAACATAATTGACACATTCCAAAAATCTTTGAAGGGACGTTTTTTCTAAGATTTTGTCGGGGAATTTTTCCGCAAAATCCAAACTTCTTTGAATAGGTGTCAAAGTGCCATAATTGATATTATGACCCAAGAACCGGATTTTTGTTTGGTATAAAACAATTTTTTTTCCAGAAATGGCTAAATCATTTTTCTTTGCAATATGAATGAATGTATGCAAATGTTTGAAAACCAAAATATGATGTTCCTTGTGAAATGGAAATTGCTTTGTCTCATAGATATTCAAATATTGAAGAATGCCTTCTAGACATTTTTCCTGAAAACTTTCATTATTTCCCTCGAAGTATAAAAAAATCTAGAGAATATTCTTCAAAAAACCGGGTCTGCTATTATTACTCATTTGATACTTATAAGTTTGTCATCAAATATTTCTAATACAATGCTTAATATTTTCGTTCACGGTGAATTAATTATACTAATTTTCCGCACCTTTGAAAATATGAATTTGAATATGTGATGTACATATATTTAAAAGTTTACATTGATAATTTCATATTTTTTGATTCACAATTTGCAAGAAAAATGTAAAGCCAAAAGTTTTGAATCTAAATTATTTACTTTGAATATTAAAAGCATGTTATTTTCATTATTGAATTTTACTCAAAATTGGAATTTTAAATTTAATTGTTAAATTTAGATGTAGTTCATTTAAATATCAAAATTCATTAGGACTATTTGATATCATTGATTTTAATTGTAGAGCATTTTTCAATCATTTTTAGTACATAACGTACATCGATTATCTAATTAAACTTGTCATAATTCCCTGAAGGAGAAAGACAAAAATGATATCGATTATATTAATATAATGTCAGGTTCTATAGATCTAATAGAAAGCTTCAGAAGAGGTAATTTTATGTTATATTGCATGACAAATTTTACTATTACTTGTAATTTGTTCTCTAATAAATTGGAAAAACTAAATTTATTAAGTTGTTAAAATATGTATCATTAATTGATACTATACATTAGTATAATTGAGCAATGTATTGAACAAAAAGTTTAATTATTAAATGTATTATTGCTTGGTATGTCTAGTTAGTCCATCATTTGATTAATATTGATGCAAAATGAGAATCTAAATGGATATTCAATGAAAAATTAGAAGATTCTTCAATCCAATGAAAATTTGGGTTAATCCCCCAAATGGTCACCGAACTTTGTCAAAAGTCCCCAAGAGGTCATCGAATTTCAAATATTCCCAAAATAGTCACTGAATTTTGACAAAAGTCCCTAGCAGGTCACCAAACTTAAAACCTCCCATAAATAGTCACTGAACTTTGTAAAACGGCCCTAGGAGGTCACTCAACTTTGCAAATCATGTTAATAAAAGAGCTTATATAGCTGAAACTGCGCACTCCATAGACCCACTTTGATGCATGCATAAAAAAATTATTGTCTTTAAAATTATTGAATTCTCTCACAATGCTAATAATATATTTAATATTATTATGACCATTATTAGAGAATATAATTGCTAAAGTAAAATTCATTTTTTTACATTCGATAATGCTAGTGTTAATAAACCAGTCATCGATAAATTGTTAAGGGTATTGCAACCTGAATTTGGTAGTTATTTGTTTCATATTAGTTGTGTGTGTTATATTTAAAATTTAATTATGCAAGATGGCTTGAACATATCAAAGATGAAATGCAAAAAAATCGAAATGCATTAATATATATCACAATCTCACCTAGTAGAAAACAAGGATTTGAGGATTTTTGTACCGAAAATGGGATGATGAATTCGAAAACATTTGTTACTGACGTAGGACATGGATTGAATTCCACTTATTTAGAGTGACCCCCTAGAGCCGTTTTGCAAAGTTCAATGACTATTTAGAGGCGTTTTTAAGTTCGGTGACCTCCTGGGGACTTTTGTCAAAGTACAATGACTATTTAAGGAATATTTGAAATTCAGTGACCTCTTAGGGACTTTTAACAAAGTTTAGTGATCATTTGGGGAATTAACCTATGAAAATTTATACGATTTTTGTTATTTTTCCTTGGAAATTGGTCATTGATTGCCACTAACTAAAATATGGACTAAATTTTCTATATTTCTAAAAATTAATTAAGGTGATAAAAGGGGCACATCATCCTCCACATTAACCATTTAGATATTATTTGTATCAAATAGATTTGATACATCTATTAGATGATTGCATAGTGTTCGCAACCTGAAGTTTGAAATTAATGCTCAAGTTTTAAATTATGAACATAATTTTCTGATTATACAATTAAGACGATGTGTCATGTCAATACTAGTGAACTTAAATCTCAATATTTTAATGAGTATTAGTTGGGATATCGATAATGATTTAACACAATACCTCCAATTAATTTAATAGAGAACAAAGTACTTCCCATTTTCCGTTTAGTGAATGCTATTATACAAGATGTCAACGTCAATTTCTCTCTATTATAATTGACTTATGGTCAAAGTTTGATTTTTTATCTAATTATTTGATAGTGCAATATTTGTACAATTAATCCACCACATTGCACTGGGATGAAAAGTAATTATTGTTGAGAAAGAAAAAATGCATAGTTTGAACACTTATACAATATCTCAAATCCCAACAAATGATATTTTATAAAGCAGTATGCTAATTATTAATTTGATTAGACAATTCTCTCAGTGTTATGGGGAATTAAGAAGTTGGAGGTAATGTACAAATGCATCATTGTCTAATTTCTCACAAAAGATATTTTGAACCAAAAGTTCGAAATATACTTTATTTAGATATATTTACTGACCATAGATATCAACAATATCTCATGCACAAGTTTTAAATACTCCAACGCGAATTGATGTCCTAGGAAAACAATTTGTTATCATTATAAATGATATATCAATGGTATGCTTGAAGCATGATAGTACTCTATTCTAATACAAAAAAAATTTCAAATGAAAATAGAGCAATTAGCAAAGATGATCTCATTAAGGAGTCATGTACTTTTGATGAGTATTTAGGCATAACAAAATATAAAATGTCAAAAAAAAAATTCTATGTATTTGATATATTGAAAATTGAGATATCTCAATAGTTATATCATTATAGAAAATAATAGAATCGAAAAAAAAAAATTGATAACACTTTTGCACGTGATTTATTACATCATTTTTATGAATAGCAAGGAATCAAAATAAATTCTCAAAATTTATCGATCAAAACAATGATTGACCGAAATAAATGGACGTGATCCTAGCAAATTGAATTTATTAGAGAAACCTGAAGTTTCTGGATTTACAGTTCGAACACCTAAATGTGTATATTTGTGCAAAATAAAAATGAAAAAAGTAATACTATAATATGAAATGCATGAGTCTTTACATGTTGAATTTTGCGAAGACTAGTATAATGTGGTGGATGTAATCACAAGTCTTATCTTATTAGTCTGAAAATGCATAATTTGATATGCATATAATAAATAAAATTATAGTCAACTCATCATAAATTTAATATTATCATTGAAGTATTTAATATGCTAGAAGCATAATTCAAATGATATTATTATGAAGGAAAGTAAATACGCGTTGTACTTTTTTTCCCATGATCGAGGTTTTTAGCCATTGGATTTTCCTGCAAGGTTTTTAACGAGAAAATTTTTGTAGCGTATTTAAAAGAATAATGTACTCTTTTTTCTTCATTAGGATTTTTTCCACAAGATTTTTTCTAATAAGGTTTTAACAAGGTATATTCTTTGTGTAATAAATATACATAACCTATATGACATTTACTATCAAAATAATAACTCTTATACGAACGAAACACTCGGGGAGATCAACAAGAGCTATTTTTGAATCATTATATTATTGCAGTCATCAGGTTTTGTCCTACTGTATTTTCTTGAATACATTGACTTGATATCAATATTAAAAATATTGAAATAAAACACATGGATAACTTGATACAATAATTGAAATCAGATGAGTAGTTGTAATCTTTTTTCTTCAACCAAGTTTTGTTCCATTGAATTTTCTTGACAATGTTTTAATAAGTCAGCAGTTTATTACTCCAAATTATTAGTACTCTTTTCTTGTTTGTTGGCAAAGTTTGCCAAATAATATTTCAAATGAAATAGTTATTGTGTAAATAGTCATTAAAGGGGGGTGTTGTAAATATAGTAATATTTATGAATGACTTTTATATCTCTGCAGCCCAAATCATTATGACTGTTGTATGCCTTGTAGCCTTACTTATTTCCTATAAATATGGAGCTTTGATTTTTAATAAAACACACAAGATTATTAGCTTATCACTTTTTCTCGCTAGCACAAGATTATTAGCTTATCATTTTTCTCTCTAGTTTATAACATTACAACTAGTTTAGGCTTGAATTTTGCGAGTTGGCATTTCTCCAACTCATCGAGCCTATCCTCCTAGGCACACGGGCTTGACTAGGCCCACTTTACCATAATTTGGCTTGATTCAGGCTTGTTGGGAAATATGGAAACGAGCTATGGGCAACTCCAGTCAAAAGCTTTTACAGGCCGGTCTATGAGCTTAGTGACCCAATTGCAACCCTCACCTATCTCAAACTACATAATGAGACTTTAATGATAAGTCCTTGTTTGACAAGCATTACTTAAAAAAAAAAATTTACATACTAATTTTTAATTATACATTCACACTAAAATATTTTGCACATAAATCTAAAAAAAATTTACTTTTTAACCACACATTTTTTTAAAAATCACTATTTAAAATTTTATTTTCCCAAATAATGATCGTCAACTGTCAAGTAGGGGCTAAATGTCTTCATAACTACCCTTTATTAATACATATCGAGCAGCGTGAGTGAGTTGGTTAAAGCTGCACGGAGTAATTTTCCTCAATTATACATGCATTGGTGTTAATTATACGATTTGAAGACAAGTCTATCGTTTTAAAAGACAATTGTGTTTCGTTAAAAATAGTTTTTTTTAGTAAATTTGTATATAAGTTGATAAAATATGTGATTGAAAAGTTATTAAAAGTTGTTTATACCATGAATTATGTGAATGAAAATCAATTTTAAAAAATCGGGGCCAAACAAAAACTTAATATTGTTGTAAAAATAACGTGATTTGTGTAATAAATTATCAATTGTAAGCATGAGTCAAATAAAATAAATAAGAGAATAAATTTAGAAAAGTTGGTCTAAGATAATCGCGATAAATGTTGTCCTAATGTCTTTTTTGGTCCAAGTGATAAAATTATATGAAGTTACTTGATTGAAATAAAATTAAAATATAGTTTTTAGATTAAACCAAATGGAATAAAGTTACCTATTTAAAATAGAGTGAAAATATATTTACTGTGAATGAAATTTATACTATCATTCAATGACACCCCTACTCAGTCACTGCCATCGTTCACCAACCAGCACCACCTCGCACCTACTACACTTCCATTAGCACATCAAGGGCCACCACCACAAATTTTTGACGAAGTTTTAGGGGGAAAATTCCTCATGTTTCTCTGCCAAAATGGAGAGGAAGAAGTCCTCCCTATTACTACAAAAAATGGTATCTATCACAAGGGGGAATTCTCCTAGATTCACTGCCAAAAATGACAACACAAGGGGGGACTTCTCCTCCCCAACATTTTGACAACGAAACAAGGGGGGAGGCAGTGCCGTACCTGTGTTTCTCGGGGCTTGAGGCAAATTTCAGAATTTGGGCCCCTAGATCATAGCAAGCAATCCATTTTTTCACTTATAAGAGTTTTACGAAACAAAATTCGTTAATTTAAAATCAAAATAAAGCAAAAAATAAAATGAAATATTCAAAATATTTATATTATAATCAAATAACAATACTAAAATGTTCTAAACAATCACTTAAATGCAACTTGTCTTGTGGTTTTTGAGGCAAAAATATCAATCAAAATGAAGATCAAAAACTGGAAATTATGACATTAGCGTTAGGTGGTCCTACTAACAAAATTCATATGAGCAAAAGTTTAAACAAAGCAAGATAGGATTTAAGTAAAACCAGATCCAACAAAATGGGGATGATATGCAATTTGGTAAAACCATTTCTTAGAATTTCACTACTAGTCTACTGTCTACATGCAGGGAAGAAAAATAATAAACTCAAAACAGAGCACAATCAACATCAACACAAGCTATTAAATCACCAAAAAATCAACAACTCACAGTCTCACATCATAATTTCATAAACACAGCATGAAAAGCCTCTAAATTATTAGTTTATTACAAATAGTATACAAAAAAAAATCACATAAACGAGAAAGAAAATAAAAAAAATAAATCGAACATTGTCTTGATTACAACTGTTTCAATATCCAAAGTTTATAAGTATGTCTTATAATCACCAAATACTCCAAATAGCGTTCCAGGTAAGCAGGCAGTCAGGCAAAATAAAATCTTCTATGTAAAATTATAGAAAAATCCTAATATATAAAATTATAAATTATTATTAGCAGAATATATCAAATTATGAAAGCATTAAAGTGAAATTATGGTGATTAAAAAGTAAAAACAGAAAAAATCGATTGCGATAAGATTAAGTTTAAATATGTATACATGAAGCTTCAATGGCCAGTCGACGACCTCCACCGTCGTTCTTCCGTCTAGGTTTTGCCGTAACGCCCTTGATTTCTCAAGTAACCAAGCTTTTGGTATGGAGGTTTTGAAGAAATTTTAAAGGCATAGCGGGTTGATGAATGACGACGGTTATGATTCTTCTATCTTCTGAAATTTCGGTATAGTGGTTTGGTTTCTAATTCTAAGGATAGTGGGTTACTGGGTTTAAACAAAAAATTAGGCCTCCTAAAAAGCTGGGTCTGAGGCAGAGGCCTCTTGGGCCTCCCCTCAGGTCTGGCCTTGGGGGAAAGGATTCCCCTCCTTTGCTGTCCAAATTGGCGAAGCACATGGGATTTCTCTCACTTAAATTTGAAAAAAATGGTGGTTGTTGCCGTCAATGTGGTGAAATTCCTCTAATTTTGGCGATGATGTGGTGTGGTGGGTGGTGATGGCGGGCGTGGATGAGGGTGAAGAAGTGATGATTGGTGGAGCAGTAGTGGTGGTGGGGTAGGGTAAAAGAAAATGAAAAATATTCCTTTTTTTATAATTATTTTCAATTCTTATTTCTTTAATGAATTTCTATTTAATATTTTAATTAAGAACAATTATAAGACCGTTATATGCTTTTGAATTTGATGGACTAAGGGGTTGACTAACAATATTTGGACGGAGTCCATTCATTTGGATGAATGTTAAAATATGTTTTTAATAAAAATACACCACAATAAATTTACAGTTATACTCTTAATCCAATAAAAAAAATGAAAAAAAAAATCATTTTGGTGTACTCATCATCTCAATATTACACTTCATTTTTCTCATTGATATACATCTTGATTCGTTAGCTTCATGATGTTTATCTTTTAAAAATATTTTTAAGGATATTCATAAAGTTTCCCTAAATTGTTCTTTAATTTCTTTCACTGAAGCAATTGGATGGTTGAATATCCACGGAAATATTAGAAAAATTCTCTTCTTTTGAGATATGGTGAAAACACCAATAAAAGCGACACAAAAATTCATCAGCCACCTTCAACATTTTCTCCATTATTTCTTCTGATACTCCATTATTTATCACCTAATATTAATAAAGAGGCAAAAAAAGCAATTATTACTAAAATAATTGTTAATGGTAACTATGCGTGCATTAGGTCTTGCTTATATGCTTGAAAAGACTCAGATGAAACTAATAAATAAGACAAAATTGAGCAATTGAACGAAAACTTAAATGAAAATGATGAAGTAGAAAAAAAAAACCTTGGATTATGAACAAAATTGGAAGATCAAATGTGCCATGCGCCACCAAACTCATCACCAAAATTTGAAGATCAAATTCCAACAATTAGTGCTGTGAAAAATCAGTCAAATTAAAAAGGTTACAAATTTGAAAGGTTACATTAGTATGTTATATTTATTATTAACACTTAATTAAAAGTTGTTTTAATTGAAAATTACAAATGAATATACAAATAAAAATGGAATACCAAATGATTCAATTTATTTCCTCCAAATAAGATAATTAATAATTATTATTTCTTTCAAAAATTACGTCAATTAATTTCCACTAAACACAATTATTTCTCATTAAGATAATTAGTAATAATTGTGTTTTTATTAATAGGGGACGGACCTCCTATTCATAAATTTGACACATTTATTTGACAAATAATCGTGACCTTTAATTTAAATCAATCCAACGTTCAATATTTTATGAATATCAAGTAGTTATAACCAACTTTCTCGTGATTTTAGTGAAATGCATATCGAATGTTGGATTGACTTAAATTAAATATCACGATTATTTGTCAAATAAGTGTGTCAAATTTATGAATAGGAAGATTCGTGTATATATATATATATATATATATATATATATATATATATATATATATATATATATATATTCTAAAAACAATAATATGCAATAATGTTTTTTAATCATTATTGAACATGTGTTCTAGATTTACCTTCATTGAAATAAGAGAAAACTAAAAATTCTTGCATCGAGAGTAAAAATCAAATGGCCATAAGGGGGAATCGAGGTCAAAAATTGTCAAAGAAATCAAAGGATCACACGCAAAAAAAAATTAATTAATTAAATTAAATAAATCACATTTATTACCCTTGAAGAAATAGTTAATGGTATAATTTTTGTTCATCACAGTTGAATAATAAGTAATTAATTATTTGAATAATTATTTTTGAAATTATAAATCATCAAACATAAACGTGATTAAAAACATAAATTTTTAATTTTACATTCATTATTTTTAATATTTTCCTTTAATATAATATCAGTTACATAACAACTTTCAAAATATACTATTAGTATTTCAAAAATATTACGCAAATCATTTTTCCGATACATATGATGTGCAAAACACATGCTTACTACTAGTAGATAAAAAAAATTGTGGTGGTTTAAACAAATTTTGTTTTGGGAATATAATCATCCTATCTTATTTTTAATTAAATTAAATAAATGTATATCAATGATATAGAAAAAAAAATTCTAATGAGGAAAGCTATTAAATCTTTATTATGTCATTGCGCGACCTTTATTATAAAAAAAAAAATGTTTCACTTCAAAAATTTTGTAATTAAATGCGTTACTAACCAACCTTGATGATTTGTCATGTTCCTATTGATTAGAGTAGCATAGAGGCCCTTGCTTCCATTATTTATTTAACTTCAAAAAGTTTTAAAATTAAAGAGGGCACATTAGAAAGGAAAGTCCACAAATCCAATTCCAATAAAATTTAGGGAAGAATTCACAAACCATGTATTAAGTATACAGACTACAAAAATCAAGTTTTAAGTTTGGTTAATGCAAAAATCAGGTTTTTGTCAAATTAATTAAAAATATTTATTAATTAAATAAAATAAGGTCACAATTATACAAATAATGGTCACATATACATAATTATAGGTCACAATTTAACTATTAGTCACATATTGTTAAATTAATTGGTCACAAATTATTTCGAGATCACAAATCAAAATTTTTATAGGTCACAGATTATGTCGATGTCACAAATCAAAATTTTTATAGGTCACGGATCATATTTAGATCACAAATCAAAATTTTTATAGATTACATTTTATTTATCGGTCACAATTTTCACATTTATTAGTCACATATTATTATTTTTAGTCACGGATTAATTTTTTATTGGTCACATATTAATATTTTTAGTCACAAATTATCAATTTTAGTCACAAATTATCGTCCTTTATGGTCACAGTTTGATCCCGATCCCAATCCATAACCAATACTTGGTCACAAATCATCGTCCCGCAATCGCCGCCTATCCGACACCACTACAACCGCCAGCAAACATCCCTACCCCACGCCATCCCACCCACGACCACCGCCAGCAACATTACCTCAACGCCACCACACCACCACCACCAATAAACAGCCACCACACGGCTGCTCTTACACCACAACCGTAGACCACCACCTCGCCGCCACAACCACGACCAACACCAACATCAATCCACAACTGGCACCTACACAACCACACAAACTCACACAGACGTCCACCTCTACCACCTGCACTGGTCACATACAACACCACGACAGTGCAAAACCACCACAATAACAGCAAACCCACCACCACACACCAAAAATCGGCACCACAGTAGACTTAATCCCCTGTCTTCCAAAATCATTACGCACACTCAAAGGCCAAAGCATACACACAGCAGCCACTACTATAGTAATCCCAAAATCAACCAACACAACACAATCGCCGCCTGCACCACACCCCTACAACCACCAACAACCCAAAAAAAAGAAGAAGAGACTAATGTCGTCTGCACCACACCAACAAAGACGAACGGCAATGCATTCACCACCAGATTTTGACAATTTTAGCTGCTTTTAACCACCAGATTTTCCATCGAGATGGCCTCTCTTCCAGCGGCTTTGTCGTCGTAGCTGCCGTCGTGCCGATCGGAATAATGATGATCGACGCAAAAGAGCTTGTCGCATCTGCATCTAAATCCGATCAAACCGACCTTCCTCCGGCAACCGGAGCACCGATTCACCTCTTGCTTCACCAGCACACAAATCCACCCCGACACCACCACCGCCAACAACAACGAAATGACCTCCACTGCACAACTACCGCCTACACCACACCACACAATCGCCGCTTGCTGCCCCGGTGACGAGCTCCGATGTGGTCTTTGATGAAGACGGCCATTTTGACGGAGAGATACAGAGAGAGAGAGAGAGAGAGAGAGAGAGAGCGAGGATGGGAAGGAGAGTGAAAGTAGCGAGAGAAAATAATTAGGGTTTTAATTGGGTGGATTAATATTATTATATGTATTAAAATATAAAAATGTTCCCTGATTTTTGCATAAATAAACTTTGAACCTTATTTTTGAAATTCAATTTTTAAACAACTGTGTAGATGTAATTTCCACTAAAATTTAGGCAACCAAACATTTTCACCGAACATACAGTTGTTGAATGATCTATCAAGAAGAAAAGACGACGCATACATGCCAACTTACCCCTTTTTCCCTTTACCCGTTTAAGATAAGGGTAATTAGCACAAACGTTATTATCTTTCAATGTTATTGTGTAAAACGTTCATATATATATATATATATTTGACATTTTCACTCTTATTTTCATATTTCATTACGAAAAATGTCATTTTCTCAATAGAAAAATGTAAAATGACAAATATACTATTTTATTTAAATAAAACAAAAAGACAAAATAAAGAAAAAATGCAATTATACTCTCAAACTTTTAAAAAACTGCAAATAAATTCAAATAAATTATTAACAGAGTAATTAACACAAAACGTCCATACCTTTCAGTATTATTGTGCAAAACTTCTATACCTTTCATTTTTTGATATTTTTACATTTCATTACAAAAATCATCATTTTCATCCATTTTCTCAAATAAAAAATAAAAAATGATGAATATACCCTCTTATTTAAATAAAATAAAAATAAAGAACAAATTACTGAATGTCGTCCCTTAAATGATGAATATACCCTCATTTTCTCTTCACTCTAGTCTCCCTACCCTCTCCCTTAAATGTCATCCCCGTCGAGGAGCGTTTGCACTCGGAGATGACCTCCAAACGTCACTGTGCAGCACGATCTCTCGTACTACTGCTGCAGTTCGATTGGGGGCTCTATGGTACGGCATTGACAGAGACCTTAGCTGTTGGTGCAATGGTTGGTTACATGTGGTGATGGTGGTTGGTGTAGGTAGTGTTGGATTTGGCGGCGACGGTGGTGATGAGGTGTTTGTTTTTGTTTTAGTTGTTGGAGTGATAGTGGTGATTTCCATATTTTGGTGATATTGGGGGTTTATGATGGTTTTTGTTGGTGGTACAGGTGGAGATGCTGGCGGTGGTAGTGAATCTGGCGATGACTATAGTGTTGGTCATAAGGGCTCTGTGGTGTAGTTCGATAATTCATAGTAGTTAGAGGTGGGGTTCACGAAGTAAAGCTATGGACCTTGCGATGGTGAGACCCTTTGGCCGGCTGCTGGTGATGCTACTGTGGTGGTGTGTTGCGATGGTTGTGGTGCATGTGGTGATCGTGGTAATGCAGGTGGTGGTGGATCTAAAGATTGCGACGATGGTGGTGACGATCGTAATCGTGAAGGTGGTGCGGTGATTTTAGGTGAGAAACATGGCGTAGTGGTGTTTGTGACGAATTATTTGGTTCACTATAACCAATAAATTGGATAATACGTGATCAATAACTTCTGACTAATAAAAAATGTGACCTACAAATTGAGTCGAGACTTATAAATTGAGTTGTAATCGATGAATAAATTGTGATCCATAATTTTTTTTATTTGTGATCGTGAAATAATTTATGACTTATAAAATTTTTGATTTGTGATCGAGAAATAATTTATGATCAATTAATTTAATTCGATAATATGTGATCAAATAATATAAAATTATGATATTAATATATTTAATTAATAAAATATATTTTTATTAATTATTTCATAAATAAAATTTAATTAATATTGATTTTTGAAGATTTAAACTTGTTTTGCTTAGATATGGAATTTTTCATTTTTTTTTTTTTTTTGCCTCGAGAGGCCCGCCGTTGCCAAGAAAGGAAACGTGGTCTTCTAGCCCACGAGCCCCTTTCGTATTATTTGTAAAGCACAGTCTTCAACCAATTTTTCCATTGAAGATGCATTGATTGGGTTAGATAATTGAATCTACACGTGTCATATGCAGGAGTATTCCAATCAATAAAATATTTTCCTCACTCATCTCTCTCTAGCTAGCTCAGCTCCCAAAGACCCGAAAAGAAAAGAAAAAACGAAAAAAAAAAAACAAAAAAAATTGTGATCCATCTTGGATTCTTTTTAACTGATTCATCAATTCGGTAAGCATATTTCCGCTGTTTCTTTTTTGGAAATGACTGATGATTTTAGTTCTTGGATGGGTATATTGTATCAAGAATTTAATTGTTGTTCAAGAGGAAATTTAATAGTTGGGTGAATTTATTGGAAAAAGAAGTAATTTTATTTAATAATCTAGAAAACTCAGATTTCAAGAGGCTGATAAGGGCTGCCTCAGATCCATGAAACCTAGTTAATATGTGGCAAAAAGTCTCAATCTTTAATGGTTTTTGAATCTTGAGGGGGTTTGGTTTCCTTTTTCCTAGGTTCTTTTCCATGAACCCCTTTGTTGTTTCCTCTTTTTGTATTTAAGGATAAGGGATTGATTTTGTCTTTTTCTTCATGTTGTTGAGCATATAAAGGTTGGTGGTGGAGGTGGCAATTTGGTGTTCTTGGGGGGAATTCTTCTCAAGGAAGAATAGAAATTCTTCGATTTCTTCCAGAAGCAGATGATTTTGGTAACTTCACAAATTTGGGATACTTCACCTCTGTTCAGGTTTAAATTCCTGTATATGGAAGGTTAGTTCCTATCTTCCTCCCAGCAAATCCGATAGTTTGTTAGTCTTTTCAGAAATTTTTCCGCTCTGAATAGCTTACCTAGTTTTCCGTGTGTTCCTTGGAGAAGTCTTGGAGTTAATCTTGGCCCTTTTGGCTATAACTTTTCGCTGATCAACTGTGCTCTTGGGCTGAGTATCATTGTTTGTTTTGGTTGGCTGTGATGCTATTTTTAATGGTTCCAGGTTTTGAGTAACCTTCCAGGGTCTGGGTCTTCCAAAGTTGGAGGGGTAAGAAACGAATAGTTAAAGAAGTGATTGATCGAGTGTTTGGAGAGAATTATTGGCAAGTTTTGTTAGTTATTTTACTAATTACTGGTTTTACAAAGAGGGGATGATGGAAGAGATGTCTCCAGCAGTTGCAGTTACTCTTGGCTTTGGTAATTCTCTGTGTGAAAATCCAGGAATTGCAAACCATGTAGAAATCACGCGACTCAAACTTGTGCCAGACGCAGCAAGCTTGCTGTCAGATCCTGCACCAGTACCAAATGATATTTCTAATTCTAGTTCGGAAAATGGGATTCCGTTATCAATGCCTGGAAGGAGTGATGTGAAACCTGATATATCACAGATGATACATAAGGCTGAAATTGGTCAGTTAATCCACAGTACTGTGATTCAAGAAATTGAAGAAGATGAAATCTTATCAGCAGGGGATGACCCTAGTGTAATTAATAGCTTGGAGTTACTGCCCTTGGACCGCACTTCAAATTTGAGCTTGCCACTAAATGCTACTTTAGATAGAAGCTTGGCCATTGCCGTCGAAATTGAGGGCACTGAGAATGGTCAAATAGTTGCAAAAGTCATCAGTGTGGAGGAGAGAAAGGAAGTACCCGATGATGTCCTAATGATACCTGCTAAAACAAATGAAGAATGTATTAATGGACCTACAATAATGGCGTCTGTAGTATCTCTTCAGTTGCCCAGTGAGAAGGGTCCATGCAAAGGAAGTGTCAAGAGTGTCTTTGAGTTGGAGTGTGTGCCACTATGGGGTTCAGTTTCTATTTGCGGAGATAGGCCAGAGATGGAAGATTCTGTCATGGCTGTACCTCATTTTGCGAAAATTTCCACTAAGATGCTTATTGGTGATAGTGTAATGGGTGGGATAAGTCAGACTTTAAGTCACTTGACCTCTCATTTTTTTGGTGTGTATGATGGTCATGGGGGATCTCAGGTATGTATGTATGGTTTTCCAATGTTGATGATTTGTTTCTTTTCAGAGACTAATTTGACTTAGTTTTTTAGTTTTTCATTTTGGGAAAACACTTTTTAACATGCGCATCACTAATAAGTGATGATGTAGTTTTGCATGACCTAGTTTTTGGGCAAAGAAACTAGACTACACAAGTGTGTGTTTGTGGAATCATATGTTTCGCATGACATAGTTTCTGATGTATTTTGTCACCAATATCCACTTTTTTGAGATAGTTTGTCCATTTGAAAAACCTTTGATTGGACTGCCCAAAGGTGTTTAACCCTCCATCTCTTGGGACAACGTAAGGTGCAACGTCCTTTTCAAAAATGAATTTTGCTTTCCTTGAACTCATCCAGTTTTTCCCAATTTTCTTTCGAGATAGTTCGTCTGGTTGAGAACCCTTTGGTTGGACTGACCAAAAATTTTAACCCTCCATCTCCTGAGACAACTTAAGTTGCAACTACCTTGACATTATTTAGTTGACTCTTATCAATTTTACCCGTTCAAAACCACAATTGATATTCATCTTGAGTAAATTTGTAACTGAGTGGAACTTCATTGTGTAGGTTGCAAATTATTGTCGTGAACGTATCCATTTAGCTTTAGTAGAAGAGCTAAAAAGTTACAAGGATGATTTGGTGAATGGAAGTACTATAGAAACACGACAGGTGCATTGGGAGAAGGTCTTTACAAATTGCTTTTGCAAGGTTGATAATGAAGTTGGGGGAAAGGCAAGCAGAAACATCCCTAAAGAAAGTACGGAATCCTGTAGTACCACCTTTGAAGCTGTTGCCCCGGAAACTGTTGGGTCGACTGCTGTTGTTGCAGTGCTTTGTTCGTCTCATATTGTAGTTGCCAACTGTGGGGACTCAAGAGCAGTTCTTTACCGTGGTAAAAAAGCAATTGCATTATCGAGTGATCATAAAGTAAGCTTGTCTTTATTATTTTGGTTGCTATTAGTCCCTATCCTTGTAAACTAATTCATTTCTTGTCCTTTTAATTAACTTGCCAGCCAAACAGAGAGGATGAATATGCTAGAATTGAAGCTTCTGGGGGTAAAGTCATACCGTGGAATGGACACCGTGTTTTCGGTGTTCTTGCTATGTCGAGGTCCATTGGTAAGTTTACTAATCTTCGCAGCAATAAATTGTCTGATTCTTGCGTTTGTGAATGTGCAATAAATTGACGTGTGTTTATGTTAACATCTTTATCAAAATCTGAGATGTTATTGGTCCTGCTATTTTGAAATTGAAATTGATTTGTATGAATTTTTTTTCTATTATTCATTTTGCTGTCATTATTCAAGGCCAAAATCATAAAGAAATTGTCTTAAGGGTTTTTGATTCAGCAAATTCCATTTTCAGCTAGAGTGTTTGTATCTGTGGTCCTGTTGTTTTTGACTCTTAGCGGAGTGAAAGCAGCTTGGAACACAACCGAGGACAAGGAGATCCTGGCAGACTGCATTGCAACTTCATAGCGTTATTATTTAGCACCATTCTTTTACTAGTTAACTCCACTTATTCCAAGTCAAGTGGCTTATTACTCGTCAAGTTTGCATCTCTTTTCTTCATTTTTCACTTTCTTTCATGCACACATGCACTTGTGAGTTCCTTTTGGTTCAAATTCACCAGATCTTTGGTTGATCTATCATTCTGTTTTTCCGTTTCTTTGTGATTAGCCCCTTTCAATATTATATTTTCTTTGTGATTAGCTCTTTGTTGTTACTTTTTATTTACCTCTGTTATATACGTTTGCTGTCAGTCAATGATTACAATATTGATGGGCTATATATGTTACTTTAGTGCTTTAGTGCGAGATATTTTTGTACTTAAACCTTTCTGATTAACTACATGAAAAGAAAAGAACATGTGTATTAATGACAGCCTCCTGCCCTTCATCTCACGACACCACAATTGACGGAGAAAATGTTTGTCGACATTAAGCTCTCTATGATCCTCTCTTTTCTCTCAGGTGACAGATTCTTGAAGCCATGGATTATACCAGAACCAGAAGTCATGTTTGTGCCCCGGGCTCGAGAAGACGAGTGCCTCGTTTTGGCGAGTGATGGGTTGTGGGACGTCATGACTAATGAGGAAGCATGCGAAGCAGCTAGGAAACGGATTTTGATTTGGCACAAAAAGAACGGGACTAACCCATTGGTGGATAGAGGCCAAGGAATCGATCCTGCAGCGCAAGCAGCAGCCGAGTACCTTGCGTCGCTGGCACTTCATAAAGGGAGCAGGGATAATATTTCTGTGATTGTAGTTGACTTAAAAGCCCAAAGGAAGTTCAAGAGCAAATCATGATATTGTTGACAATGACTTGGTGCTTACATAGTTCTTCACTTCACGAGCATCTCGTTAATACATGATCTGTCCGCTGATTTTACACGTGGGCTTCAAGTGTGTGTTAGAATAGTATTTTAGTAAATGACCCATGTCCAAATTTTGGTCATGTAAATTAGCGCCAGTCGAGGGCGCCGCTATGCCCCTTAATGAATTGTCAACCTACGTTTCAGTTAAGTAAATGACCCATGTCCAAATTTTGGTTATCTATATATATATATATATAATGAGCACCGGTATTTAGTTTATGATTCTGATACTGGTGACATGGTACACCAATTAATTGGTAGTAGAGTTGTGAGCTTGACAGATTAGATACTATTTTTGTATGCAACCTGTGTATGTTTAAGATGTCCATTTCAGTGTAAACTTCTTCCAATTCATTAATAATGAAATTGAGAATGTAGTTGGATCTTGTTTTATTAGGAATTTAAATGAGTTGATGTAATTACTTCGAAGTTATTCTAGGGAGAAAGTTGACTTTGATAAAGAAGGTGCTTCTTGCCGCGTTGGTTGCTTATTTTATATCTCCGTGATGAAGGTGAAAGTTTGCTTTACTAAGTAATTTGCCTTGTGGCAAAATTTACGAGGTCATTTGTCGTTCGAATTTTTCTTTAAGCAAACAAATTAAATCTAAAATATTGGTACTAATTAAATCTTAAAAATTGGTAATTTTTGCGCCAAATTGAAGCTTAAGAAGATCCATTACGTGATGAAAAAAAAAAAAAAAAAAATTCAAAGAATTCAAAATTTAAATTATTTGTAGGGAAAAATTTGTTGATATATCATTCAATTATTTTGTAAATGATAATTACAATTTATGTATTTGACCTCGACCTACCACAACCTTGAACTCAAAAGAAAAAAGAGCTACAAATTTAAAATTTGTAAAATTTTTTAACTTTTCTGTCAACACCAACTTCAATTTATTTGTTTGAGTAATTGTAAAAAAATCTAAAAATTTCTCAATCTCAATTCACTATTTGTGCCAAAAAGGGACACGTTGCTAATAATAAAAGGGCACGAGACAACTTTCTCTAAAGACTTCGTCAAGCTTGATTCAAATAATATTAGTCAAATTGGTTAAACTTTTTATGCTCATCGGGCGGTAAAATATGCCAGTAGCTACTGTACAAACAACATTTTTCCCAACAATTTCAATGAACTTCAATTTTTCTCTAAATAGTCACTATACTTTCAAAGTTATTTTCTGGTAGTCACTTTGACTGTACTTTTTATGATGTTACCATCTGTCTGCCAATTGTTTTAAAAATAACAGTTCTGTTCCAATAATATGGTTAACATGGTTTTTACAGGTGCTGTCAACTGGTTTTTACAGGTGCTGTATTGGCAGCATTGGTATGATACTTTTTTATTTTTTTTTCTCATCTTCCAATGAAATTATGTCATGTGTTATTTGTTAAAAAAATCTGAAAAACTTTTTATAGTTATAACATTGTTCGTCATGTTATCGAAAGTGAAGGTTGTAAAACAACATTGTACGTATACTGAATATTCAGAAAAAAAAAATGTAATCCCTTCTTTGACAACCATTCTTTCTTTCTCATATTCATTTTCAACTACACATTCTCACAATAAAGTATTCTTCATGTAAACCCAAATTTTATTATTCAAAAACTCGTTCTTTCCAAAAAAAAAAAAAAAAAAAAAAAAAAAAAAAAATTCTATCAAACAAGGGCTAAAGTAACATTATCCATTGGAAATTTTAACCCCTCATTGAGCTTGAGCAATATAAACAAAAATACAAGTTATTTATTTATTTTTTCAATTAACCAAGAAAATACTTAAAAAGGAGAAAAATTAATGAATTATTCTACATATACAATAGGGTTTATACCCCAAAGTGATGTTTCATCATTGGTTGGTGGAAAATCCGGATGTACATGTAGCAAAACCCAAAAATAATAGAGTTAAGCTTTAGGGCCTGTACCGACACAGACTTCTGTATTTCTTCTATCAACCCTATTTCTGTACATTTGGCTTAATTGAAAATAATAAGAGCTACACATCTTTTTATTGAGTATAAGTTGCTTGCTAAAAATAAGTGAAACTATAATAATTACAGAATTTCTAATTCGTAAAAGTTACAACAGTTTAATACTTTAAAAATTATTGTTCATCCTTAATACTTACTAACAGACAATGAACGCACAATAAGCACAGGCAATCATTTCTTGGATGCTAATCCCTTAATCACCTCTCTAAGTGATTCTTTCTTTTGCTTTATGTATTCTACCCACCTTGCTTAATTTGATTCTTACTAGTTCCAGGCTTTGTTTCAGATTCATGGCGACCGATGGAACCGGGTGGGTTGCCAAAAATTCTTCCACATCGTCTGCCATCTCATGGCTGTTAAACTGGAAACATTACAGAACAAGAAAAATTATTTAGATTTCTGATTTAGTTCCCGGTCATGATGATTATACAAGCAGAAAAAGGAAGAAAAATGCAAGAGATTGAGACCTTAAACTGTTGAATAAATGGTGCATAATTATATTCCTTTTAACCAAAAGCATGTGCGTGCAAATATGACATAATTGTGACTTACTGATGCAAAATATCGAATAAAGTTTTGATTTACCGAAACCAAGATATGCGCATCAAAATATACACAAAACACGACTTAATGAAATGTAGAAACTAGAAGGAGATGAAATCAAGCGAGGTATGCGAATATAAATATTCTTAAGACGGATTTTACCCCCGTACTGTGCTAATGTAGTCAAATAGACGTTGTCTCTTGAGATACAATGCTTTTCCCAAATTAATATAGCACAATATATAATTTTGCCAAGTGAACCAAAGTGTTGATAGTAATCTTCAAGAACGGAATAGACACGAACTAAAATTACTCGAACGGAATTTTATTTCTGAAAATAATTCGAACGGAATTTAATTCCTACAAAAAAAAGGTCGGTGCAGAAAAATTTGGAATTAGAGTCCCTATTTGTAGATTTCAAGTGTCTTTCCATAATGGTTGCACCTTTTGACATAAATTAATTTAGATCATTAGATTATACATTTTCATAATTAATGGTTTTGATTGCACCTATCAAAAGGACTTTTCATAATGTACCTTTTTGAATGGTCACACCTACGGCTGTCAATGGATTGGATTTTGATCCGAATTCAATTCGAATCCGATGAAATTAATGGAAAATGGATTTAGAGTCTCAATCCGATAACCCGATTAAAATTCGAATCCGATAATCCGTTAGCTAAATGGATCAAATATGGATATAGGTCAATACGATCCGATTTTTTATAATAATATAATATATTTTATAAAAGCATGCTTTTTTATTTTTAAATTTTAAATTTTTTACTTTTCTTAACTGCTAAATGATTTTTTAAAAAAATACAAAGAGACGCTTTGAAAATAGTCTAATATTATTAATTGAGATATTTATTGAGTTTTTGATTTTTTATTAATTAAAATAAGTTAGAAAAATAATTATTCTAATTAATAAAGTAAATAAAAAATCAATGGATAAGGGAATTATAATTTGACTAAATCAGAAAAGCTTTTTTAGTTTTATTTTATCCCATATCGGATGTTTACTACAAACACATGGAAATTGTAGTGTATAAATAAGTGGGCCAATAGTTATTAGGTAGTTCAACCTTTTGGGCCTTTTAATTTATGAACAAGTCAAAAGGGTTTAAAAGGTTTATTAGTTTCTAATATTAAAATTTTAAAATTTAGTTGGAAAATCCGGTTTCGGGTCATCCGATTTTTGAACAAACCGGTCATTTGGCCGGTTTTTTACCGATATTTGATTAAGTGAGTTTTTAGTATTAATCAAACCAGATTTTGACTCGGATCGGATATCTGATAATATAGCAAATCGGATATGGATTTAACAATCAAATATCCGTCGGATTATCGGATCGGCTATGGATAGATCCGATCCATATCCGATTCATTGACAACCCTAGTCACACCCAATTCAAAAAAGAGCAATGCTACTTATACAATATTGGGTTACAATCTCTCACATGGAGGGAACCCACGATTTTTTTATTCACCGTGGGACCCCTCCCAATGTGAGAGATTGTAACCCAACATTGTAAACCCCCATTGTACAAGTAGCATTGCTCTTCAAAAAATATGACATTTTATATGCATCATTTACAATTGAAGAGTGACGACTAGTCATTGCACTAATTTGAGACTTTTCCAATGCACACCTATAAATAATTATCTCTTAAATTCCAACAATCTCTCACATGAATGAAATAAGTTAACTCGGAACAAGGAATGCGAAAAGAGTACTACTAAAATATAATGCATATACACTTGGCAAATCAGTAAATGCAACATTTTGATGTGTCGACATTCTTTTAAGCCTAGACAATAGAACAAACACATTATCTCTCATATCAAACTTTGATTCACTATTGTATTCATTATTTTGGCTCTTGAACCTTCTTTGTTTCTACAAATGTGCTAAATAATTCACTCAAGTAAAATTCTCATAGAATCGACCACGCCTGCACTCACATAAGTGATATTCTATAAAGAATACCTACAATAAGAACTTATAGGATATAGTCATTATTAAAAGCATAACTTATCCTCAACAATCTATTATAGACAATACTTATTTGCTTCACATAAATGGGAGGGAGTTGAAATTTCGAAGAACTTCTCATCGAGTTAATCATAACTAGTTTTCCTATTAAACATAATTCGTGGGATCTCCAGTTACCAGGTTAGATTTTTATTAAGTTGATCCATTAGTTTAGACTTTTACACCCATTTTCCTTGATGAACAGTCTATTCGCTCTAGATAACCCCTTTGTAAACGGATCCGCTAGGTTGTCCTTCGAATCAACAAAACCAATGAATATTGGTAACTACAAAATGATATTATGTCTACGACATATAATCGATACTTACATTGTACAATATATTTCTATCATATTAAATATAACTAGCTAGCTATCACAATTACTTCATTTAATAAACATAGATAGACGCCAATTTAGGAATCCTTCCATAAATATTTGAAACACATACATTTTCTAGCTTTATGTAAAGCTCCCAGGGTGGGGTCTGTAGCTCAGATAATTAGAGCACGTGATTATGAACCACGATGTTGGGGGTTCGAATCTCCCTCGCCCACAACAGGCCAACTATACTCTAATAGTAAAATATATTTACTCGTGACTTTTGAAACCTTGAATTGGATATCAAATTTTCAACATCGTGCACATCTTAAGTTTAACAAGGTATTTATTACTGTGTAGTTTATCATTTCAAATATTTCAAATTCTATTTTGAAATAGGCTCTCCACTCCCACAAAGCCTGGATGCATCCGAACTTTAATTGAGAATATTATGCAAACAATTATATCCCCACAATTCTACGTTGGACTCAAGTTACAACATAATATTTATCTAACTATATAAAGTTCAATCATATCGTTAATATGTTTATCTACAAGATAATTATTTTTGTTTCACTTCTAATCAACATATAAGGCCATGTTTGATTATCTTGAAATTTCATGGAAAAAGAAAAAACAAATTCCATTTCCTTGCAAAATGTCATGTTTGATGGCATATATTTTCCTAGGAATTGGTTTTCCTAAAGTGGGTGCACGTGACCCATTTTCCTCAATTTGAAGCAATTCCAAGTTTTTCCCTTTTTTTGTGGCAATTGTAACACATTCTAGACTTAATGGTAAAAAAAAAAATTATCCATTTAATTGACAATTTGTATGAAAAAAGTCAATCGAACACAAAAAAATAAATAAATAAATAAATATCGTAATTATTATTATTATTATTATTATTATTATTGGCAATCCAAACAAATTTCAATATAGATTGTAAAAAAATTTATCTCAAAAATTAATAATTTGCATGAAAAATAAAGTCAAATGGATTAGGTAAAAAATTATATCAATCAAATATCATTAGTTACAATTCACTCTAAAACAAATTCTAGGCAATTCAATTCCCTACAAATCTTTTTCTTTCCACCCAAATTCTACATTTACAATCAAACGAACCCTAAATGATTAGATATGTCCATGTCTCATGAAAGTCCAATTTTAACCAATTTTGGTTTAGGGTCCGTCATTTTTGTCTAACATTCTCGTATACACAAGGGCTTTCAACTTTTCCATCTTCATAGAAATTTTTTTATGACTTATACGGTAATTAAAAAAAAATGTGACATATAGACAATACTAGCCATGTAAAGTCCTATGTTGAGAATGAATTGTTTCACCCACAAATTCTAATATTCTCAAAATCATAGTGCTTAAACACACTTCTATTATTCAATCATTAGTAACGTAATAATATAATATTATTTTTTATTTTAAATCCTAACATACTGTCACAATTACAAAAACATGTTTGGATAATTTGACATTTGGTAAATTTCACCAAGGTTTTCTAAATAATGCTATATCAATATATGTGATATATAACGTGCTATGATACGAGAAGATCAATTAAATGTTTGAATGTAAAAAGTCATTTTATTGGTAATAGAGATAAATAATATTGTTTGAAATTTCTACTTTTAAGCGTGACACTCATATCTCCAACCATTGATGGAGGCAGATGGCAAAATTTCTACATATGGTTTGTAATATTGGAACGTTTTACTAACTAATGTGTATATCACTAGATTTATGATAATTAGGAAGAGTCTCAATTTATATAAAATTTATATAATTTATCAAATCCTAACTTTACGAATAATCTTATTTAGCCCCCATTTGGTAGGAATTAAAATATAAATTTTAGTTTAAGTCAAAATTAATAATTAATTTTAACTATATATTTTATGAGATTTACAATTTTTCTACCACACATTTCATTAACTATTATCAAAATTTATTTAAAAATTTATTTTTAATTCCCACCAAACAAGGACTTAATTAATTATTTTTTACGTTTGGTTCGATTTGGATTCAATTTTTTTGACTATTGCTCGTTAAGTTTTTTGAGTCCACATCCAAATCGAGTTTTAAAATAGTGGTTTAGTTATGTTACTTCTTGAATAATAACAACTTAGGTAGTTCTCCCTTTTATGAGAAAACGTAGTACACCAGGTGTGACCACATCAGTCACACATGAAAAGTGTCGACGAATTTTTTATTGTGTGTGGAACCCCCCTCCATGTAAGGGGGGTATAATGCATTATGTGTAGTATTATATACGTGTAGCACTATTGATATATATATATATATATATATATATATATATATATATATATATATATATATAATCCAACGAATATTGAAGAGATTTTGGTTTTTTTTAAAATTTACTATAATAACACGCTTTTATATATGAATTATGCTACTTTACTTGAAAATAGATGATCAAATGAATGACCGACCCTCACATTGTGCGTGGATCCCGCGTGAATTAAAAAATGCTGATCTTTCATGTGTGAGTGTTCGGTCATCCTCTAAGTCAACCATTATATTCATGTAGCTTGATTGTTTATATATTCTATTTATTTGTCTCATATGTAATTAACTTCCAGTGCGTTTTTTTATCTCTCTCTGTATATACACGTAGTGTTGCTTCACAAATGAGAAACAACTCGATATACACAACTAGACTCCTTACATTTACTCTACCAGTCAGCTATGTCCTAAGTGAATTCATTTTCTGCCTTCATCCTTGCCTCCACGAATCTATCATTTGTTGTACTCATGTTCCTAACCTTTTAAAACCGTGCTTGCAAAGTTTAAACCTTTTCTCTATGAAGGGAGATTTCCTCCATACCAAGAGTGTGCCGGAAGGATAGGAAGCCAAATTCTGCCTATAATTGTAGCATAGACTACGTGTAGCATTTTTACGTAATCGTTGTGATCGTGTCTCGAGCTAAGGGAAAATATTCCCATTCGATACTCATTTGATGACAGACTAAAATGGTAAAATTGTCCAGAAAAAATATTTTATTCTAAAATTCATTGGTGTTCATAAAAGGATTAATCTATGGTGTACCAAATAAATTACACCCCTCTCACATGAAGAGGGGTCCACAAATATT
Organism: Osmanthus fragrans; assembly: GCA_019395295.1. Lineage (NCBI taxonomy): Eukaryota > Viridiplantae > Streptophyta > Magnoliopsida > Lamiales > Oleaceae > Osmanthus > Osmanthus fragrans. Next base: position 25,061,534 of record CM033341.1, on the reverse strand, counting down.
TTATTATGTGTGAATCCCCCTTCATGTGAGGAAAATATAAAACTGTGTAGTCAAGAGTGTGTGGCCAAGTTGGCAAAAGGGGGCCGTCTAGGAAACTGGGTATTCCTTCAACAAGGGTTCAACCCACACTTGAGACATCCGCCTTTCCTTTGAGGAAGATTTACCCGTCTGATGTGGTTTGCGGATATTGCATCAGGTCTCAGGTTTACCCAGTGTGCACTGGTGGTCGGACCCCGTTCTAAGAGTGGTCGAGCTCCGCCAGCAGCGACTGCGAGTTCCTGAGTCATCAAAAAAAAAAAAAAAAAAAATATATATATATATATATATATATATATATATATAAAATTGTGTATACATCATTATGTATACACAGCATAGTCCTTCATCAAATATATCCACTTCCGTCAACCTATCATGACATCATATGCCCATCATCATTAATATTTAAATAAACGCTTTTCTGTAAGTTAAGATAATGATACACAAAAGGTGCTATAGGGGTACCATACTTTAGAAAGTTTATCCTTTCTCTTTTTATTCTTTTGTGTTTCGTGGGCATGTTAGACTTTGTGGAGATTAAAACCCGTGGGTGTTACTTGGATTGTTCATCAAGTTCGAATATCTAGATTACAATTCCTACTTGGGTATAAATAGTAAGGGTGTAAGCGGTTCGATTTTATGAATTTTTGACAAATTTTCAAATCAAATCGTTTACACCGATTTGAGAAAAACTCAAACCTAAATCAAACCATTTTGAACGGTTTGAAAAAAAGACTCAAACCTAAATCTAACGGTTTGGTCCAACTTTAAACTATCGATTTTGCCGTATATTTTTTTTACCTATCTACTTTTATACCATTAATTTAGGAGTATGCATTTTTTTCCACAACTGGTGGAATCAGACCGGAACCATTTAGAACCGGCCGATTCTGTTTCGAATCTTCTAAAAAATAATTTGATTTTGGACAAATTATTAAGAACCAATCGATTCCTGTTTAGTTCCCGATTCTAGTATGGAAACCGTCGGGAATCGGACTGTTCTCATTGGATTTTTTTTTATTTTTGATAAACTATATGATTCAATCTCCAATCACTTTTTAAAAAAAAAGAAAGGATTCTTTCTTCATTTTATACTCCAACACTTTCCTTTTTCTCTTTTATTCTTTTCTTATAATTCTTTGATTAACTGATTCTCAAGCCAAATTAGAATATTGAGTAAATCTATATCTAAATAAATTTATTTACAGTATATAATTTCATTTCTAAAATTCGAAATTTTTATTTTGTTTTCACTTTGATTACATAGTTGTTGATCCAATCAAAACTTTTCATTTAGATTTCTACTAATTATAATCGACAGAACCAGAAGTTGCAATAATTTTTTAAAGGATGTCCAATTCAATGTAAGATTTTGATTTTGATTGAAATTTATTTAATCATTGGAGTACTATGCAGTTTATATAAGTTGATGATTGTTTGGTGATAGTAATTTATACGGAATACAATGTGGGATTGTTTGATGAATCGTTTCAAACTTTCAGTTTAAGAGCCCTATGGAATATATGAGTCTCATTTAAAAATAAATAAAAAGCCTAACACAAAAGTCTTACAAGTTACAATTTAGAAATTTTCATTTTTTAAAGTTTTAAATTTTTTTTCGCCGGTTCGGTTTGGTTTTAAACCGCAATAAAATTTCTCAAACCTAAACCAAACCGTTTTTGACTGATTTGGTTTGGTTCAAAATCATTTTGTTGATGGGTCTACGTGGTACCAAATCGACAGTTTCTAAAATGCGATTTCGATTTGATTTTTCGATTTGACGATTTTTGCTTACAGCCCTAATAAATAGACTAATTGCGATTAAATATGTTTGAATAACTTACTATTTTTATTCTTTTATGTGAAGAAATTTATTTAATTTATTGTCAAAAACATGTTCTAGATGGATAAATTATATTTACGATAATTGTATTTTACTCTGGTGTTAATCAAGTAATCATACTTCAATTTTGTTTAATCCAGTAACTATATTTTTATTTGATTTCAATCGAATAATTTTGTCTGATTCCATCACCTAGACCGGCGAACATGATGAATTGGTAGTGTTCACGAAAATACATTCAATTTAAAACCACCGCAAGTGAACGGTTCGTTACAAGTAATAAAGTGAATTTTTAGAGTCCGGATTGTCGATCCCACAGAGATTGAGTAGTTTAATGCTAATTATCTCGATCTTAACAGAAACTAGATGAGTTTTTGATGAGTTTTATACTAAATGCTAACCAAACTAAATTATGAAAACAACTATGGATGATTTGGCTAAATTAAATGCAAATTATACTAGAATTCAATATGAAAGTCGAATGCAAATTGATTAAGTTAATAAGAAAAAATGCACTAGGATCACGAATCCCCATACAACAATACATTTAAATCCTAGTTTTACAATTTGACAACACGACTTAATATTGAAGAATCAATGTTCCTATTGAATTTAACAATCTCTTTCGAGTAATGTTAAACATATTCTATCATGCGATACAACTATATTTCTATGACGAATACAAATATAAAAGAACGCATTAAATTTTATGAACACTTAAAGATTCACATAGAGTATAGCGATATATTTCTATCCCCTATCGGACTCTATGAAAATTTATACTACGTCGAATCTATTTCCCTTATTTCGAATGCATAAAATAGATCACCACATTCATATAATTAACGTGTGCACAATAATCATATGGAATAAATACGTATAAATCGTTCAAACATCTAAAAACGTGTTTTTAATGTCAAAAATATAAAACTAAAGATTAAAACATCATATTAAAAGGTTCATCGATTTCCTAGTACAAGAAAAACTAGTCTATCATGCTAAAGAAAGAAAAACAAAAGAATAAATGAAGAAACGTTATCACCCGAGTAGATATTCAATTAATTTCTTGAAGTGCTTGATGAATCTTCACGTTATTCCTTGTGTTCTTGCTCTCCAATGTCAAAATAATCTCTAAAAGTGCGTAGCGCCCTTTTTTCTGTCGAATCTAGGGTTTTAAAAATCGTCCCCAATCGGTTTCCATAAGAGTTTAAGTTAAAAACGGAAACCAGAAATTTTTGCGTAAAAATAACCATGCGACCACATGGTTCAAATGTTGTGGCTCAGGCTGCGTTCTGGGATTGCCATGCGACCGCATGGAAGTTTGCACCATGCGGTACCATGCGGCCGCATGGTGCAATTAACTTCACAATTGCGCCGTTTTGGTCCCCGGCTCCGTTCTTCCTCATTTGACTTCTTTTCTTCATTCTCTTCCCTCTAACACTCTTTGATTTCATCAATCTCGTACTTAGTTCATTTTCGTTCTTGATTTGGGTCTCGAGTCAACTTTCGAATAAGTGCATCTTAGTCCCTGAACTTTGGCTCTCTTCCATTTTGGTCCTCTCGTGCTCGTTTTCACTCACTTATCATTATTCCCATCGATATAGTCCTGCAAACACAATTTACATAGAATTAGGCCATATTTCAACATAATTACAATCAATTGTCCATGTTTTGTAATCTAAATAAGTGCGTAAAACACACTTATCAGGTAGTCAATTAATAAATTCTCATTTATTTCACTGAAATTGTACATATTTAAGTCTGGAACTAATTATTACGTGGGATTACCACTTGAGGATACAATTAACTTGGAAGCCCCAAACCTGTACGCCCGAGCACATGTCCCCGACCTTGGCTATCCACAAAAATCCTCTGGATGAGGTCGAGGTTATTAGGTCGGGCACACACACGTCGGGGCAAAGCCTTACCTATCACGTCACTCTATCCCCTAGTTGGTCATCTCAACCCTCTCCTAGTTGGAACACCTTTCCCAATGCAACTCAAACACAGATAGAACAGTTTCAGTGAAATACAAACTCCCTACAAGATAAGGATCACAAGCAATAGAGTCCTTCTACAACTCAACTGCTAGCATATATAAATAGGTGATCCAAACTCCTTTTTCAGGTTACGAAAATCATTATTATTTTTCAGTTTTATAGCCTTGCGCAAATTTTCTCTCTAATTTAAGCATCGGAGGGGCGACGAGGGCATGCCTCGACGCCTTTGTTTCAGGTCATTGGAGATCATGTTCGTGTTCGATCATAGCAATCCAGTTCGAAAATCATCAAGTACGATTTTTGGTATCATCGCCACTATTTATTGAATGTCACCTCATCAATTTCTGTTAATGAAATTAGACAAAGTTACCTAAATTAAAATTAAACTAAATTGCAGAAATGAGATTGATATCAAACATTTATCTGCTTGAAATCATATTAAAGTATAGGTACCTGATTAAACTAAATTGAAGTACAATTACCTATTGACACTAAAATAAACTATAACTATCGCAAATGGAATTAACCCTTCTTAGGTCTAGGAGTATAATATCAAACATTTATTAGATGAGTCACTAATCAACACTATTAAGAGAGCTTTGGTAAGCATGTAACCTTTCTTTCTATTATTTGTAATTGATATTCTCGAGCAATAATAAAGATTACTTCATTGTTATACTTTTTATGTCGATGATATCTTGATAATGCATAGAAGAACTCTATGCACAGTCCGGATTTCACATCTAAGATTTTGAAGTGGTGCGTTATGCAATGAAATTTTTCTATATCAATGCAACAGCTTACAAGGTTACCACAATAAACGGGTAAAGAACAATGCCAAAACCTCCACTAACTACTGAGTATGAAGCTAAAAACTCCTATCCAAGTAAAAGTAATTTAACTAAAAAAACAAAGAAATGCCATTATAGTTTAAACTCCACTGTAATGTTGTCCGTATTACTTTATATCATCTCCAAGAGTGATCATCCTCTTTGATGTAGACGAGTCAAGTTGCTCCATAATTGATACTTTATCATACTCGTTCATATCCTATTCAAGAAAATCTAAGAAACAATTATTAATTTCCAAATCTTGAGCCGAATTTGAATACTGAGCTCTCCAGATTGTAAAAGACTCGATGATTCAATCGTTTGAGGGAGTAATGATCTCAAAATCACTCATGAAGGCTAGACTAGGTAAATGTATCCGATAGTTATGGGTAAATAAAAAAAATTAAGGGTAGAATATATGAAACAAAAAAAAAAAAAAAACCTTGACTAAAGTGCAATAATCTTAAATCCCACAAGCAAACTACAACAAACAAATATTCCAACTAAGAATGACAGCAAAATGAAAATGTTATTTGACAAACGATTAACTTCATACTGAAACTTATATTTTGACGAAATGCAACTAAATTGAAAAGAAAAAACATAAACAGGCACTCATATATATAGTGTTCCGACAGGCTCACAGTACAAAATGCAGCAACCAACAAGCTTCATAGTATAAAAACAGGCACGATAATGCTCTAATGAGCATTAGGATTATGTAATGTGATTATCACCCTCTTTCTTTATTTGGTTCGAAGTTATATGTCTAGCATTTTGCCGGATGAGGAAGTTTGCACTTTGCCGGCAGCTGCACGGCGAGATTCGGGTCGACTCCCAGTGAGGGCAAGAATTTGGAGTTCATGTAGGAGCAAAGGCAGCGCAAGTCTGCGTGCGAGAGTGCAGAACAACAGGCGGCCGAGGGAGGTGGTGGGGTCGGGGGTGTAGCCGCTGGCCTGCATGCCATCAGACCCTCCCAGGACATGTTGCATATGGTTTGTGCATTCGACTCCTTGAGAATGTTACTGCTTATGCCTATAGACAACAACAGCATCAAAATTGCAACCTTCTGACATGAATCCATATTAAACAGGTAAGTATACTCTATTGCTTTTGCTTGCTTGCTAAGGTGAGGTTCAATGAAATGCATGGGGTAGTTTATATAGAAAGAAGACGGTGTGGGGTGGGGTAAAAGGGACATGGAACAATAAGAATAGAAGCCCGTGAATGCACATTGCCATACCTTTATAAAATAACTGTGTTGTCACGGGCTCTGCATTTGTGGTGTGGGAGTCAATCAGAAGTCAATTCTAGAAACATGGTCATTGTATAAAATTGAGAATGAATAAAAAATTTGATCATTTCTCATGATCAAATCAAATTTGTCTTGTGCTCAAATTTATAAGGTAATTAGAAGGCTACAAGCTCGATGGATTGAAGAGGAAAAGGGAAAACCTTACAGCTTCTTGGGCTGCTAAGATTTGCTTTAGGCTTCAGAAATCTTCCGCAACTCCCATTTAATGCGCATCTTTCGAAACCATCAGATGAACATGACCTGCCACTTTATGAGAAAATGAGAACTTTCAACACTTTTAACTCTCTCAGAGGATTAGCAGGCAGTGAATGGAGATCAAGCTCAATTATATTCATTGAGAACCAAGCATGCTCATCTGCATAGTAATTTCAGCTAGCCATAATGTTGATCACCACCTCACATGTTGATCTTTGAATTGGAGCAAATTAAGCAACTGATTGCAGAGAAAGGAAAAAATACAGTGATGAAAATCAACAATAAATAAGAAGCACGATTGCAGTATAAACACAATAAAGCAAATCAACAGTAAAATTTTCAACACGTTCTAGTTTGTTAAACTTAAAAACTAGAATAAGTTACCATTTTTCTAGAGCAAGGCACGACTTGTTATTGTTACACCAGTCATTACAAGAAGTCGCATCCTTTTTTGAACTAAAATCTGTTTCAGCTGTTGTTTCCGGCTTCAGCAAATGAACTAACTCCTACTTATTTCAATTACACCAGGAAGCAATCAGCTAATGCTCGGATCAAAATATTGGTGGTGGAAGCAAATAGCATCGGGTAGATAAAAGGTGAATATTTACCAATAAAACTTCCCCAGGATTACAGGATAACAAAATTTCCCCATCAGAAGAAACTATATATGAGGAAATGAAGCAGATTGTTGGGGAAAAATAAACACTTGAAAACTAACTCTCATCAGTACCAGTTTCCACAATTCTCAAACACCCTTAATATAATCACATGTATGATTTTTCATGGAAAGCAAACATAAGCACAAATGTTCACGTTACATTCATCAAAGAACAAAGTTACGAATTATCACATGCACACAACCATACATCACTCGCACGAAGGGAATAGAATAACAGAACAAAAGCAAGTCACAATTGCAACTTCCATGGAACAATCAAAATGGCAAGGATTGTGCTATGGTCCTAAACATAACAAAGCAAACAATCAATCAATTCAAAATATGAACTTTTATTCCTTTGAAACAAAATTCCATCATGTGATGATACAGTTCCTCAAAGCAAAAAACCTCCTCACATAGTTCCAAAGCAATCTATGATACTCAGCATTGCACCTAATTCTACATAACTTATGAGCCAACAACAATGATAATGGGAAATCATTAAACAGAAGCGACAACTAAGGTTGCTAAAAATAACGGGAATATTATGAGCAGAACTTACTACTCTCACAAAATAAACCAAGTCTAATGTTTGGACTCCTTGCTCATCAGATAATTTTTCAGAACATCCATGACCGACCCAAAATCTGCCTTTACTTGCACAGGTGGATTTGCAAACCGGCAGGCCATGTCTTTAATCTCCCCGGAATGGTAATCGACTTTGGATTGTGTGAACTTTAATCCATGAGCAGTACTTACCACAACAGTCCTATCTGTCGGACCAATAACCCCACTTTGCCTCAACTTAAACAATGCAGTCAATGCCACACCAGTGTGAGGGCATATAAACATCCCAGTTGAATCTGCCTGGGCCATGGCATCCATCAACTCCTCCTCAGTTGCCTCCTCAACAATCCCATTTGAATTCTTTAATGCAAAAACTGCTCTATCAATTGAAACAGGATCGCCAATCTGAATCGCAGACGCGAACGTAGTACCTGCCTTAACTGGCTTAAAGTCCTTCCATCCTGATTTGTAATGCAAGTAAAGTGGATTAGCATTAGATGCTTGAGCACAAACAAGCCTCGGAATCCTATCAACGAGTCCCAACTCTTTACACATATGGAAACCTTTGTAAAATGCATATATATTCCCCAAATTTCCCCCAGGAACAATCACCCAGTCGGGCACTTCCCAATCAAACTGCTGCAAAATCTCAATTGCAGCGGTTTTCTGCCCTTCTATCCTCAAACTGTTCAACGAATTGGCCAAATAAATGGGTAACTCAGAGGTGACTTCACGAATCAACTGCATACAACCGTCAAAATCAGTATCTATACTCAATACAAAAGCCCCATTGGCTATTGGCTGAACCAACTGTGCAATGGATATCCGGTTCGCTGGTAAAAACACAATGGACGGAATCCCAGCAGCGGCACAATAAGCCGACAGAGCCGCTGATGTATCACCTGTGGATGCACACCCAACTCCCACCACGGGCCGGTTCAATTTGCGCAACCGATTCACTTGGCTCACCAAAACAGTCATGCCCAAGTCCTTAAAACTACCAGTATGACTAATCCCACAATGTTTCACCCACAAATCACTCATGCCCAGAAACTGTTTGCCAAAACGCTCAGCCCAAAAAAGGTTCGAGTTCCCCTCAAACGCACTAACAATATCATCACTATCAATTTCGGGTAAAACCCACTCCTTCTTAGACCAGACTCCCGACCCATATGGCCATGTGGTCTTGCCTACACGGGAATCGAAAAGGGATCGCCAGTACTGACCATCAAATTTCTTTAGAGCGTCCATGTCGTGCTGGACGTCGAGGAGGCCACCAGAGCGGCTTCGATACACAATCTCATCCAATGAATAGGACTCCGTCGATGTGGGGTCGGCGTTAAAGGGCACGTACTTGGCGGAGAAGTTGTGAGCGGCGTTGTGGCGACGGGCCTCGTCCCGGATATTCTCGTCAGCTGATCGTCGATGCTTGAGATGGTTAGATGATTGTGGTGCGGGTGAAGGGGATGTCGTAGCGGGGTCGGAAGAGGTGGATGCTTTGATTGGGGTAAAGTGGGTGGTGGCACAGGATTTAGCGCTGGCGGATGAGTTGTGTTGAAGGAGTTGGGACGAGAGGAAGGAGGATCTGAAAATGGGAGAAGCCGCCATTGCAGAGAGGAAAATGGAGGTCCTAGGTTGTCGAGGGGGAGTGTGTGGTATTGAGTGTGTTTTGAGGGGAGGGCCCTGTTTGATTCTCATTTCTGGTGAAATAATGTATTTTGATTAATTGATTGAGAAAGAATGTGTGGTAAAAAAAAATTAAGAAATTTTTTTGAATTTACGTATAATATTATTTTATTAAAAAATATGGTTAAAAAAAAGAAAAAAATAAATTTTCAAGAAAAATAAAAATCAAACGGGAGTCCAAATTTCAATCACGTATTTACATACTAGTAAAATATTTTATACATAAACTCAAAATTTTCTCTACTTTTTAATTATATTATTTCTTTCCTATATTCTCTTTATAATGACTATCATACAAGGACAATGTTAAAATTTGAACCGCGCCATGTGTACAGACAATTTTTTCAAATTTATTTAAAGGGACATTTGACATTATTTCATTCAAAAAAAAAAAAAACATAAAAAATTACAACCACATAGGTGCTACCAGTGCAGCATTGCATATCCCAAGTCCAAAATTTTCCAATACAAGGAAAATAACCCTTAAAATTTATGAGTCTCCAAAACAAATTTTAATAAATTTAAATGTTCGATGACTTGTGAATTTCTTAAAACTTCATTACTTGAAAGAATTTTAATAGATTTTATTAAATTCCGAGTCCAAAAAATATCAATTTTTTAGAAATTCCGACCTATCACCTCACGTTTGAATGTTTTCAGAAATATGCAGTTAAATTATTTATGGGTAAAGCCAACATTGACAGAAAAATGTTAACGGATATTTTGACAGAATGAATGTTGACGAAATATGATTAAATGTAAAATTTGACTGTGTTTTATATAGTCTAATAATATATCATGTGACATTATGTCAAAAATTATGTTAGTGTAGCATGATTCAATATTTATTCCTTTGACAAAAATAAAAGAAATTAAATTAAGTAAGAAATGAAAACATAAAAGTAAATAGAAATAAATTATCTCATTTTCAATTTATTCCTTTGACAAAAAATAAAAGAAATTAAATTACGTAAGAAATGAATATATAAAGGTAAATAGTAATATATTATTTCATTTCTATTCTGAAAATGAAATTCAAAGTGGGAGAAAAGAGGAAATGAGGAATTGAGTTCTCGTCATTTTAAATCCATATTCACCCACTAAACATGTCCTTAATCATAAAATTATATATATATATATATATATATATATATATATATATATGTACACAATTCTCGATCATTAAAATAATTTTATTTTAAATTAAAATGATTTTTAATTTGTTGATATTCATATTTTGATCACCAAAATGAAGTTTGTCTCTCGTCGAAAGTTTTATTAAATGCGATCATTTAGAGATACAAAAGATTTAGCGTTATTTTATTAAAATATCTTTCATACAAAGGTGTCAAAGAAAACTAGAGTGTTCAAATACATTAGAAACTCTAGTCTAGTTTAATGAGTATGTCAAATGCTTCGAAATTCATGTAAAAAGAAACAATGAACGTTTTAAAATTCTCATCAACTTTGCATTGTTCGAAGAGAATGCGTATATTTTTCGAAATTCGTGCAAAAGGGTAGGATGTGTATGAATGGACTTGAAATTCTTGTCAACTTTAGCCTAATTTAATGACAATTTAAGAACACTTTTGAAAAGAAAATGATATATTTGTCAAAGAAATTCAAAAACATAAAAATTATTAAGAAATTCAAAAATTGTTTACACATTTCATTTTCTCATTCCCATAAATTTGTAATTCGGTGTAGCGGAAATATTCATTGAACTTATTACATAAATAAAAGAAAGCACAAAGCATTCCAAACTCAATATTAAGTTACTGTACATAGGGGCGAAGCCAGTGGGACAAAATAAACAATTTTATACTGTGTTGATATATATATATATATATATATATATTGGGACGAATTTTTCTACTCATAAATTTGACACACTTTTTTGACAAATAATCGTGAACTTTAATTTAAGTCAATCAAAAGTTCAATAGTTTATGAATTTTAAATAGTTATAACAAACTCTTCTCTAATCTTAGTGAAATACATTGATTTAAATTAAAGGTCACGATTATTTGTCAAATTTATGAGTAGGAGGATTCGTCCCATAATATATATTAAACTAAGAAGATAGCTAAGAGCATCTCCAGGAGACTCTTTATTTTTAAAGAGTATATTCTAAAATTTAAAGAGCATCTATAAATTTAAAAAGCAAAAATTTTAAAATACTCCAATAACCTTTTTATTTTTAATATTTAATTTTACCATTCTCAATATGTTTTTATTGTTTTTTTCATTCTTTTATTTTTACTATCTTCCCTCCAATAATTATATTAATTTTCAAGTATATTTATTTAATTAAATCAATAAACTGTGCATTAAAAGTTAAAATCTTTTGAAATATTAAATTATAGAGAGGTAAATTTGGCTCTCCAAATTTGAAGAGTCAAACTCACTCTCTATTTTAAAATGTTAAATTGAAAAGTCTCTTGATGTAAAAATTTAAAGATTGATTCTTTAAAATAGAGAGTATTCCAATTTTAAAGAATATCTTGAAAATGCTCTAAGTGGGCATCTGACAAGCAAGGGCTAAAGCCCTCGAATGAATGAATAAAGATTAAAAAGCAACCCCAATTTTTAAAGGGGGATTACATATTTAAGAGATGCAATTTCAAAATTAAGAAAAAATTATTTTAAAGTTTAAAAAATCAGGTCATAATAAAAATTTTATTAATTAATTAATTAAATAATTAATTAAAAAATATTTTATTAAACATATTAAGGCCACAATACAATACAATTTATGATCACAAATACATAATGTCACAGTCACAAATCACAAATTTTATAAGTCGAAATTTATTTGTTGGTCACAAATTATCAAATTAATAGACTATCGTTCTTCAATCATAAATCACGAATTTTATAGGTTACAACTTATTTTACGATTAAAAATTATAAAATTAATAGGTCATATATTATTTCTCGATTAAAAAAAAACAAATTTTGTAAATCACAACTTATTTCAGAATCACAAGTTATCAAATTAATTGATTGCAAGTTAGTTTTTGATTATAAATTATCAAATTAATTAATCACGATTTAATAAATTGAAAGTTGTAATCTATTAAATCACAACTTAACAAATGAATGAATTTATTGGTCACAAACACTCTTCATCACATCTCAACTCTGCAAAACCCATGCCACCCTACAATTTATAGGTCCTCATCACCACCATCACAACGCTTATTGATCACACATCCCAACTCTGCGTTTAAATTTGACCCGAAATGCACTAAATATTTCTATATCTTGGTTTAGGTGGCAAATGGGTGAAACAAGTAAAAAACCTAGAAAACCAAAATAGAAGAAAGCGAAAGTTAAATGACCAAATTGCAAATACCAAAAGATGACTCGGCAAGGAAAATGAAGATATAAAGATTTGAGAGTGTTCGGTGTCACCATCAACATATATAGCCAAGACATTCTCACACATAACTTTCAAGCTGAAAACTTTTGCACCGATTTTTAGTCTCATCTTGATCACATGGTATAAGATCGAATAATAAAAAGTTCATTGGTCACAATTGCCCAAAATCGGATATAGAAGTATTGTCAAAACACAATTGTCATTTACCACCACTTGCACCACCACCACCAGAATTCAAAGGCAAATATGCATTTAACTAAGCTACCTTTAGTAATTGTTTCATTTTCCGAAAATAACCTTGCAAATGGGCCTGTAATTTCAAACATTGCACTAAAGGCAAGAGAAACCCCACACCTAAACCCCGGGTTTAGGATTTTCAATTTTCCTCCTTTTTTTTCTCTTAAATAAACTTCTAGATCATCGTCTCAGGGGCACTGGTAAGTATATTTTTGTACACTTATTTAGTACTTAAACAAACTTATTATTGATGAAAATGAGTGAATTTCTGTTCACAATTGTGTAATTTATGCTTTTGTAGATAAAAATGGTCCAAAGGAAAGAGAACAAGAAGAAAGGAGAAAAAAGAACTAAAATCGCACAAAAAATAATTGACATTGTGAAATTGAGGGACCAAAAATTTTATCCCAAAACAAGTGCCAAAAGTGGAGGATTTGAGATGCAATTTATGGAGGGCAAAATCAAAATGAAAGTCAAAATCCGAGATGCAATTTATGGAGGGCAAAACCAAAATGCACAAGTTCAAAGTTTAGGGACCTTTTTTTTTGTACTTTTTTTTTAAACAAACTTCAGGGACCAATGTTTCACAATTTCCTTTAGGTTTAAAAATTAAAAAAAGAGAACAGATTTTGGGTTGAGGACAGATTCATTGAGCTTTGAGATCAATGGGGGCACGAAAGTCTTTTTATGGAGGGCAAAACCAAAATGTACTAGTTCAAAGTTTAGGGACCTTTTTTTTTTTTTTTAAAAATCAGATTTTGGGGGCAGATTCATTGAGCTTCTTCCTGGGACGTCTTTCCTCTTCTTGGTTTCTTCTTTCTTCTTCCTTTGTTTTTTTTTCCTTTTCCTTTTGTTTTTACTTGGTATTTTGGAGATCAAATCAATAACACAAGGAGATTCAATCAAGAATTTTGGCAAAGCTTTGAGAAATCAACCCGAGCTCGAAAATAGGGTTTTATCTTTGAGCAATACTACTTGTACAATGTTGGATTACAATCTCTCACATGAAGGGGACCCACGATTTTTTTATTCACTGTGGGACCCCTCCCAATGTGAAAGATTGTAACCTAATATTGTAAACTCTCATTGTACAAGTAGCATTGCCCTTTATCTTTAAACTTTGATTTTTCTTATTTATTTTGTCAAATGTGTAATGTATTGTATAAATATTCTCATTTTTTATCATATGTATAAAATGAGCTAATATATTTGTGTTGAGATTTGTGGTTGAATTTTAACCTAGTTTTTATTAATTTCTATATTTGCTTTTTGATTTTAAATTTTTTGTTTTCATGTGTTTCTACTATTGTTATTAATGCATTTTTATTTATGTGACCAATGAATGAATTTGTTTAGTGATTTGTATATCGTTCGAGAGAAGATTGTGCATTTTATATCAAATAGTAGAAATCCTAGGTTTATGTAGTGGATAGAGATATACCACTAGCCCTAGGTAATCTATTGGACTATTTTCACAATTCTTGAATGCAGTTGTTTAGTTGTAATCGACATAGAGATATAGTAGGTTAAACCAATCAATTAGGGTTAATTTCATTCGAGAGAAGTAATTAGCTAAAATTGAAAAATCGGGTCTAACATCGTAAATAAGTAATTGGCTAATTGACTTTTAGAGAAATTAATTAGGGGACGGTTAAACGAAACCACGAATCTCAACCACGTTTTTTCTCCAAAATCACCAAGCGTTTATGTTTTCTTATTTCGTAAATTTTTAGTTAGTTTTCCTGATTTCAAATCATTGTCTTTATTGTGTGTGTTTATTTCTTTTCGTTGTTAGAATTAAATTAATTAGAGTTGTATAATCTAAAGTATATATTCCTCGAGGGATCGACAATTCGAACTTAAAATGTTCACTTTATTACTTGAACGCGACCCGTGCACTTGCGGCATAGTTGTTTAGCGAACAGGCATCGCTGCAGCGAGGCAACGTCGTAAGTTGTCATTCGAGGCAGTGTCGGATGCTACGTTCGCAGCACTGTTGCCAACAATAGCGTCACGATGTTGTTGCGATGCAGCGCCACGTGCGTAAAAAAAAAAGTTGAAAAACAAAAAAACACAAAAATGGTGGAAAATCAAATTCATCAAAAAGGTAAAAATTCTGCACGTGTGAGGCAAAAGTGGAAAAAGAATTTCATGAAAAAAATTGTCTATCAAACACACAAAAAAGTGGAAAATGAAAAATGTTTTTTATTTTCCATGAAAATGGTATCCAATCAAACAGGGCCTTAGAGTGAACGAAAATGTTAGGGTTTGGGAGTAAAATTTTGTGGGGGTGGAAGGAACGTGTGTGCGTCGGCGTGGATATGTAAATTAATTTTATTTTATAATGTTATTAAAAATATTAAAAATTTAAATTAACACTTGATTTTTGAATAAAAAAACTTTTAAACATGATATTTGATTGGGAAAGTTAAAATTCATGTGAGTGTGATTTCCACTTTTTTTTCTTTCTAAAATTTACTTTCAAACACTATTCATAACTTTTTAATCACACGTTCCATCAATTTTTATTAAAGCCTACCAAATATATATATATATATATATATATATATATATATATATATATATATATAAACTGAGGCGAAATAAACTCTACGACTATGAAGATAGAAATAACCCTGCTTTTATTAGCAGTAAAATAAGGTATTTAAACAAAACCAAGAAAATAAGACATTAATGAAAAATCAGCTACCAAAGATTAGTATAATGTTTCCAGGACGGATCCACGTGGGGGGCATGTGGGATCAAGTGACCACACAAAAATTACTGATTTATTTTTTTCAATTGAAATCCGTAAGTTGCCAAACCTGACTTATGTTTGCCCAATGCCCATGGCACATGCCCAATTAGTTGCCCAAGCCCAATTGCATTTCATAGCTATTACATGACTCCATGAGTGACGATAAAAGTGGGATAAATTGTAGCATAATTATTGAAGAGCGGGGGTTAAGAGATTTGATGGACATTTATTTCGATCTCATTAGTCAACGAGAATAATTTTTTTTTTTTTTTCTAGTATTTTCAGAGTTGACCACACGAATTTTGAAGAGCGGAATAAGAGATTTTCAAAGAGTCCCCTTCTCATTCATTTAATTGCATTTTGAACTCTTTTTTTTCTTGCAGTAAGAGACAGATTATCGTAGCCTTGTTCTCATTTGATTGATGGATTACTTATTCCTTTTTATTTGTTTGACTGGGAATTTGTTTGGCTGTGTAAAATTGAAATGAAACATCAAAAGGCTTACTACTCTGTTGAAGGCTGGCTCTATTTTATTCATGCTGTGTAGTTTTTAGCCAGTCCAATCTTTTAGAAAGGTCAATCAAATTAGCTCAAACCATTATATTTATTTATTATTTGCATCTTTATTGGATGTGTAATTTATCCCTAATGTCATAAAATTTAAAAGGAAGGCTGTGGAGTCGACCACTAAGCAGTAAAATTTTCTTGGAAAACTGCGACTTTAATGTTCCTGAAAGGTAGACAGATTCAGTTTTGTTCCAATTTACTGCTACAGATTTTAGAAAGACTAAAAAACATATCATTTGGTAGGTCACATTTTATATATATTTTTGTACAATTTTGCAAGAATAATTTCCCTTTTTAAAAGTGACTTGGTCCTTCATATTACACAATTAATTACCATAAGATTGATTAGCGAGTTCTCTCTGTAGAACTCTTTGAAATTTGTTGGAAGGACAGGAACTTGAATCACTAGAAAACTTCAGGAAATGAGAGAGAGAGAGATTTGAAAATTTATCTGCCGTCCTCGTTGGAAAATATGAAAAGAAGATGGAGATGAAAAACACAAACCAAATATGAAGAATAAAATGAAGTCTAAAACACGTATACGATACGTCCTGAAAACGATATTTGCTTCCACTTTGTTGGGTCTTTTGATACCCAATAAATTTGGGCGACGATAAAACGATGTCGGATATTTTATCTACACCAAAGTGATGTCTCAACTTAGAAACAACTAATACACTTTTGAAAGGCCTAAATTTGTGTTGAATTTAGTAGTTGTATATGGTAGCCCATTTAGCCTTTGAATAGTTGGTCCATGTTGTGGTTAGTTGAGGTTTTGTGTTGGCCCATTTGAGGTAAAGTTACTTGGCCCAAGGAGTGACTTAAACACCATGCCATATATACCATTTTCCTTTTTTTCATTTCAGCCGTGGTGTGTGTCTTCTACAATAGAAGGAGAGAAAAATTTGTGGGAGTCAACCATTGCTTCCTTAGATTTCTTCCTTCCCTTTGTGATATTGTAGTCACCACCCTAATCCTTTGTGGGTTAGAAACTTGAGGCAATCCAAGGTGTTAAGGTTGTTGGGTCAAACTAGTTGATTGGTGGTTGATTTTTTGAGCTCAGAATCAAGATTTTCACAAAAAATGGTAATAGAGCTTGTGTAGGTAAGAAATATGTGAAATTTTGGGTGAAAAACCGTTGCAAATCGAATGAAAACGAAGTTGAAAAAGGGCAAAATCGAAGTTGTCCAAATTTTTCATTGAATTTTGAACCTCTTTCCAGATTTTTATTGATTTTCTGGCCAAACCAGTGGCCAGCTAGGGAAACCAACACCATTGGCGAACTCAGTAGGTTGAGGTGCACCAGGCTGGATGGCATGTGAAGTCTTGCGTTGATGCGTGGGCCATTTTCGACGAAGGTCTAAACAGACAGTTTGCTCCGAGAGGCATAGCAAACCTTACGGTAGTGTCAGTTTTCAGTCTCGAGCAATACTATGAAAATTAGACAATTTTGCCCTTCGACGTTCGAGTGTCAGGTGCCATTTTGTGTTGTTGCAGTTGACGAAAGCTTTGGGAAGGATAGTAGTAGTCTTAAAGCGATAAATTTACATATTTCCTAGTTTATGGACCCACAAATATGGTCCGCTCGGTATCGTGCTCTTTTCATTTTATTATTGCAATTGTGGTTATTGTTTAGAGTAATAATTTACTTTCCATATTAAAAGTCATCGTGTGGGATGACGTTAGGTTTGTGGTTACCATGAATGGGTAACCATTACCTCTTACTAGACCTAGGAATTATGTGCTAATTATTTACCTTGAATTCTTTATGAATTTGTTGTCAATTAAATTTTTTATTATTAGAATTGCATGTGATCTTAGAAAAGTTTATTTGACTATTTTATATGAATTGTGTTGATACTTTGCTTATGGTCGTGGTTTGTTGCATTTTATGTTTTATGCATTTTTTGTAAAATGACAACACATTTTGAGTTTTGTTTTTTAAATGAAAAAATGTGATTTTTTAATTTGGCAAAACGAAAAATTTTTAATGTCAAATATAGGCTTAAGACAAGTGTGAAAAGTAAGATATGTTTTAATTGCAGTAAATTTTGGACATTGTGAAATACACTGTCCTAGGTATGATAATAAATAGAAAGATGAGAAAAGATGTGAGGTGAATATTGCCATTAGATCGAATTTTGACCTGAGTGAGGTTTATTGAGAGTAAACATAGTTTACTACATATGCATCTATGTGTAATCATTTTCAGCATGTGTGTGATTGCTTAATTCAGTTGCATTATATGTTACACTTTCAATTTATTTGTGCATATAACTGCATGAATTGAAATGATCTTATTACTTTGTGTAATTTGTTGGCATACATAGTGAGTTGAGATTTATAACGTACTCCTTTTGCTCTATGAGTCGTGTGAGAAAGTGTGGTAATGAGAAGAATGAGGGGTGGCCGTTTTCTCTTTTTCTCTTTGTGAGCATGTGTGATTTGTAAGATTATGTGAGACAGTAATGTTAATGTTATGTTCTTTTCCTTTGTAAGTCTCTTTTGTGCGTTTCACTTTCACCATTCTTTTTATGAGTTAAATCCCTTATATATCTCTTGAGCTTTAATATTGGATAACCTTGTAGTATGTAGGTCAATTAAAATTGAGCCCTAACCTTTGTGGTCACCAAAAGTGTTGATTTTATCATAATGGGTTAGAGATGCATTAGTTGTATATCTTTTGGTAATGTGGAGTATAAATGCCTAGGGATACATTGGTGGTATATATCGAAGATGTAGAGTGTGGCATTTGGATCACGAGTGTATATGTGATTGAATGTTGAAATCTTTTATCTGTGAAGACTTTGTACAGGTGGAATACGAGAGTAACACTTCTATCACTTCTAGTAGGTAGAGATCCATTATCCACCTTAGATTGAGAGAAGTGAGGTGGTGATAGAGGATTTTTCCCTAGACTTAGAATCTATTGTGGTTTACCAATTAGACATGAAGTTAGTGATCAGTTTAGTAAACATGGTGGGCGATGAGAAGAGATATATGTTCTCAAGGTGTGAGCAACACGGAATGAGATGTGATAAGTATGGTGAGATCTTTTCGTGGGGTCATTTATGCTTTTGTTACATATGTGTTGGCCGTTTGGTGATTAACTTGGTGTCAGTTTGTTGTTTAGTGTGAACGTATTTTGAAAAGATCTTTGTGTTATCCTATGTTACACCTTCATCGCTTGTTTATATGTTTTTGATTGATTACTGTAATTACTTGTTTCTACTTGGGTGTTTCTTGATCTTAGTCCTGGAGAGTATAAGGAGTATGTATGGCATGTATTTCAGGTTTAAGATACGAGATAAGGTCTGTGATTCTAATTTTATTCCATTCTCAAATTTTCAAAGTCTTTAATTAACTAGTTCTACTGTGTACATAGTAATGATAAATGACCCAGATTCTTCCTACTATGAGCATCTGCTACTACTACATTAGCTTTATCTGGATGGTAAAGGACAGTACAATCATAATCTTTTACTGACTCTAACCATTATCGTTGTCTCATAATTAATTCTTTCTGGGTAAAGAAGTACTTGAGGCTCTTATGGTTACTGTAAATTTCACACTTACTTTCATACAAGTAATGACATGAAATCTTGAGAGCGTGAACTACCGTTGCAAGTTCTAAATCGTGCGTCAAATAATTTTTCTTGTATTGCTTTAATTGCCATGAAGTATAAGCTATCACCCTTCCACGTTGCATCAAAACACAACCCAAGCCAAGTTTAGATACATCACTATAGATAGCAAATCCCCATGATTCCTCTGAAATTGCTAACACTCGAGCAGATACTAATCTATCTTTCAATTCTTGGAAGCTTTTTTCACACCTTTCAGTCCATACAAATTTCACAGCCTTTTGAGTTAGTTGTGTCAATGGACTCGCTATCTTAGAGAAGTCTTCTATAAATTGTCGATAATATCCTGCAAAACCTAAAAAGCTCCTCATGTCTCCAACATATGCAAGTATAAACTTAGGGCCCGTTTGATTGCAAGATGAAATTTAAGTGGAAAGAAAAACGAATTACAATTAATTGAATTGCCTATAACTTGTTTTACCGGGAATTGTCGATTAAGTGTGTTTAATAACTTTGATTGATATAATTTTTCACCTGAAAAAATTTGAAAATTTGAATCTTTTGGTATTCATTTGAATTTGTTTTTCATAGAGATTGTCCATTAAAGGGATAAAATTTGTTTCAATTGTCAAAAAAAAAAAAAAAAAAGTAAAAATCGAATATCATTCATTTGTCATTGTTTTCCATGGAAATTAACGATTAAAGGGATTTTTTTTTTTTTTTTTTTTTTTTTTTTTTTGGAATTGCTTTTCCCACCACTTTGGTGGGAAAGCCAATTCCATGAAAATCAAGAAAATGAAAAAAATACGAAATTCCAATTGCCAAAAAAATATTGCTATTAAACACCACAAAAGGTGGAAAATGAAAAATAAGTTCCATTTTCCATGAAAAATGTCACTTATCAAACAGGGCCTTAGTATTTTGTTTGCTTGCAAGTTGATTGGGAATCAAAGTCAAAATTTGTTCGATTTTTTTATAAAAAATAAATCTCAACGATGACAATAAAACGATGTCGGATATTTTATTAACACCAAAGTGACAACTCGGCTCCAAAACAATTAATACACCTTTGGAGGGCCTAAGTTTGTGTTGGATTTAGTGGTGATATATGGTAGTCCATTTAGCCTTTGGATAGTTGATTCATGTTGTGGATTGTGTTGACCCATTTAAGGTGAACTTACTTGACCCAAAGGAGTGACCTAAACACCAAGCCATATATACCATTTCACTTTCCTCATTTCAGCCGTGGAGTGTGCCTTCTACAATAGAAGGAGATAAAAACTTGTGAGAGCCAACTTGAGAGGGTTTGAGAGATACAACCGTTGCTTCCTTATATTTCATCCTTCCCTTTGTGATATTGTAGTCACCACCCTAATCCTTTGTGGGTTAGAAACTTGAGGCATCCAAGGTGTTAAGGGTTGTTGGATCGAACCGGTTGATTGGTGTCCGTTTGGTTGATTTTCGAGTCCAGAATCAAGATTTTTGCACAAACTCGAATTGCTTTTAGGATTTTCGACAAATAGTTAGATGTAATGACAAGTCTTTAAGGAAGAAACACTAAAGCACAAGTGATTCTTTCAGAAGAACTTGATGAAAAAACTTTTAAGGAATTTGAATTTGAATTTTATGAATTGGAATAACTCAAATGATGTTTTCTTATGTTTGGAAATTGAATTCTATCACCTATTTATAGATTTTCATCCATACACCACGAACAGGTTCCAACTTTTCATGAAACGCCACCAGAAGTCAAATTGTGACGGCTAGTTTCACCAATCATGCGCATGCATTGTTAGCATGGTTCACTCATTTTCGCTTCTGTCCCTACAGAAACAGGTCATGCGCACGAATGGCCTATAAGCCATGCGTGCACGTGGGATAATTTCTTAGTCCTAATGCCAACGTGTTGGTTTGATGCCTATTGTCCAATTCTTCTATTATAATTTTGAACAATTCCTTTCCCGTCCATAAATGGTCTCCTCTGCTAGTTAGTTGATCAGTTGAAGCTAAATGTTGATACGACTCTGGAGGATGGCGAGGATTGGTATGGTTTTGGACACCATTCAACCTTTTTTACCTAATTGTTTTTCTATTTCACAAGAGCTATCCATTTCAATCCTAGAATCAAATTGTTGCAATGCATTTGTTGCCGTAAAAGATTGGATTGCAGTTTTGTTCAGCATGAAGTTAATAAGGCTGCTTATATCTTGACACGACACTCTTTTGCATTTTGAAATTCCATCTTAAAAATTCAACCTTATTGAAAAAAGCAACCAAATCTTGCAAGATGGACATCTATTTTGAGATGCATGTGCTCTCTAACAACAGATTCATACTTGAAGTTTCTTCTCATAAAATCTATCTTATTAAAAAGAGTAAAATAAATCTTTTATGCGTTTGACTTGATTTATATCTTGGCATGGGATTATCCCAAGTATGAAGTTGATGTGCTTATAAGCGATGTTGCATTGTTGCTATATAAAATTTCTTTCCTAGTCCAAAATAAAATAAAAATAACTATTCAATCACTTTTTTAGTCTTCTAAGTATTTATTTTATCAACCATGCTACTTGTATAACATTGGTTGATAATCACTCATATGGGAGGGAGACTCACGATGAATAAAAAATCGTAAACCTCCCTTCATGTGAGATGATTGTCAACCATTGTTGTCAACCAATATTGTACAAGTAGCAAAATTCTTATTTTATTTACCTAATTAATTCCCATATTTATCTACAATAAAAAGGAAAATTAATCACAAAATCAACTTATTTCAGATAGTGAAGATAGTTGGAAAATAACTTGATATGATCTAGACTACATATGATAAATCGTAGGGAAAAAAAGATCGAACCAATCAGGCTCTATTCATTCCGTACAAACGAGATGCAAGATTTCCAAGAAACCATGAACCAAAAATTGAAAATGAACACATGAATTATTATGTAATGACAGGGATAACCACATACCTCATGACCAGTATTGCAACAGAATACTTGTGCTTGTGTTCGTGGTGGGTGGGGGCTGTGTAGATATACGTGAGCCTCAAAAGATATTTCACTCACAAACCAAAATAAAGATTTAATCATAAAATAATTTCACAAATCGTATCTTTATTTTTATTTTTTTTACTCCTTTTTTTTATATCCGATAATTCCACAAATATTAAAACTGGTTTAAGCAAAGCATACTAAAAACAAGAGAGCAATAAAAAAGAGTACTCTATGTTAGAACATTGAGCGAAACTAGAATTGTTCACCGGGCTTATAAGAGTATGTTGCCATTGCCTGAAAGAACAAATTGTATCTGGGCAGAGAAGGGCTGCCAGAGCCATTGGATATTTATCAGCTGCTCAGCTCTTCCCAAAATTGTTTCCAAGCAGTTCACTGTCACAAATTTATTTTCTATCAATGATGGCAGGACTGCTGAAAATAGAGTGCCAAACAGTCTAAAAGTTTCTTCCTTTGTACGGCATTTCCTGAAAAAATAAATTAATTAATAAACAATGTAGTAGATGATTTCTATCCATCAGCATACTGAAGTACCATAACATTGTCTGTGATAACATCCATGGATCTCGTTTATATTCTATCAATAAATTTGTTTTTCTAGCTTATAAGCCCAAAAAACAAGCACTGCGTGTTAAAAGTACTTATTTTTAGAGTTTATAAGCTCTTTCATTGCAGACAAATGGAATACATTGCTCATAAGTGGGCCAAAAATATATGCTACCAAAAACCCTGTTAGTCTAGTATAACATAGGATCTCTAAATTGAAGAGAGATGGAAAGCTCAATCGGCTAGAAATGTTGTTATCATGTGCTAAAGAGGCATTTGTCTTCGGTGTATTTTATTTCTGCAAAGTTTTCTCCTAAATGTTGAAATGTAATGCAAATCCTCACAAATAATAGAACTATGAATTTTTGCCATAACACATTAATGCTCTAGCAGCAGAAAGATTCATAGGTAAAATAGGATGGTCACACATTTTTGTGTCCCTATTGTTGTAACAATACAAGCATAACAGCACCACTCCAAAACATGCAACAGTAATAAGAAAAGAGACTAACAACTTACTGGGGGATATGTTGGCATGTACAAGACTTGCCGAGGCTGCCCAATTATCATCTGCTGCCCGTACTGTATTAAATATAGTAGAACATAAATATAACTAGACACCGAAAGGGTAGAACAATTTGTGCAGGGCCATTAATTCCATAAAATGTGGACAAACCTGAGGTCCGTTTGGATGAAAATACTGTTGTGGCATTTGTGAAGCCTGTAAATTGAACATAATGGGCTGCTGGGCAGTAAATGAGGGTCCAATCTGAAAAGAATGTGATTAGCTACCACTTGTAAAAAAAAAAAAAAAAAAGTCGATAACAAGATATGATGATGAACAAGATTTTGCATAGTTTTATCCCTTCAAGGAAGATTAAATTAAAAAATAAAACAAAATCCCAGGTCCAAAAAATAACAGGATTAGAGGCTGCTTATCTTCCTAGATTGCAGAATTAGCCCGATGTATTTCTATTAAAAAAAATAAAAATTGTGAATTACTTTATACAGAGTGTTTGAAGATTAAGCCTTGGAGATGATAAAGTTAAAAGACTAAATCACTTATAAGAACACCAAGTATGCCAGCATCAATCATGGTTCAACTATCAAATGACTCATCAAGAAAGAATGTATGTGCAACTTTGTAATGGAATATCAGATTATACAAGTACTAATCTTCATAAAATACAGTAAAAACTTCAACCCAGTACCTACAGCTCTCTTGCAAAGCACAGTTTATTTGAAGCAGGAAAGGAAATAATTAATCAGATGCCTAACCATGCATCAATATCATCATTCATACAGTATCAATTAGATTATGGAAAGAAAATCACACACCGGTTTTCCCTTGATAAAAGGACAAGTATGACATTTGCTATGAAAATAAAAGTAAAAGATGAAATTGTTGTGAAAGTAAAGTCTCTGGAACATGAACACTAGTCAACTCATTTTCAAATGAAAGGTGACACCTATAACAGCTACATGCATAACAATGCAGATTTAGTAATTAAGGTGAGTTTAATTTACAGAGAAACTGTGTCACATTTGTCAGCTTGTAGACAATGGCTATCTATATGCACAGTATAAGAATAATAAAATCTGGTAGAAATTAAAAACTATACACTCACCCCAATACTAACAGGCATGCCATGCATCTGAGGTAGAGAAGCCATGTTAGCTGGATAGTAGAAGGAACCATCAGAAGCAACAGGAGAAGCAGGTCTTAAAGGTGTCTGAGATGGTGAGAAGCTCTTTGCATTGGGGTTTAATTTAGATTCCTGTGGAATAATCAAGAGTGGAAAAATTTATCAGCCACATGGCAGAAATATGCCGAAAGAAGAATTTAAATTGTGTAAAGCCAAGAATGTCCAAAAGCCCCCTTGTTTGTGGCTCAAGTGGGGGAAGGGGATCAGTTTAACCGCAACAGCCATTATTGAAAAAAAAAAAATATATTGCAACCACCTTAGCAAATGGATTCAGTGTCGATTTCTCTGAGGACAATGAGCCCATGGATGAACTTGGTGATAATCCACGACCAGCAGTTGACGTGGCACCTCCACGATCAGAAGTTGAAGATGCAGAACTACTGGGATGGGCATGAGAAGTTACTGTCCCTTGAGTTTTCGAAGGTATTGCACCCTGTGACAACTCATTGGATGAACTTGCCTTTTCCTGACCCTTGGATGGAGCATGTGACGGATCATAGGCCGTAGCATTTGGAGACAATCCACCTTGATCAGAACTTTCTTTCTCATTTCTCGATGACAACAGCATATCTGCAAGAATTATCAATGATAAATTAATCTAGTGCTGCCTGAAAGAAAATTAATAATATGGCACGGGAACAAGTTCTAGATAACTAATGTCCTTGTTTATCATCCCCAACTTAACAGAGAGAAAAAAGAGGGGGACTGCGGACTTTGGCCTCTATTTCAAGATCATCTTCCTAGTTGCTAACTGATCTGGAACAATTGAACAAATGTAAACAGCACCATAAGGATCACTCACCATCAGCTTTTGACACTTCAGTTTGATCAGGTAGCTGCATGGAATAAAAGATGATAAGAATTTGTCAGCTGCCGATAAAATAGATGGTAAATGAAAACGAGAAATCCTTTTAGAGCATTCAACAGATAATCACCATAGGCTTTTGTAAATTCTCCTCACTGCAAGTACTATCAACCCTTTCAGTTGACTGGTCATCTTGAAGCCTAAAATCATTTAGAGACTTATTAGAACTTCGTCAAGAATAGAGCTTTCTGATTAAAATTTAAATTAGTATCACTATTCTGCCATTTTTAGTATTATCTTAAACATAAAAGAATCTAACCACAGACATGAAATATCAGGTATAGATTAGGAACCTGCTAGCATCGATAGTAGAGGAAATTTTAGGAAGCAGGTCCGTTGAAAGCAATTGAAAATTATCCTCAAAACCGGAATGACACAACTCTTTGCTGGTATTAGTCTGAGAAGGTTGTACTTCATCCTGGAGATGAGGAAACAAACATTAACAGAACTTGATCTTGAATAGAGTTGAAAACAAAAGATGCAAAAGACCCAGGCAACTGATTGTCTAAAAGCCAGACATGTAGCTTGATGGATCACATAATCAGATATCTTACTTGCACTAAACTGTAAAAGAGCCCTGCAACTGATAGTCAGCTAGCCAAACATGTAACTTGATGGGTCAAATAATCAGATACCTTACATGTAATTGTCTTTTTTAGACAACAAATCCTTTTGATTAATTTTAGTCATTTACCTACAGCTATAGCACTCACATCATGCTCTAATCATTTAATGGTTTAATAAGCAAGATGTTGAAAGAGAGAGCTAAGAAGAAAGGAGGGTATAGTGCCCCTGCAGGTGGAAACAGAAAAGTTTGGACAAAATTTCCTTTTAGAGAAAAATCTAATGAACAAGAAAAGGCTTAAATATTTCATTCACTTACTATTAAGCCTCCGTTTGGCCCCCTTTCTTTCAAATTTTAATGTTTGGAATAGTGCTTTTGTTGGAGAATGTGTGATTGAAAAAGAAGGAAAAAAAATTGATTTACGTGCAATATTATTTTATGGAAGATTGTGTGGTTGAAAGTAAGAGTGAGAAGAAAAATTGAAAGAGAGGGGGCCAAACGGGGGCTAAATATAATCCACTGTTACATCACAGACACAAGCTAAGTGAATATTATCACAAGAAGGAAAATGTAAACATTATAAAATTTGAAAACAGGTTTTGCCAAGATAAATTACATAGGGGTCCTACTGTAATCCTTGAGCCTTAATTTCAAGTAATCCAAATGTCGATTTTTCGTCAAAATGATGGAACAGTATAAAATGACACTCAATTATCCCCCCCCCCCCCCCCCCCCAAAAAAAAAAATAATAATAATAAAATTATGGAACAGTATAAAATGTGGTATGTCCGAAATAAAAGATTTCAAAACCAAAAATCAAGCACATTCTTTTCGGAGCAAGCAAGACAAAAATCTGTAGCCAACTGTCTGAGGAGACGCTTTATGTCCTTTTGACAAGATGGATGGGCAGGCAGGCAGGAGGAGGATGGGGGTGTCAAAGTTTAAAGATCATGTACTCTGAAAAAAAACAAGGTCGCAGTACAATTTGGCATAAAACATTCCTACTTTCTCTAGATCCAAACACATTCTCAGATTAGATGCAGGCTCTTGATTCCCATTTTTATGGATCAATCATGTATCTCAAAGGATGCAGCTTACAATTTTACTTTATATTTTGCCCAATCTTTAATATTTTAATAAGATTTTAAAATTATTCTGGTTTTCAAAAATTATTTATTATGCCATTAATTTGAAAATAGAGAAAATGTCATATTTGTTAGAAAAAATTTCATAGAGAGTGCTTTTGTAAGCTGCCATGTTTGTGTAATTGAATTCATATATCTATGTTTTCTATGGATTTTTTTTTCTCTTTTAGTTTGCTTTAATTCCATTTGATTCATTTTAAAATGTTGCGCAAACTATTATAGTAAACTTCAATACAAACAATAGAGTGCTGAAAATAAGCTAGGTAAAAAATAATATTGATTATACAAGCATAGGTCATTTTATGATACGTCATCTACCAAAAGATGTATATGACATGTTACCGGTACTTAACATAAGATGAGCATCAATGTTCATTAGATCATTCCTATACGTACCCAAATTTCATAGACTTGTATTTAGATTTCGATTCTATGATACAAACATCCAACAATAAAATTACGGTGATACCCTTTATATTGTTCGAATAGCAAATTAGTCATTAATATAATAAAATTAGGTCTAATATTAGAAAATGTTTAATTTTTTTGTTTCTCGTATATTCAATTTTACGAACAGTATAAAATGACACTCAATTATGGAACAGTATAAAATGTGGTATGACATAAATAAAAGATTTCAAAACCAAAAATCAAGCACATTCTTTTCGGAGCAAGCAAGACAGAAAATCTGTAGCCAACTGTCTGAGGATACGCTTTATTTCCTTTTGACAAGATGGATGGGCAGGCAGGAGGAGGATGGGGGTGTCAAAGTTTAAAGATTCTGTACTCTGAAAAACAAACAAGGTCGCAGTACAATTTGGCATAAAACATTCGTACTTTCTCTGGATCTAAACACATTCTCAAATTAGATGCAGGCTCTTGATTCCCATTTTTATGGATCAATCGTGTATCTCACAGGTTGTCCCTCTCCATTCTTTAAGGCTTTTCCATTTTGTCTTTAGGCACACGGACCCAGAGGCAGGAAATTATGGTTGGACACAACATAAATGACAAAACATTCGACACTGGAAGTGGGATACTAATAGTGCAAGTACACACAGAACAACCAAAGACCTAGAAACATGGAATGATTTAAGAAAAGGGGGGGGGGGGGGGGGGGGGTGCATATGAAGAGAGGCAATACAGAAAAAATATATACTTAAATCTTTTAATTACCTTCAAAGAAGATCTAGAAGACATTTGAGATTCACAATTGATTTTCCCAGTGCCCAAGTCTGTGAAAGGTTTTCCGGTGACAGAACCAGAGACGTCTCCAAATGTTTCATCATTTCGAGAATCCAGCAATATGTCCTCACTCTCATCATACCAACTGTCATCAACCGCCCTATAGACTGATGAGAATCTGGTTTCCTCGTCAATTTCCAGATTTCCACTGAGCTGAATACCTCTTTCCTATTAAAAAATGTGTTTGAGATAAATGAAGAAAAAACAGATCAAAAATCTACCATAGTTTCTATCTAACCTCGGCTAGATGGAGATCGTGGGTTTCCTCGCTCTCAATCTCTCTAGCTAATCTTTTGGCTTCTCTTTCCAACTCTCTCATCTGAGGGCCTTTGTCAAGCTTTGTCGTGTAAAGTTCCTCATCAAAGGTGCTTTTCACTCCAAATAAGGTTTCATTTGCTTCAAATTGATTCCAGCCTCTGTTGGACAAAAAAAAAATATTGCATCAGTGAAAACAGCACAAGGAAAGAGGATACCCTGATGGAACTATGTCTTGGATGATTTATAGTTCATAGGTTCTTAGAAAAAATATATTATGAGAGGAGAATAAAAAACAAACAGCAATATCAGCAATTAACCGGAATGTTTATAAACTTCTCTTAGTTTTTGAAAGGTTAGCTACAACTAGTGGCTGATTATCTTGATCTGGAATTGTGGTAAAACGCAATTGTGTTGGACATGGTCAAATGGATAAATTTTTCTTCAAAAAGTTGTGCAAAAAAGGAGTTTCAGGAGTTATCCTAACTAGTTACAAATTTTAAAGAGATACATTAAACCAAAGTTAAGCAGAGAGTAATTCAACAACCTATTCCAAGGGCCATCAAATATATTCTCCAATTCAGGACATCCAGGATCATCTGCATCGGGGACCCAGGGCTCCAATTCTCTGCCCAAGTCAATATACCGGGAATTTGATATGCAGGAATCTGTCATAAGCTCCTGCTGCTCGTCATACTGTACCTCAGTTGTTAACTCATCCCTAGTTACAGGCACACCCTGTTCCAGTTAACAACAAAATCAGTTCACCATATAAGCTTCAATGACAGACACAGCCACCCTAAACATTGAACAGACACTGTCGCACATTGTACATAATTGACAACAAAGGCCTTGCATAAGGATGAAAACACTAACACCCATCTCGTTTGAGGTTGACAACATAGAAGTTTTCCAATATACAGTATCATTTTGTTATGTTAAGATTTAGTGACCAGAATATTGAATTAGGAAATGAATATATAATGCTAAACACATTGGACCTTCGCTATCACTTGCACCAGCTCCTTGTCCGATATGATCAAAGTCCTTGGAGTCTTATTAACAGAATCAAAAATATTCTTCTGCCCTTGAGAACCATCTTTTATTAAGTGTGCCATTTTCAAAATAATTCCTGCACCAAGATCAAGAAGGAAAGTGTCAAAGTCATATTCTTTCTATTTATTTAAGAGGATTTTTAAGCCAGATTTTATCACCCATAAGGTCCTCTTGTAATTAAAGTTGAGCAACTATATTTGGACGCACCAAAATCCTTGTCAGCATTTGTTGCATGAAATATTCCAGAAAACACAGATCCGTCCAACACCTGGACGTCCACTTGATGTCCAATTAGGCACGTAGTTAGATATATCAGTCGATCACATGAAGATGATTCAAGTCCTCCTCCTTTACCTGAAATTAACAAGTTTACAAAAACAGACAACGGGATTTTATAAACAGTATTGATTGATGATCTCTTACCTGCACTGGTCAACCTGCTAGAATTTGTTTTCCCAGCCTGAAACTTACTATCAAACTTTGTCACAATATCTCTTTCATTTTTACGACGGCCATATCCATTGGAAGATCTGGGTTGTACAACTGGTTGCATATTCATCTTCAAAATTTGATCTCCAGTATATACGTAAAAATCAACCACGGGTTCACCCGTTCAGCAATGACTGCAAATGTGATTAATTGTATAAAATAAATTCTGACTAGCAAACTTATATTACCAGGCAATAGAGAAACCAAAGTGCTTCAATAGCAGGAGAATTCCAGCAAGACAAAGTTTCTAAGGTTATACTGAATCTAACAATATAATTCATCGGTCAGGTCCAGCCATAAACACAGAAGTAATAAATAAATAAAAAGAAACTCTCAGAGTGAACTGGACAGGATACATATATAATGAAGATGGTCCATATGCAGAATTCGCCATGGAACAACTAAAATTACAGCAGAGATCCAAGTAAATACAAGCAATCTATCTTGGTGAACAGAAATAATATAAAAATAAAATTATTATTGTTATTTGATGAAGGCCACTCCTCTCAGCCACTTGCTGCAAACACTCTCATTACATGATAAGAATTAATTTTTTCATAAAAACCATTCAACAGAAATTATCTATTGAAACAACTACCATTATATATACCTCCTGATAGATCAACCAGGCATTATATACCATCTAGATAACATTTCATGAGAATGGGCAAAGCTAAACTGTCAAAGATGCTCAAACGCGGGATTAACAAAACAGACTAAAACACTTGGGATAAATGCAGACCAATCTTGGCACCAATTTTGCCATAAAATGGGAGGATATGTAAATCCAATCAAAGTTTAAGACTAGGAAACATGTTTATAAAGCTAAACACAAAACATATCGAAGCGATTTACCTCTGTGAGGCAAGGCATGAGCCTCAAGACCATTAAAATTTTTAAAATAAATCAAAAATACAAAAATGTGCCACCATTACCCATAAACCCAACGTTAGTAATCCACTACTTATGCTATAAATACCTAAAGATCCTTTGTATCATCGACTACTAAGATCTTCAAGAAAATCATGACATATTTGATTCCCCTATCATCCTCATCACGGTTACTTTCTTCTCATTCTTATTCATCATTCATCGCCAAGCTCCACTTGGTATGGTACTCCTGCTCCCTTCAGGAAAAAAGAAATACAACACCATATAACAAGAAGAAAATACAAAAGATGTATGGCATAAGTCTTTTGTCACAGACCATCTTCCATTGAAAAGATGCAACTTCACTTGGAAAAATGGTTTATCAAACTTTGATTATAGAAAAGTAGGTAATGTTTACTTCACTCTCTCGTCTCTTTCCAAACTCTTTTTTCTAGTTGGGTTGGATAGTGTTTATAAAAGCCCAAAAACCATAAACATTCTAGGTTATCAAAAAATTCCAAAACATTGAATCCAATAATTAAAAGCCCATAAAGGGCAAAACGATTGAGAGTATACCTACATTAAGTTGTAACTCTGTAACACGGACACTTCAACTAGGGTAGCGTGTTCGTTTCTAACACGTATCGGACACTCTACCATAATCGTTTTTCTTTTTTACTAAAAATATAACTCAAAATTATTAATAAATAACAAATAGATACCCATATTTAAAAATTTTCAACAAGAAAAATTAATAACAAGTATAAAACTAAATTTATAAGATATAAATAAAGAATTTAATTAACGAATCGACGACGTGTCATGTCAATACATTTTTGAAAAATTGCATGTCGACGTATCCAACACGTATCGTGTCGAACACACATGTTCGTGTCAGTGTATCATAGAGTTGTAACATTAACAAACGGGGCTCAAGAGTAACCTTCAAGACACTTATTGTAAGTCTTAGATGAGGCACTTCAACACATAATCCTTGGCAGTTTTTAGAACAATGACTAGGATAAGTACAATATTTAGGGAGGACAAAAACAACCACATGCAAGCATAAATTTCAAGTGGAAGCAAGGAGGATGAAAAAATGAGCCAGACGATAGCGTATAGAGTGTAAAATGCAACGTACAAGTTCTTCTAATGATGTCAAATAAAGCAAAAGAACAAGAGCAAGATGCATCCTCATTTAAAAATAATGGGCCAAATTTCCAAGAAATTCCAATAGTTTTCTCCTAAAGTTTTACACCCAAGCAATTTCCACCAAACAATCCCTGTCCAAGCCGACACAAGTTAGCACAAACATTTTTCGAACATGAATTTACCCCCGCAAGTCATGGAATTATAGAGCTATTGACTAGTTATCCACATGTCAATCAGGAAAATAACACCAGCATCCATGAACATCGCAGCTTATGGTGGATATATCCCAAATGAAAAAATTGCCAAAAAAATGAGTAAATAAGTCATGTAATGGGAATGAAAGTAGCAGCAGGTTATGCCAACCATTTTGGAAAACACAATCATCAGATGACAGCAAACACCCTATTAATACTGATCAATCATATGGGTAAGCTAGAAATCTGTCCTCGATTAGCAAAGCGCTCAAGTCTTACAAACCACGCTCTTAGCAATAATTCCCTGCTATAACTGGGAAAAAATTATGAATACTTGAATAGGCCCATATGTGCTTCCCAGAACTAAAGACTCCTTCTCCAGGCAACTCACTTACCCTCAATACAACGCCAACAAGAAGGGGGAGGGAATCTTTCTACCTAACAAGTATTTATGTATTATCTCGTTTCTAAATTATAGCCAAACTTCTATAAATAAATATTCCTGCAAGCGAATATCATTTCGATACAACATAAATTAGAACTAAAACTATTCATTGAACAGAATTTGTAATTTCACCACCACAGAATCACCCAGGTTTCGATTGGACCCAATCAAAACTAAAAAAAGGCACTAAAAACGTCAGTTTCCCAGGCAATAATCAAGCAATTCATTGGCAAAATGCTCAACTATTCCTGAATCATTCACACACATAAAAAATCTAGAAAATATATTGTTTTATAATTCATAATAAAAAAACCCTAGAAAAATCTTAGTTCAAATCCCTACGATCTAACAACAAATCAAATATATAAAAAAACGATAAATTATAGATACGCACACAAGTATATATAAAGAGACGAGAGAGGTATTCTTACGAGAGAGAGAAGAGAGAGAGTCCGATCTGGGTCTGATCAGAAATAACTAGTTGTGTGTGTTTGTGTGCGTTTTTGTGGGAGATTACCGCGACGCCAGAGTAACCCGATATCAATTATTCTGCTTTCGAATTTATTTTCAATCACCTATTTTTTTAATAAAATAAATTTAAACGTAAATTAAATTTTTTAATACGCATTCTTTAAAAAAATACTTTTACAAAATTTATTTTTCACAAAAATTAGGAGTCAAACGGAACCTAATTATGATAGGAATTCGACAGAGTTTATTCGGGTCTATAATGTTTAAACTTTTCCAACCCCAAATGCACCCATTTGAGTTTATTCATAGGTGTAATGATTTTCGATACCAAAAAATCGAGTTGGATTTTCAAATTTTTTGCATGATGTGAGTCTTCAATTTTCAAAAGCGATGTTCTGGGTATTAATCTATTTAAATTTACAAATTTGTTTTGCCCACCAATTTAAAGTCGTGTAATTAATTCTTGGGATTTTAAAGTTCACATTGATGATTTTGATCACATGAAACCCAAATTTACAATTTAAATAGGCTGGGATCTAGAACCTCGCTTTAGATAACGGGTTTGAAAAATTAAAGAGTTGTGTCTTAACTCTCATTTTCTTTAAAAGCGAGGTTCTAAACATAAAGTAAATCTGAATTCATATGATCGAAATTCTCAATACGGATGTTAAATCAAACGAGACATTCCATTAAATTAGAAATAAGGGTGCCTTTGATTGCAATGGTAGAATTTGGGTGGAAAGAAAATGAATTGTAGGGAATTGAATTGTCTAAAATTTGTTTTAGAATAAATTGTAATTAATGGTGTTTGATTGGTATAATTTTTCACCTAATCCGTTTAGTTTTGTTTTTCATGCAAATTGTTACTTTTTGGGATAAATTTTTTTAACAATCTATCTTAAAATTTATTTAAATTGCCAAAAAGTAATATATATAGTTATAAAAGGAAAGTTTATTAAGGTCTGTAGTGAATGACAATTATACCCCTGTAGTCCTAGAAATTATTATCATTGTATCCCTGATTCTTACCTATAAATATAAGGCTTTGATCATTAATAAAATACACACAAGGTATTGACTTTAACTCTGTCTTCTACTTTTTCTTTATTTTATAACACGTTATCAGCACGAACGCTTAATTCTTTAAAATTTAGAAAAAGTTTATTCCCTGCCTTTAATCATACAAAATTAATTTCTTTCATGTGTATGCAATCTTGTCTTTGAATTAATTCTGCCTTTAATATACTACGTGGTTCAAAATATATATATATATATATATATATATATATATATATATATATATATATATATAACCATGAATATTACGTAGTATCTTCATATATATGCAATTCTGCCTTTTCTCTTCGTAAATCTGTCACCCCACCTTTTCTCTTTGAATTAATTCATGGCAAATTTGAATTGTTATGCGTAATGATTACTTCTATTGATCATGATTATTTTTTCTTTATTAATACATATTTGTGCATGAATTCTTGTCTTCCTTACTTCTACATATTTTGTGACTTTTACATTAAATATACAATGGATAGATCGTATGCAATTCTGTCTTTAATTTTATCACATTAATTCGACATTTTGATTCTATAATATTAATTCTACTTTTAATGTATGTGTTGGAGATTTTAATCCTACTTTGTATGTGTATATTAAATGATTTTTAACATTCTAAAAAAATATTAATTGTAGGTCTATCGATTACAAATAATATATTATTGTTTCTGAATTAGCACAATATTATAATTAATATTTCAAAAGAATATTATTTGCTCCGGAAGAGCAAAAATTATAATTTTTAATATTCCTGAAGTATATTAATATACCGCTCTTGAAAAAGTAACATTAAAATACAATGTACTCTCGAAATAGCACATATTTCGAAAAATATATTATTTTAAATTAGTGTTTATTCCTGAAGGAAAACACGTAACTTATCTAGTATAGATTTGTTTTCAACAACCAGAGGTAGCAGTTTAAATCAATTGAAAGTCAATATCATAAATATTATCATGTTATGTTGTACCTAGCATACACTAATCGACAGTCACCATGGCTATGCACCGATAATCATTGATAAATTGATGAGAAGAAATCAGAGTCATCATCTGTGATAAATCAACTTCATCATTCGTTTCACGTGTCATATCACATACCAGGTTTAATTTCTTTTCTTTCCCCATATCTATGTGGTAAGTAGATTTTATATTCTATTCATATTATTATGTTATCCAAATAAAGCGTATATCTATACTTATTAATGTCCATAAAGAATATTTGGTCATTTTTAAAGAATCCAAAATTTATGTATATTAAATTTTATATGATGTTAATATTTTAGGAGAATATTACTTGCGCTAGAATAGCGAATTCTATGAAATCTAGTTATTTCATGATGTGAGAAATTTTCTAGATCGATATCATAAATGAATATAATGTTGTTGCTCCTGAAGAAGCTCATCTCTACAAATAATACACGACTCCTGAAGAGTTAATATTTTCTAAATAATAATTCGTTACTCCTAAAGTAGCACACTATTATTTATGTTTTAATAATATTTTACTTGCTCTCGAAGATGATAATTAAAAATTATGTCTTTACTCCCGAAGAATAAATTCTTATACAATTTATTATTTCAAATAATAATACGTTATTGTTCCTGAAGAGCAAAACACTCCGATTCAATAGTCCAGAAGAATGTTATTTATAGATCTGTCTATTATAAATATTTTGTTACTCATGAATTAGCACAACATTATATTGATATTCTAAAATAATATTATTTACTCCAGAAGAGCATGATATTACAATTTCAATATTCCAGAAAAATATTAATTGATTTCTATGTGAAATCACAAATTAAATTATTCAATTTCTTTACGTATCCATTCTTCTACATTAGGATTTATATATTGATGTTCTAGTTATATTTTATTTGCTCTCAAATAGTATAATTAAAAAAATTCTATTTTTACTCTCGAAAAGTAAATTTTTATCCAATTTATTATTTCAAATAATAATATGTTGTTGTCCTTGAAGAGTATGATACTACGATCTCAATATTCCGAAAAAATATTGATCTATTGATCTTGAAAAATTTATAATTAAAAATAATGTGTTTTCGAAGTATCACATTTTCGAACAATATATCATTTTGAATTCGTGTTTATCTCTGAAGGAAAACATATAACTAATGTCACGAGAACATTGATTAGTTTGACTACTTGAATGATATATGACTATATCATGTTTAATCGCATTCTTCGAAATTAACTAATTGAATTATATCTTATATTGAACAAGAAGTTCAATTTAGTTTTATTATTTGATATGATTAGTTAGACCATCATGGGATAAATAATGATGTGAAATTAAAAATTTTAAATGGATATTCAATGAAGAACCAGAAGATTTTTCAATCCAATAAATTTCTATATATCATTTGTTCTCTTTATCGATAATTGATCATGAAACATTACTAACTAAAATAGGAAATGAATTTTCCTATACTTTTGAAAATTAATTAGGGTGATATATGGGGGCCCGTCACCCACCACATTGACCATTTAAATATTATTTGTATCTAATAGTTTTGATACAAATATTAGATGATTGCATGGTGTTCGTAACCTGAAATTTGCGAAATTATTGCTCAAGTTATGAGCATAATTTTCAAATTATATAATCAAAACTGTGTCTTGTTAATGTTAGTGGGCGTAAATCTCAATATTTGAATAAGTGTTAGTTGAGATGTCGATAAATGATTTAACAATATTTTTGTTAAATGTCTCCAATTAATATAATTGAGAACAAAATATTTTCCCCTTTTTGTTTAGAGATTTCTATTACGTATCATGTCAACATCATAGTTCTCTATATTATAATTGACTTATGATTAGAGCCTAATTTTTTATCTAATTATTTTGATAGTGCAGTATATGTAAAATCAATCCACCACAATGCACTGAGATGAAAAATAAAGAATGCTGAGAATAAATGTATAGTTTGAACCATTATTTCAAATGGGTGATATTTTACAACGCAATTTAATTATTGTCACTTTTGATTGTACAATACTCCCAGTATTAGGGGGAAGAATTAAGAAGTTGAAAAAATATATATAAATGCATCAATATCTAAATCCTCGCAAAAGATAATTCAAACCAGAAATTCGAAAGATAATTCATTTAAATGCATTTATTGACCAAAGAGATTAACAATCTCACACATCAACTTTAAATGCTCCAACTCGAATTGACTCCTGGAAGGACAATTCGTTAATATTATATTTGATAAATTTATGACACGCATGAAGCGTGATGATATTCGATTCTATTACAAAATCCTCTAAACGAAATGGAGCAATTGGTAAAGATGATTTTATTAGAGAGGCATACACTCTTAATGAATATTTAGACATAACATATTATAAAATCCTTGAAGTGGTTCAGGTACCTGATATATTGAATTTGAGATATCTCAATAAGTTAGTGTCGTTATGGAGTAAGAAATAGATTCAAAAAACGAAAAGTTTTCGACAACAATTTTGTACATGATGTGCTGCATCATATATGAATCGCGAGGAATCAAAATAAATGTGTAAAAATATATCGATCGAAATAATGTTTGGCCAAATAAAATGGACGCAATCCTAAATTGATTTTACTAGAGAAACATGATATTTTTGGACCTGTAGTCCAATAATCTAAAGATATATACTTATGCGAAAAGAAAATGAAATCATAATGTGTAATGTACAACTCTCTACATCGTGAATTTCATAAAGATCGTCGTTGATGAAATTACGAATCTACATCACGTTATCTTGACAATATATGAAATTTGAAATACGTGATAGTCAACTCATCTGGCATGACTATTAATGTTACCTCTGAAATATTTAATATGCCTGAAGCATAACTCAGATGATACATGTCTAAGAACCATGTTTCAAATTAAATTGTAAAGATCATTATATGGATTGAAACAATCTGGACGCATGTAGTATAATCGTCTTAACGAATATTTGTTGAATGAGGGCTATAAGAATGACGATGTTTGTCCATGTATTTTCATAAAAAAAACAAATATTGTATTTACAATTGTCGCAGTTTATGTTTATGATCTAAACTTAATTGGAACTCCTGAAGAGTTCAACAAAATTGCTAATTATTTGAAAAATGAATTTGAGATGAAAGATTTAGGAAAAATCAAATTTTGTCTCGGGTTGCGAATTGAACACTTCCCAGAAGGATTATTTGTTCATCAATCTACATATACAGAAAAAGTTCTAAAACGATTTTATGTGGATAATGCACATCCATTGGCATCATTTATGGTTGTTCGATCACTTGATGCGAAAAAAAGATCCATTTCGTCCACTTGAAAATGAAGAAAAAATTTATTGGTCATGAAGTACCATATCTTAGTGCAATTGGAGCATTAACTTATCTTGCAAACTGCACTCGATTCGACATAACGTTTTCTGTAAATCTCTTTGCAAGATATAGCTCTACACCAACTCAAAGACATTGGAATGATATTAAACATATTTTTCGTTACCTAAAGGGTACTATTGATTTGAGATTATTTTATTCTCAAAAGTCAGGATCTACTTTAGTGGGATATGCAGATGCAGGTTATCTATTGACCCACATAAAACTAAATCACAAACAGGATATGTGTT
Organism: Osmanthus fragrans; assembly: GCA_019395295.1. Lineage (NCBI taxonomy): Eukaryota > Viridiplantae > Streptophyta > Magnoliopsida > Lamiales > Oleaceae > Osmanthus > Osmanthus fragrans. Next base: position 25,022,150 of record CM033341.1, on the reverse strand, counting down.
TACACGTGGAGGAACAACTATATCATGGAGATGAGTGAAACAATCATTGACAGCAACATCTTCAAATCATTCTGAAATTATTGCAATCCATAAAGTAGGGCGAGAATGTATATGGTTGAGGAACATAACCCACCATATCCAAGCATCATGCGGGTTAACTTCAACAAAAGACCGTCCAACAATTTTGTATGAAGATAATGCAACTTGTATTACACAACTCAAAGGAGGCTATATTAAAGGTGACATGACGAAACATATTTCTCCAAAAAAATTTCATACACACGAACTTCAGAAGAAAGATTTGCAGTGATCAACATCAGGGGGAATAGCTGTACTCTTTTTCCTTCGCTTAGGTTTTATCTTACTGTGTTTTCCTAATAAAGTTTTTAATGAGTCAACATTTATTTTTAATACTCCAAAATAATTGTACTTTTTTTCATTCGTTTGATTTTTTTGTCCCATTGAATTTTTATCAAATAAAGTTTTAACGAGACAGATATTTTGTAATGTGTCATTCAAGGGGGAGTGTTGTAAAAGGAAAATTTATTAGGGTTTGTAGTGAATGACAATTATACCCCTGTAACCCTAGAAATTATTATCATTGTATATCTGATTCTTACCTATAAATGCTTTGGTCATTAATAAAATACACACAAGATATTGACTTTAACTCCGTCTTCTACTTTTTCTCTATTTTATAACACACACACACATATATATATTCATAAATTTTTGGTGTTCGTTTGGCTTCGTTTTTCATGCAAATTGTCAATTAAATAGATAATTTTTTTTACCATTATATTTAGAATATATTTCCATTGCCAAAATGTTAAAAAAAAAAAAAAAAAAACACCCAATAAGGTGGAAAACAAATTTCCACTAAAATTATAAGAAAATAAATTTCTACTTTTGTGCTTCAAGGAATTGTACCTAGAAGTCGGTGACAAACATTTCTACCTAACTTTCCACCATATCAAACAGGGCCTAAAATGTTAAGTACTTAACTAATTGTACTCACCAACTTAAAAGTCATGTAAATGTGCGTGATTTCAATTTTCACGTTGACAGTATAAATTTAAGGCCCTGTTTGATAGTGTGGAAAGTTGGGTGAAAATGAAAAATATTTTCATTACCACCCATTTGTGGTATTTGATTGACATTTTTTGTCACGAAAAATATTTGTTACCAACTTCTAGATACAACCTCTTAAAGCACAAAAATAGGAATTTATTTTCTTATAATTTTGATGGAAATTTGTTTTCCACCTTGCTTGGTTTTTTTTTTTTTTTTTTTTTTTTTTTTGGCAATGAAAACATATTCTAAATCCAATGGTAAAAAAATTTATTCTTTTAATTGACAATTTGCATGAAAAATGAAGCCAAACGAACACACAAAATTTTATTTATTTATTTATTTTTTACTTTTTACTTTTTTGGCAATCCAAACAAATTTTAATATAGATTGTAAAAAAATTTATCCCAAAAAATAACAATTTGCATGAAAAATAAAACCAAACGGATTAGGTGAAAAATTATATCAATCAAATGCCATTAATTACAATTCTCTCTAAAACAAATTTTAGGCAATTCAATTTCCTGCAATTCGTTTTCTTTCCACCCAAATTCCACCCCTCACAATTAAACGCACCCTAAGTAGAAATGGAGTCTAGAACTCACTTTTGACAATTAGAAACTTGTAAACCACTACGTCAATAATTGAAGAGGTCAATTCTAATTTTCTTTTTAAATATTGGCTAATAGACTTGATCTCTTGCTCACAGTTAGCCGTATAAACTTTGCTTATTGTCAACGTGGCAACGTCAACAAAAAAGTTTGACTCATCAACGTGGCGGTGGTCAACATAACTCCTCCTCACTGTAGACAAAAAAGTCAATTTTAATTAGCATCATACTTTATTATTCGATTTAATACTGATAGAAGGTCAAAACTTTTACCTTTAAATTTTGAGTACAAATCTGACTTGAGCTTTTGATAGCACTGTCTTCAATGAAGCGGAAAGGCTATACTTATTGAGCAAGGGGCCGATTTAATTTGACCAAAAAAATGAAAAATCAAAGTTTGATTAGTATGAAGAACAATAGCATGATGAAGATCTTAGTCACGCATTTTGAGATCTAGCTTGATTAGGATTCAACTTGATGGTTGGAAATAATGACTTGATTACACCAAATTGAAAATGAATGATTAGATATGATAGAAAATCGAAATTAGGTCATAGATTTAAGATGAGTGATCTAGATGCACATTCGCTCAAAGTTGAATAATCCACCGTGCGTTTAACTTATTTTTAATATCATTGATAACCCTTTTTTAATATTATTGATATTGTGTACAAATTTATACATTTTTAATATTTCTAACTGGATACTGCATTTGGAGTACGGTTTGGTGCTTATTTATTTTAAAGTTACAATGTTGTATGATTTTAATAATGGTTATTAAACTTGATTCGTCGTTGACTCAGTCAAAACATTGAGTCATTGATTCACTAGTTTAACAATTGAGCTATTGATTTGATTGATCGATCATTGCTTGATACAAATTTAAATAAAAATATCTTTATAATAGAAGTATACTATGTAAAACAACTAAAAAATTTAAACTCAAAGCATTGGAAACTTATGGCATGAAATTGGTATAGAATTAATAAGATAAAATGCACAAGTATTCTTGTTTTTGACTTTTTCAAAAATTAATTAGAAATATAACAAGTTTTTAATCTTCCTAATTGATAAGTGCATTTTTTATACTTATCCGAGTCATATTACTAAGTTTTTATATCGTCAACGTGTTGATTTCTACTTAACTTAGGTTGATTTTCTTTTATTTCAGTGTTACACCCTTTTTTAAGCAATTGAAAAAAAAAGGGAAAGAAAAATGAAGGAAATCTAAAGATCGAGTACCGAAGTGAAAATATTCGATAGTTGATTCGGACCACAAAATGATGATTGAAGATCCTATATTATAGTCAAAATATTTTTACAAATCAATTTTCAATCCTACAAGTTATAAGCCATATTTTTTGCCTCACATTGAAACCTATTTTTGATATAGTAAACGTTCGAATTGAAAAATTGATATTTCAACAAGAATTTGTAGTTCTTTAAGTTAGCTATCTAATCCACTTTAAATCATATTAATTTGATATCGAGAGAAAAAATTATGACAAAAATACAAAAGTAAATTTTTTGGAAGGAAAATGTGTAACTATATGGGTTGGGTGACCCCACAAACCCCAAATTTTGGTAGCAGGTCTTGATACATTGGCCTAGGAGATCGCACCGTGTTTAGACTAGGAGACTGTCTTGCTTGACGCTGTCAAATGTTTTGCCCCACAATCCCCCTCCAATTGTGGGGTGCAACCTGTGGCCCCTTGTTTAGGCCCTGGCTTTGAGCCTAGGCCAAAAGGTTTGTCAAATGTTCTGTTTCCTTTTGAATTCTACTCTAATCACCCAAGCAAAATATAGTTAGGGTCGGTTTGATACTTTCTTTTCCATGGAAGTTGGAATTATAATTCTAACTTTCATTTTATGATTGTTTGATAATTTTTTTTTTTTTTTCCAGAGAATTCGAATTCCAACTTTTCATCTTTTCCACATTTTATGATGGGAATTGAAATTCCACTTTTATTTTTTTTATTTTTTTTATTTTTTTTTTTTTTACAATAGAAACAAATTTTAAGATGAAGTGTAAAACAAATTATCACTTTAATTGACAAATTTCATGTAAAAAAGTCAAATGAACATAAAAAAATTTTCTTATTATTATTTTTTTTAAATTTTTTTGCAATCTAAGCAAATTTTGTCCGCAATGATAAGAAATTTTATCCCTTTAATTGGAAATTTTCATGAAAAATAAAGTCAAACGGATACCAAAAGTATTATATTTTTCAGGTGAAAAATTATACTAATCAAACACATTTAATTACAATTCCTAGTAAAACAAATTCTAGACAATTCAATTCCCTGTAATTCATTTTCTTTTCCATCCAAATTCTATCTTTCTATCAAACGGACCTTAGATCTTTTGTATTTTTTTGAATTCTACTCCAACAAGGAAACTTCTTCTTAGACTGTTCTTTGGACTATCTTTCGAAACTTTTGGGAAACTTTTTAGAGACATATAAATACAATACGTGTAACTCTAAATTAGGTTAAACAATTAATTGCAAGAAGAGGCAAAGAAGAAAGCAAGAAGACATCCAAGAATTTTCGGGTGATGAACTATTTTTATTTCTTTTATTTTCTTCCTCTTAGCATGTTAGGCTAAATGATTTTTGTAATAGGATTACGATGAATCTTTTATCATGAATCTTTAACTTTTGATTTGATTTGATTTTCTTTGACATTCGAAGCACTTTTTTTTTTTGAATGATTGACATGAGTTTATTATTCTCTACAATTATATGCACAATAGTTGTATGAGTATTGTGGCTTGTTTTACTGTCAAGAGATTGAAAATAAGTTCAAATAGTATCAATCATCGTAAAGTCAGATAGAAAATAGAAATATACCGTTATATTCTATGTAATCTTTTGGTATTCATAAATTTTTAATACATTTTTAAATGTTTGCATCTGTCATAAAAGTTCAAGGTTAAAGGGGTTGATATAAGGGGATTCGAAATTCTAGTACGTTTTTCATCATCATATTTTCATAACAGTTGCATTAATCACAATTTTGCATTGCTTTTAGTTAATTTAGGTTTTACATTCATAAGTTTTGTTTTAGAAAAATCATCACTTTTTTATAGTTTCGGTTAAGGTTAAGTTAATTCAAAATTAAATCCGTACAATCTATGTAGGTACGATACTTGGATTTAAAGTCCATTTTACTAGTTGATGATCTTGCACTTGTGGTATTTCAAACGAAGAATATTTTTCGTAACAAGTTTTTTGTGCCTTTACTGGAGATTGTTACTTTAATTTGAGTTCGATTTATCTACTCATATTCTTCTAGTTATTTATTTATTTGTATTTTTGTTTATTTTTTCTATTTTTCAGGATATAAAAAGATTAAAAATAGTAGGATAACAAATGATTTTGGTTGATTTCAACAAAATATTCTTATGTGACTTCATTATAAGACAACAACAATTAACAGCTCAAAAAATTGTTAAGAGGGATATACTTGTAAGAGATTTCACTATAGACAACGACTACGAGATATAAAAGTGCAAATGTGAACTTAATGAAACTGTCATAGGTAACTTGTCTGATGCATTATTTTTCTTACCAAAATTTGATGCGGGTAATTTGTCGGTGAAATTATTTCTTTCACAAGTTATTAATAGATATCAATTAAGGGAATCACGTACATAGTGCTTTCAACAAATACAATAAGAGAAGAAGACTTTTTATGAAGATGTCATTGTTTCTTTGTTAAAATTTTTGGATATGAACGTTAAACTCGAAAAAACTTCAATTAAAGTAGATGAGCATATAGAAAAGGAGGAGATCATAATAGAGCAAACTGAAAAGACAACATTTATGCCTTGTTTGATTCTTATTTTTGGGGAAAAAATGTATTTTAAATAGTTGATTGATGAAGAATGTGTGGTTAAAAATTAAGAAATTTTTTTAGGTTTGTGTGTACTATTATTTTATTAAAGAATGTGTGGTTAAAAAGAAGAGAAAAAAAAATGAATTTCGTAAGAAATGGGAAACAAACAGGGTGCTAAATGATGCTTACGTTACAACTTGGAGGTCCTGGGGTTCAAATCACTTTTCCAGCAACTTTAAGAAATTTTGCGAAAAGCAACCCCCCCGAATTGGGCGGGCGGGGGGCAGCCCTGTCGGATTTAACCATTTTCACCAAGATTGGTCCCGAGTTCGGTTCACTTAGTCTCTGGCCGATTGGTCCAAATTTGATAACTATACTTTAAATGCCTAGCTAGATTGTAAAATACAAATCAACATTTTAATTTGGTTATTATTCCTTATCAATTGGTTAAGTGTACCCCTTTCATAATTTTACCAAAATAGCTTATTCGATAAAGTAGATCGTGGTAATAAAAATGAAAACTAAACAACCAGTCGTATCCTACATAACATTTTCACTTGACAAAAGACAAGTGATCATCAGTAAAGAAATTAACCCAGATTGAGATAATTTAAACAAGATCCATGAGAATTTTCTCCAAAAGAAGGAAAACCGGATTAAATAAAGTGATCACGTTTCTGTTTCCTTTTTCAAGATCGGAAAAAAAAAAAAAAAAAAAAATTTACATTATGATATATTCTCCTTGCTCTTCACTCACAGCCCTCCAGTTCTTGGCAAAAGCTTATATGTGCATGACAAGGTACAACATCAGAAACTGCAATACTGCAACGATCCCCTCTTCCTTACATACTTTTAGTGTCGATAAGATCCACGAGGGCATAAGACCCTAGAAAAATCAGCATGCTAAAATCCCACGTTACTGATATCCAGAACCTGTCTCAAGTTATAGAGGTAACTTGATCTTCTCAGACCATTTGAAGATGTCTGAGTACACAATATCGCCACCCAACTCTTCTCCCATAGCCCCAGCAGCAATTCGCATAATGTCCTCAATTAGTGCAAAATTTCCCATTATATCAACATGGGCTCCGCTCTGAGTACCACGACCTTCAAGAAGACTAGATGGAGGAGCATGATTGTACTCCCTTATGTACGTTGGAATTCCCGAAGGATTGAATCTTGTTTTTCCACGCCACCCTTTTGCACTCATAAAGCCTGCACTTAAAACCGGTACTGTCTCATCCCCGTCAATAGTAAAAACACCATCTTTTAAACACCTGTCTTCATCATCTTCATCTGCTGATGTATCGATCTGAAATGGAATATAGCATTCTGCTGCAGGAGTCAGCCTGTAAACATAAGCTCTTTCAGTTGGGACGCCAACTCCGTACATCGAGAAGATCTCCATATCAGGAGCATTTGGTAACCTGCAAGATCACGTATTTCTAAAAAATAGTCTAATGAACCGGTAATGATAGTAGCAAAAATAGTGCAATAACTGCAACATGCCACTGAAATAAATTTAACGAGTTGATGTTATAGTTAATTAGCTTTCAAAAATAACAACATTCATGAATTACTGCAGGAATAGAATAGAATCCGTGCATAAGATGAAGAAATAAAATGCAAAATTCCTTACACTGTTTCCAATGGATTAGACCAGTATTTGTAGTGCTGATACTTCGGGTCTTCCAAATTGTCAGCTATCCCATATGAAAAATGATCACTACCACGTTCCATCATTTTAGGGGCAACAAACTGTAGCAGATCTAAGATATCTCCGGATGTATAAGTTTTATATTCCGCAACAGCTTTAATGCCACCAAAACCCATGTCATGATACTCTGTCCACACATCACGACATGTGTGATTAGCAACATTGCTACCCTTTACAGCATCCTGCATGGGAAAAACCACTTGATCACATTAAGTTCTGTCAGACTTTTCTTGCTGCAATGCAGATGATGAACTTGAGCTGAGTACGAATTTTAAAGATCTTAGTTTAGCAGTAATCGAAGACAATCTATAGAATAAAACTTGACTACTTAAGTAGAGCATAAGAGCCAATTAAAGGGAGATGCAGAAAATGAAATGTTTCTTTTAGGAAAGAAAGATCTTCATTCATTAATATTATGAAGTAGAATGTATTGTTCCCGCTTTATTCTGTTCCCAATATGGTTAAAGCAAATTAACAGATGCAATTGGACATGGTGCAATCAAATTTATACGAGGCCAGTTTTGCAAAGCTAACTTATACACGCAACCATTTCACTTTTTATTGTGATTCTGAAAAGCGGAGCTCTCTTGTACAACATTGTTCTTTCAATTGAATCCCAAAAGACGAGATAGAAATAATGAAAGAACACATTTTACTCTTTGTTGTTAATGGCCACAATTGTCATACAGACTTCATTCGTAGTCCAGCTAAAAGGTTGGTCAAATTTCAGTTGAAAAAATTTCTCCAGAATATTCTTTACTCTTACTTTTTCACCATGCCATAGTGCTGTTTCAGGATATTTTAGGCAGATGTCACTGTTTCAATTTGATCAATATTAAACTATTGCAGAAAATAAACATTTAGGCAGCAACAAAGAAACATCCACCACATCAAACAATACAGTGTGAAATAGAAGACAGGCATTAAATATTGAAAACTACCAACTAAATTAACACTTCAAAGAGGAATCTGATTTCTAATTAAACAGTTATCATAAATGTTACCCGAAAGTCGATCCTATCAATCTCTGAAGAATGTGCCTCTGCCACATCTTTTCCAAACGATATAATTCTTCCATAATTGACATGTTTTGCTTTAGATTCAGTTTTTTCATCCTCATTAGTACCATTGTTTCTTTGCCTCCTTTTGCTAGGAACATAGCCTTCCTCAGGTGCCCAATCAAGACCACCCCAAATAGTGTCTCCACCTTTTGGTATCATCGACATGGTTGAATCCCATGTCCTGGTCATCCTCATTATGTGCTGTAAAGTTTGAATGTGAAATAAATCCATATCCAGAACTACTGGAGCTAGAGCCCTGCAGTTCAGTTGATAAATTGCTATAAAGTAAGCCAGCAGAGTTGACTTGAGAAGACACAGTGGCTACTTTATAAAATTATTCCAGAATTTACCTGGCAACAGCAATATCTCTTGCTTCGGCAGAGAAAAGCCCAGAGACAGCTTTTGGAACGCCTAAAAACGGACCCGCAATGTTCACAACAGTCTTTATATGCTTAGCACACCAATCTGGACCTCCCCCTCCACCCATTGGAGCAGGGGCCTCCACCCACTTCATGAAATGCAAAAAGTACAAAACACCCATTGAATGTGGAATTATAACTGCCTTGTTGCCACCATTTGTAGCAACCATCAGTTCTATATTACTTTTTATCCTGCTCAGTGCCTGGTCACGCACCTATACAGCACATAGATATGTCAAAAAATTGCTTATAAGAATGACCTCGCATGCACATGAGGATGTGAGCAAGTGTTCTGGACATGTACCTCTGTATTTTGGAATGAGAGTCTCCAATCATATGAAGCCATATACATAGTTTTTTCCTCGTATCCAATCCGAGCAAGATTAGCAATTAGAACTGCCCAAACAAAATATCCAGGAGCAAAGTAATCTGCAGCAACAAGACCAGTGACAGGCCTGACCCTTATACCAGGAGGATCCAAACCAGTTTCGTTGTCTAGTGACATATGTTCCACCCAACATAAAGGCCTGTACGAAGTAAAAGTTACTTTTACGCTTCCTTTTTGCCATGCATAATTTTAAAAGTTACCCTCTTACTAACAAAACATATTTTTCTAAAAAGTAAGTCATACTTTTACCTTAGCCAAACATGCTCAATATTTAGCCAAAGGCATGATAAGCCTTGTGGAACTTAAGAATGTTCTAAGAAAGGGAAGAATAGCTGACTAATTAACTCCACAAAGAAGTAAAAGCAACTGTAATTGCATATCTTCTTTTCTACTGACAACTAATAAAATTGATTTAAGAACTTTTGGGGAGATTCCTATAAGCACAATCTAAGAGTGAAAACTGCTCGGAAGTTAACTATATTTAAATAATGGAAGCTATAAATATAAAGCAGGTCAGAAACTTAGAACTGAAGGGGCTTCTGTCTACTTCCTACAGCACACACTTTCAAGGTCAAACTAAGCAGTTATAATGAGAAAATTTTGCTAACAACCTTGGTGAAGAAATTCAACACAATCTCCCTCTCATTCAGAAGGACTTTAAAGATGCTGCTTGGTTTCTTCACAATTGCATATTGCTTTGAGTTTTAGCATCATGGATGCACATGGAAAAAACAAAGGAATCAAATGAAAATAAACATAGGGAAGAAAAATAGACGTCAAAGACGTAAAGGTTTTATATTGGAATATCTGGTTAAATAGAAGCAGATATGATCTTCGGAGTAAACCAAGCCTCAGGTTTATAAGTGCAGAATAGAGATGGGAGATTGGAAAGAGTATGTGCAATCCCACCCAACACATCAGTTCCTCACAGTTACAGCAGGAGTCCAGGAGAATCGCTTAATTGGAAGCCTTGTTAAGTAACATACTAGTGCAAGGCAAATAGATAAATAAACTTTGATAATTTGATTTGGGCCTTGCTTGTGTATGTTTCAATTGGTAGGTGGGTAGATCCCAATATAAAATCCTCAGTTTTTCACCATATAATGAAATACAATGTATTAGAACACCTTAAAACTCTTACCACAATACCAAGTCAGTGTATCAAAATTCAAAAGAAAACTCTCCTTCATTACTGTAAGTCCATAACGCAGTACATTTGCCTTCACATCACTAAAGAGATCCTATTTCCATCTAAGAAACAAAGAATTGCTAAGATTTTAGCTCATTTTCAAGACATAAATGCCATCGTCTTCTATTTCTCGATCTTCCATCCATCTAAAAGGATATTCCAAAGAAACTTCAGCAACCATTCTTATGGAAATGGTTACTGCATTTTGTATGGAAACGTGATTTTCTCTAAAGCCTCAATAATCTAACACCAAAACAAAACCTCATGAAATAAAAGGTAAGATTCTAGTCATACCTACCAGTAAAAAACATCACAAATTGATCAAAGATTTACATTGATAAAGCAAATGAAAAATGGATTCCTTTGGATGCTCAATAATTACCAAATCCACATGAAAAGAGTTCTAAATTGCATATATGTAACCTTAATCTAGAAATAGACATAATTCCTTTTCAAGATTCTAGAAATTAATGTCCATAAGCTCATAGTTATTACTAATCCCACAATGGAAAAGAGAAGTCATAAGAAAAATCACATTTACATATTTCCTTAAAATCGAATCTTTAATACTATATATACACGATAAAATCTTAAAAACTCAACATCAATCATTCGGCAAATGAGTAATTAAACCCACAAAACACATAAATACCTCTTGTAAATTTCCCCGAATGTCCCGCCCCAAAGCCTTTTACGGAACAATCCATGAGCACATTGGTGACCCTCCCAGAGCTCAAGCCCACCGGTAACAATCCCCGGTACAAAAACCACGGGATGCTTGGCCTTCAATCCCTCCTTCTGCAACTTCACGCCTGGCGGGTCCGGCATCGGCCCCGTTATCGCCTCCGTCACGTATTGCGGGAACGAAGAAGGCATCATGTTGTACAGAAAGCATAGCACCCACCACACCACGCATATGCACCCAATAAACCAACAGCAACTGTCAACACAATTCCACTTGCTCTCCTGCTTCTGGGATTTTTGAATCTCATTTTTCTTGTCAACCATCTTCTTGTCCTTCTCATTCCCATCTGGGTTTGGATTGGGAACTTGGGTTCGTTCATTTTCTGGGACTTTCCTCCTTCGAAGCAGAGACATTGATTTTTGTTTTTTGTTTTTTCAGGTTTCTCAATATTATCAAACTGTTAAGTTACTCCTATTTTTCGTTCTTCGCTTTCTGGAATTGAGTCGGTGGGGGTGGTGAGGAGGGAGGAGGTACGGTGGTGAGAATGGGCCGACGACCTGGGTGGTTTATTTTAGGCTTGGGATTGGGTGGTCAAAAGTGGCGCGTGGGACCCAGGAATGGACAAATAAATCTTGTAATGTGGCTGCAATTTATTGATTATTGTTTGTACACTATCTTCAAATGGACGGTTATAGAAGTTTCATTTATGGAAATGAAGTTATTTTTCATCTTGGTTTCTAATAATAAATGTTTATACATTCTTTTTTACTATTTGTTATTGTTATATTTCCTTGAGAAATTGGCTTCAATGGTCTTGAATCTTTGTCTATTTTGCGGTTTTTGTCTATATCTTTAAATTTCAGCATAAATGGTGTTAGATCTATTCATTTTTTGCACAATCAATCCTTTGTCTTTAGATGGATTTTGTCAAAAAAAAAAAAAAACATTGATTTTACGCTTGATCAATAGTTGCTCGTATTTGATTTTAATGAAAAGGGGCAATTTAATCAAAAAATAAAATGAGTAAAAAAATCTAAAAAAAATAAAAAGATTTTAAATAAAAATAAAAAATGCAATCATTTTCTTCTTCCACACATGACCTACCCCACTGTAAACTATCAAAACTATTGTGCCACGCCACGCCACGCCACGCCAACTGTCAATGCCACCATTGACCATCACCAACCTAACTACTGGTGCTACCGATGACAAACTCTAAACTTAAACACTTGAATCTTAATCAAGGCATTCGTAGTTTCTCCAATAATGTCTTCCCGTTCATAATTCATCTTCTTCAACTTACAATCTCCCCAATTCCTCAATTCGTCCATTCCTTGTAGTGCAATCAAGAAACCTAAAATAAAACCGTAATTTATGTGATATCTATGCACTTCTCCCCAGTTTCATTCCTATCATTTTAGCAATTAAGAGTGGCAAAAAATCAATTAAACTCGATACCTGCGAGGCCCACCCCAAACGGGTCAGGCATTACCCTCGTAATCGGGTAGGCAGAGCTAGACTTGTTGCTCCGAAGCGAATACGAGAAGTATGTTCGCTATCCCACTACCAATCCGGTTGAAAATTTATTTCAAATTTAAAATTTTTATCAAAGAAAAAAAAAAGGAATTTTCATCATTTCTAAAGGGCACATGTATTGTTATTAATAATTGAAAAAATGTAATAATTGTCATCTGTCCCACCTTAATTGAGTATGGGAGCGGAATAATGTAACAAAAATACTTGACAGGACGAGGGAAGAGAATGGTCGATTCATCCCCAATCCGTTTCGTTGTCATCCCTATATTGCAATGTATTAAGCCCGTGTTTGATAATAATTACTTTAAGACTCTTTATTCTACAAATTCATTTTCAATCACACATTCATATAGTAAAATATTATGAACGTAAAGTCAAAACTCTTCCCTACTTTTTAATCACACATTCTCAAAAAATTCACTTTTCAAAACTTTATTTTTACCAAAGAATGGCCATCAAATAGGGGCTAAATCACACAAAATAGTAGCAAAATCATTAGTTTTCGTCTTAATAATGGTTGAAAAAATTTGACAACTTTGCAAAACAATGTTTCCAGCATTCTAAAACTAGGAATTTCACTATAATGTATATATGTGTGTATATATAAGTGGTTGCCTGAATTCCTCCACGAATCACTACCATTAGACCTGGAACAATTATGCTACATGAATATTAAAGTTGACATAAAGTTTGACATAATGTCATGTGACATTCTATTGTTAGACGGTATAAAACATAGTCAGTTTTTCCATCTAATTATCTACTGTCACGCAATTATGTCAAGTTTTCTATTAACTTCTTCTGGTAAAGTAGCTTTATCTTGACCTGGAATTACCTTCAATGGCACTAATAAATACGCCACCAACTTCTTCCCAATCATTCTCAACACAATCACTTTCATTAGAATCCTATGGGTGGAGATTGCAACGGCTATAGTGGTCGAGACTCGGACTATATACAACATGGGATAGAAAGGATTGACAATTAGGGTGCTGTAACGACCCAAATTTTTACGGTTGGAATCATTATACATGTACCATAAACGAATACTTTTATAAACAAAGAAAAACATAATATTTTCGGAAGGTGCGAGGATTTAAAATTAGTTTTTAAAAAAATACAAAGACCATTGTTAAAATCTTTAACTACTTAAGTTATTCTTCTTTTTCACCCATACAAGCACAATTCACCTCTGATCACTTCGAACCTGCCTTTTTAATTACCTATAAAATATTTAACATATAGATGTGAGACATAAATTTCAGTAAATGAGTAATAACGAATTGCATCTCATATTTAATACGAAAAATCATAACATACATATGGAGACACAAGAATTAAAATCTGAACTTCGTGGCTATAATTCTCATGCGTAACGCTACTAAACTTTGGTTTTTGAACTTACACATATAAGATCCTTATCATAATCATAACTTAGATTTTCATATCATCATATTCGTAACATAAATTTTTGTAATATAAATGATGAAAGAACAATTCATACTACTACACTTATAGTCGTATGGAAGAAGATAAATGTAAATTGAAAAAATTGCTTAGTTAGACTTTCACTCCAAAATTCATTGGACACCGTGCATGCTAAACTTTGTAATGTGAAAATGTGTATGTAGAAGATGATTTGAGAGGAAGAGAGAAATAAAGTAGAACATAAATTGTGTGTGAGTGTAAATAAGGTGAAGGGAATATAAATTGGAGTTTCTAAGGTTTGACCCATCTACCTATATTTGGTATTAGCATTCATATCTTTATTAAAACTACATGTATTTTCATATAAAATGTAATCAATCCTCAACTAATTATCCAATTAAATATATATAATTGCTACTAAGACATTGTCATATAATTAAACCATTTGATTTAATTATACCAAATTAAATATTCTATCATACTATATAAAATGTGAGATTGCTAATTACACATGCATAAATAATGTTTCTAATTTTCAATAGATGAATGTTTCTCTAATTATAATAATTAACAAATTAATTAGATTAATTGACATGCAATATTTATATCAAATCATGCAATCACATTTAATCAAAGTAGAAATTAAGTTACATTCCATAATCTAAATATGACAATCCCATAATCTTTTCATGGACTAAACATGACAATTCTATAATAATTTCTTTACCAAAATTTGAAATTCAAAAATTGCACATTGGTCCTTTCATTAGTTTGGTCTCTAACTTTCAAAATCTTACACTAAGGTCTCAAATTCAAGATTAATGGCTATTAGGACTTTTCGGGGGTGTTATAATCTACCCCTCTTAAATTAAATTTCTGTCTTCGAAAATTACTTCAATTGTTGTCTGCAAAAAGTAGTGGATACTTAGATCGCATTTCCTTCTCGTTTCCCTAGTGGCTTCCTTTGCTGAGTGATGTTGCCATAACATTTTAACCAACGGTGTCTCTTTGTTGCGAAACTTCTATACTTTCTATGCAATGATGCATATTGGTACTTCTTCATAACTCAGGTTTAGTTGAATATCTAACGGTTGATGTCTCACCACATGAGTTGGGTCAGGGACATACTTTGTAAGCATTGATATGTGAAAGACATTGCGTGAAGCTGAAAACTCTGGTGGTAAAGCTAATTGTATGCAACATTTCCAATTCGCTTTAAAATGTCGAAAGGACCAATGTATCTTGGATTGAGCTTACCCCTCTTACCAAATTGTAGTACATCCTTCATGGGTGTAAACTTTAAAAGTACTCTATCTCCTTTCCCAAATTTCAAGTTCTTTCTCCTTTTATCTGCATAATTTTTCTTTCTGTCTTGAGTCTTCTTTATGCTAACTAATGTTTTTCAATTGCTTGTAATGTCTGCTCCAAAATTTCTATGCCTAAGATCTTACATTCCCTAACTTCATCCCAACAAACAGACGATCTACATTTCCTTCCATATAAAGCCTCATAGGGTGCCATGCCAATAAAGGCATGGTAGTTATTGTTGTACGAAAACTCAATTAAGGGTAGATGTTTTTCCCAATGTTGACCAAACTCTAAGACACACGATCGTAGCATATCCTCTATTGTTTGGACTGTCCATTTAGACTGTTCGTCAATTAGTGGGTGAAAAGCTATACTAGAGTTAAATTTAGTTCCCATAACCTGATGTAAACTCTTCCAAAAGTTTGATGTGAATCTTGGGTCCCTATCAGATACAATTGAAACTGGGGAACCATGCAGCCTCACTACTTTTTTTAACATATAACTGGGCAAATTGGTCCATAGAAAATGTCATGCAAACATGTAAGAAATGGGCGGACTTGGTTAAACGATCGACAATCACCCAAATAGCATCGTGTCCTTTGACTGACTTCGAAAAACCTACAACAAAGTCCATTGTCACATGTTCCCATTTCCATTCTGAATTTTCAACGACTACAACAACCCTGCTGGTCGTTGATATTCGGCTTTCACCTATTGACATATCAGACACTTCTTCACATATTTAACTACATATTTCTTCATATTTTCCCACCAAAACACAGCTCTTAGGTCATGATACATCTTTGTACTTCCTGGATGTACAGAATAAGGAGTATAGTAGTCTTCCTCCAAGATTTCAGTTTTCAATTCTTCGAAATTTGGTACACACAGGTGTCCCTGATAATAAAGTGTCTTATCTTTAGCTATGGTGAAATATTTCTTCTTCTTTGTGTTAATCGTAGCTTTGATAAAATCAAAGGATTGATTACCCTTTTGATGACTCTTAACCCGATCATGGAGAGTCGGTCGAACTGAAAGTGCTACCATTCGAGCAATAGAATCAGAGGGAGTAATGACCACTTCGAGACTTAATCTCTCAAATTCTCTCCATAAAGGCCTTTGTGCTGTTAACATCGCCACTTGTCCCGTTGTCTTCGTACTCAAGGCGTCGGCTAACACGTTTGCTTTTCGTAGGTGGTATTGAATTTTACAATCGTAATCTTTTACTAGTTCATGCCATCTTCTCTGTCTCATGTTCAACTATTTTTTAGTAAAGATGTACTTGAGACTCTTATGATTTGTATAAATGTCACACTTCCCTCCATACAAATAGTTCCTCCAAATCTTCAGGGCATGAACTACCGTAGCTAGTTCTAGGTCATGTATAGGATAATTTTGCTCATAAATCTTCAACTGTCTCGATACATAAGCAACTACCTTACATTGTTGCATCAAAACACATCCAATACCTAGTTTGAATGCATCACTGTATATTACAAAACCTTTTGATTCTCGAGGTATGGTTAAAATTGGCGCATTAATTAACCTCTTCTTTAATTCTTCAAATTTGCGTTCACATTTCTTTGTCCATTCAAAATTTACATCTTTACGAGTTAATTATGTTAATGGTCCTGATATTTTGGAGAATCCCTCAATAAACCTTTTGTAGTATCATACTAAACCCAAAAAGTTGCGAATTACTCCCACATTGGTTGGCCTTGACCAGTTCAATATTGCCTCTACTTTACTAAGGTCCACCTCTATTCCATGTGCTGTGGCCACATGACCAAGAAAGACCACCCGTTCTAACCAAAATTCGCACTTCTTGAATTTTGCAAATAGTCTTTCTTTCCTCAAGATCCCTAACACAATTCTCAAATATTTTTCGTGCTCTTCTTTATTCTAAGAGTAGATCAAGATTTCATCAATAAATACAATGACAAATTTGTCCAAGTATTCATGGAAAATGTGATTCAAGTCCATGAAAACTCCATGAGCATTTGTTAAGCCAAATGACATAACTAAAAACTCGTAATGATCATACTAAGATCTAAAGGTCATCTTTGAGACATCACTAGATTTGATTCTCAACTGGTGATATCCCGACCTTGAGTCAATCTTTGAAAATACTTTGACCTCTTGTAATTGATCAATCAAGTCTTCAATTCTGGGCAAAACATACTTATTTTTAATGGTGATTCTATTCAATTCTCGATAGTCGATACACATTCTCATTGTCCCGTCCTTCTTTTTGACAAACAACACTGGTGCTCTTCACAGTAAAACACTGGGTCAAATGAATCCTTTTCCCACAATTCCTCTATTTGAGCTTTCAATTTCTATAGCTCCTTTCAATTGTGAACTCCCCTACCCATTTCGGTGGCATTTCATTCAAATCACCAGGAAATACCTTCGGAAACTCTTGTACCACCTTAACATCACTCACTTTGAGTTTTTCATCTTCCTTAGCTACTATTGATATCAAAAATCCACTAGAGCTTTCTGATTTCAAGAGTTTCTTAGCATTCAATGCCGAAATGATACGAGGTAGGATTCTTGTCTTAGTTATTGAAAAACGACGTTCCATTCCTCCAGGATGCTTAAATAGCACTTCTCGTTCAAAACATAGAATAGTTGCGTGATTCTTAGACAACCGGTCCATTCCCAAAGTTATGTCGAACTCTTGCATGTTCAAGACATATAAGTTCGCTTCTAAGGATTTATCATTAATCTCCACCTTAGTTGTCCTCACTATCGTGTTTGTACCTAACACTTCTCCTAAGGATATAGCAACTTCTAAGATAGTACTTATGTGTCACTAGTGTATTAAGTTTGCTCACCTATCTTGAGGTGCCATAGCCTTAATAAACAATATTAAAATAAGCAAAAAGGTTTTTTTTTTTTTTTCATATTTTATAGAAATTTTGTAAAATAATAATTTCTTGAAATAGGATTTTCTTAAAATATAAATTTTCTGAAATAGAAGTTTTGTAAAATGGTAGTTTCTCAAATTAGACACTTCATAAAATGAAAAAAATTCCCTTTGACCAGGGTTTTTAAAAAAGGAAGTTTCGTAAGATAGGGTTTCTTAAGATAAAGACTTCCAAAATCGAATATGTTTATAAGTTTCTAAAAAATGAAGTTTGGAAATCTTCTTAAATTTAGAGTGAGTATGCAACATTGTTTTTCGCTTTATTGGCTTGAATAACGCTCCGCTGAGTGACTTCCAGGTGAGGAGGGGGGTCATAAGTGGATTACTTAAATCCCAAGCTTTCTGTAGATGATTTAGATCTTTTTGACAAAGTCCTTTAGTTTTGTGAGTACACAAACTAAGAAAACTAGAACAACAAGCAGGAAATGAAAATATTTTGAGGTATAATTTTTCTAATTAGACTATTATTTGATCAAGAGACTTTCTAAGGTCAACTATTCTAATAGGTTGATATATTCCTTAACGTACTCAATAGCCTAAAGTCACATGATATCATAAAATTGCCAATTTCATAACTAGAAATTTTTTGAAGTCTAAACCTTCATAAATCTACACTATCCAAAAATTTAGGAAGTTTCCATAATTCGGTTCATATAAAGAGAAATTTGTACGTAAATAAGCACATTTTCATAAATAAACAAAATTCTAATTTACTAAATATAATTTCGTACATATTTATTCATATAATCATGCATAAATATGTTTAATTTGTCGAAAACTAACATGTTCTAAATATAGGTAAGCATAATGAACATGATTATAATATAATCATCATCATATGATCATAACATTAAATACTAATGCATTTACATGTTTTTCTACCTAACGTCGGAGCTTGAAAAGTGGCATTGCGTGGTGACGACATAATAAACTTTAAATCTTTTTTTTTTTTTTAAAGTCCACGGAAACATGGACCCGCTTTGACACCATGTTGTAATGACCCAAATTTTTACATTTGGAATCATTATACATGTAATGTAAAAGAATACTTTCATATAAAAAATAAAAAAAAATCAGAACTTGTGAGAATTTAGTTTAAAAAAAAATACAATGAACATTATTAAAATCTTTAACTACTCAAGTTATTCTTTATTTTTCACCCACACAAGCACAATCCACATCTGATCGTCTCGAATCCGCCTTTTTAGTTACCTATAAAATATTTAACATATAGACATGAGACATAAATCTCAGTAAATGAGTAATAACGAATTATATTTCATATTTAAATTCGAAAAATAATAACATACATGCGGAGACACGATAAATAAAATTCGAACTTCGTAGCTATAATTCTCGTACGTAGCGCTACTAAACTTCGATCCTTTGAACTTACACATATAGGACCTTTACCATAATCATAACTTAGATTTTCATATCATCATATTCATAACATAAATTTCCGTAATTTAAATGATGAAAGAACAATTCATATTACTACACTTACAATAATGTAAATTGAAGAAATTGCTTTCTTAGATTTTCATTCCAAAATTTCTTGGACACTGTGCGTGCTAAACTTTGTAATGCGAAAATGTGTATGTAGAAAATGATTTAAAAGGAAGAGAGATATAAACAGTGGCGGACCCACCAGTGGACCTGGTGGGTCCTAGGACCAACTAGATTTTCAGTTTTTTTATTTATTTTATTTTTAGTTTTCATTTTTTTTATTTAAAATATTTTACAATTTTGAGATACAACATGTTAGATGTTAGATATAAGTACAGATTTTGGGATATAACATCTATAAAGTATACTGTAATTTTTCATTATAACATGTTAGATATAAGTACAGATTTAGATGAAAAATCGAAAATTTGGCTTTGGAAATGAATTTTAATTAATTAAGATTTGAATTCAGAGAGTTGTTGAAGGTTGTGATTTGTTTTGATATTAAGGTGTTGTTCTTTTATCTGTTTTGCTGGTTTAGTTGTATGTTTGGTTCTTCCTGAGGTTGTTAATTGCCAGTAGCAATGAAGTGCTTTCACCCCTTGTAGTAGATCCATCTAATTGTTGAAGAAACTGTTTGGTAACATGGGTTGAGACCTCGAAATTGGATAGAAATTCTTGTCTACATATTTGAATTTGATTTCGAGCAACCTAACACAATTAAAAAGTAGTTCTGATTTCAGTTTGTCAGCCTACTACTGTAATTGGTCGAATGAGTGTTTTCGAGTTAATAATTTTTTCATTTTTGCAGCAATTTAAGAATGAAAAATAATATGTATTTCAAACTTCTATCATTTTAATTGTACAGGTTCTTTAATCATTATGAATGTTTGTGCTACCTTCAACTCAAAAAAAAAAAAAAATCGGGGGGCCGAATCCCCCCCGTACTCCCCCTCCTTCATCTCAATATCTTTCATTTTAGGATCCACCAGCTCTAAAATCTTGGGTCCGCCACTGAATATAAAGTACAACATAAATTATGTGTGAGTGTAAGTAATGTGACGGGGTATAAATAGGGGTTTCTAAAGTTTGACCCCTCCACCTATATTTGGTACTAGCATTCATTTCTTTATTAATGTTACACGTTTTCCATATAAAATGTAATCAATCCTCAACTAATTATTCAATTAAATATATCTAATTGCTACTAATAAGACATTGCCATATAATTAAAACATTTGATTTAATTATACCAGATTTAATATTCTATCATACCATATAAAATGTGAGATTGCTAATTACACATGCATAAATAATGTTTCTAATTTTTAATATTTGAAAGTTTCTCTAATTATAATCATTAACCAAAAATTAGGTTAATTGACATGCAATATTTATATCAAATCATGCAATCACATTTAATCAATGTAGAAATTAAGTTACTTCCATAATCTAAATACAGCAATCCCATAATCTTTTCCTTGGCTAAACATGACATTTCTTTACCAAAATTTGAAATTCAAAAAGTGCACATTGGGTCTTTCAACTATGTAAAGTCATCAATTTGGTCTCCAAACTTTCAAAATCTTACACTAAGGTCTCAAATTGAAGATTAACGGCTATTGGGACTTTTCGGGGGATGTTATATGCGCAATATTAACATTTTTACGGACCAGTGGGAAAGGGGTCAAGAAACTCATGGGGAAGACCCTATGATGGCTTCATCATATTCTTCCTTTTATTTTGATAACGCTACTTTTATTTTGACAAACGCTAGTGGAGTTAGGGTTGGTCACTAGTGGCGTTGGTGTGGTGTAGAGTAACGATTTTGGTAGTGTGTGGTGACTGGTGAGGTTGGGTGAGCTGGGTAAGGTGGATCATGGGTGGAAGAAGAAGATTATATTATATTTTTTTATTTTTAATATTCTTTTTTAGAATTTTATTTTGGATTTGACAAATGTGTCTCTTTCAATAAATACAAAATAAGAGCAATTGCAATCTACCTACAAAACTAACGACCCCTTTGGATGAAATCCATTCAAAACGATCAATTGTGCCAAAAAAAAAACATGGATTTGGGACAATTTTATTGCAAAATTTTAAAGGTAGGACCAAAATCCAAGATTGACAAAGATTTGGGACCAATTGCACAAATTTTCCTATTTCATTATAATCTTTATGTTTTCTTTATCTTTAATATGTAATACATTAAAATAAAATTTATCCAAGTGAGGCTCACCGTCTCAATCACTAAAAGTTAGAAGAAGAATTTTTAGTATGGAGATCTTACACCACTATCGTTTAACTCTCATACTATACAGAAGACTGTCCGATCAAACGAATTTAAAGAGATCTAATACAAAGATATAAATGTCCTATATACCCTTATAATAATAAAAATTTCAAGTGAGACGCACCGCCCCAATCACTAAAAGCGAGAAGAAGAATTTTGCAATGAAGATCTTACCACTATCTTTTACCTCTCACAATTCACAAAAGACCGTCCCCTCAATAGTGCACAAATCTAGAGAGACCTATTACAGAGATGTGAATCCCCCAATACCCTTATATAATTGGAGGTGCTCACCCACATAAAAAAAAAAAGAAAAAAAAAAAGGCATATTATGTCCGAAAAATACGGATGAAAAATAAACTGAGTACAAAATTCAATACAAACCTACAAACAATTACTATAATCAATTCGAGATTTTGAAAGCTAGAATACTCAGTAAAAAATGAAATACATAAATTTATTGACTTCGGTCTCTTGAGTTTATAACATGTTCTGAGCATGAAGTTCTAGCCATTTGAGTTAGCAAAAATTATTTCTCTTTCTGCTTATAAATCTCTAGCCAGTAGAGGTAAAAAAATCGATCAATTTGTGCAGAGGCCTAATTAAGCAAATTCACGAAAATAAGGTCAAATTCCTAACTCTATTTTCAAATCTGTTATCTTGATTATTTGAATTTTTGCCTTAAAAATAAATGAAAAAAAGGATTACTTGAAATTTTGTATATATAAAAATGTTGCATATTTATGTGTACTTGTATGTGTGCGTATGTAGTTGACTCCTTTGCGGGGATTGATTTCGATTAGTAATTATACTGTATTTTAAGATCTTAAGAATTCCTGGCTGTCGAATTCGAGTTCCAACGTATCGAGACAACATTTGTCCTGATATGAATTACCAAATTCATATCACATCCACAAGATAATTAATATTTCTAACCTGATTAAATATTTATAAATTTTCTTTTACAAACTTTAAATTGATAATCCATTATGTTATTGCTCCTGAGATAGCACAACATTATAATTAATAATCCATGAGAATGTTATTTGTTCATGAAAAATATGAATTATAATTTTTAATATTTCAGAAGAATATTATTGATCTATTTCTATATAAAATCACGAATTAAATTACTCTATTTCTTTACGTGTCCATTATATATATATATATATATATATATTACTTGCTTCTGAAGAGCATAATTAAATACAATCTAACGTAAATTATATTTTTACTCATGAAGAGTAAATCATTGTATAATTTGTTATAATAATATTTGATTGATCCCGAAGGGCATGAATTATAATTTTTAATATTTCATAAGAATATTGACATATTACTTTTAAAAGAGCAATAATAAAAAATAACGTGCTCTCGAAGTAGCCATGTGTTGAAGAATATATTATTTTGAATTCATGTTTATCCCTGAATGAAAACATATAACTAATATCAAGAGAACATTGATTAGTTTGATTATTTGAATGATATATAATTATATAATGTTTAATCATACTATTCGAAGTTAAATAATTGAATTATATTTTATATTGATCCAGAAGTTCAATTTGATTTTATTATTTGACATAACTAGTTAAACCATCACTTAATCAATAATGATGCAAAATTAAAAATTAAGTGGATATTCAATGAAGAGACAAAAGATTCTTCAATCCAATGAAATCCTATATCATATTTGATATTTTTTTATGAATTTTTTTTGTGTTAACAATCACTAGCTAATATGGACTAAATTCCCTATATTTTCGAAAATTAATCATGGTGATAAATGGAGTCCCATCATCATTCACATTGACAATCTAAATATTATTTGCATATAATAAATTTGATACAAATACTAAATGATTGCATGGTGTTTGCAACGTAAAGTTTGTGAAATTATGTTCAAACTTTAAATTTATGTTCAAACTTTAAATGGTGAGCATAATTTTCAAATTATACAATCAAGAAGGTGTGTCTCGTTAATACTAGTGATCCTAAATCTCAACATTTTATTATGTGTAGTTGAGACGCTGGCAAATGATTTAACTCTATCACCTTTTAAATGCCTCCCATTTATCTCATTTCTGTTTAGTAATGCTATTACGTATCATGCTAACATCATAGTTCTTCATATTATAATTGACTTATGGTTAGAGCCTAATTATTTTGATAGCGCAATGTATGTAAAATTGATCTATTACAAAGCACTGAAATGTAAAGTAAAGAATGCTAAGAATAAATGAGTTGTTTTCATCCTTATATAATATCTCAAGCCTTAACGGGTAATATTTTATAAAGCGGTTTGAGATCATCAATTTGATTGGGCAATTCTCTCAGTATTGGGGGAGGGGGAAATTAAGAAGTTGGAAATAATGTACAAATGTATCATTATCTAAATCATCGCCGCAATGGATACTTCGAACCAGAAGTTCGAAAGATAATTTATTTAGATGCATTTACTAAGCAAAGAGATCAACAATATCTCACACTAACTTTAAATGCTCCAACTCGAATTAACGTCCTGAAAGACAATTAGTTAATGCTACATTTGACAAATTTATGACACGTTTGAAATTTGATGACATTAGATTCTAATATGAAATCTTCAAACGAAAGTGAAGCAATTAGTTAAGATGATCCTATTAAGGAGGTATATACTCATGATGAGTATTTAGACATAACATATTATAAAACCTCAATAGAGGTTTAGGTACCTGAAATAAAAAAAATTGAGATATCTCAATAGTTATGTTGTAATGAGAAAATGTAGAATCGAAAATAAAAGATCGTCGACATTATTTTTATACATAATGTACTGCTTTATATTATGAATAGCGAGGATATCGAAATAAATTTATTGAAGTATATCGATCGAAGAAATGATTGGCCAAATAAATGGACGCGATCCCAGCAAATTGAATTTACTAGAGAAATTTGAAATTTTTGGATCTACAATCTGAATATCTAAAGGTGTATAGTTACGCGAAATGAATATATAAAAAGTAAAGTCGTAATATGAAATGTATGGCTCTTTATATAATAAATTTTGTGAACACTTGTATAAATAGATAAATTATTACGTGGTTGATGTAATCACAAGTCTCTATTTTATTAGTCTGACAATGCATGAAATTTGATATACATATAATAAATTTGACTATAGCCAATTTATCTGGCATGGTTATTAATGTTATGTTGAAAGATTTATATGCCTGAAGCATCCAATTCAAGTAATATTATCATGAGTAAGAGTGAATACGCATTGTACTTTTCTCTCATAATCAAGGTTTTGTCCCGTTGAGTTTTTCTGGCTAGGTTTTTAATAAAACAACTTTTGTAGCGTACTCAAAAGAATAAATGTGCTCTTTTTCCTTCATTAGAATTTTTTCTAAATGATTTTTCCTAATAAGGTTTTAATGAGACATATTCTTTGTATAATAAATATCCATAACTATAAGACATTTACCCTCATAATAATTCTTATATGTACGAAACTCTCAAAGAAATCAACAAGAGCTATATTTCAAATCATCATGTTATTACAGTTATCAAATTTTGTCTCACTGAATTTTCTTGAAGATATTGACGTACAAGATATCAATATTGAAAGCATTGATATATAAGATATAGATCGCTTGATGCATGAATTCAAATATGAGAGAGTAGTTGTACTATTTTTCTTTCGATCGAGTTTTGTCCTATTGAATTTTCTTGTCAATGTTTTAATAAGAAGACATTTTATTACATCAAATTATTTTCATTTGTTAGCATTTTTGTCCAATCGAATTTTTTCCATATAATTTTTCAGTGAGATAGTTATAGTGTAGATAAACATTCAATGAAAGTGTTGTAAATATAGTAGTATTTAGGAATAATTTTTACACCCCTACAATCCAAGTCATTATGACTATTGTATCCCTTTTAACCATAATTATTCTCGGAGTTTTGGCTCTTAATAAAATATACAACTTATTGACTTCTCTCTTTTATTTTTAATTTTTTTTCCTCTCTAGTTTATAACAAATAAGACTATTTTTAGTTATTGAATTTGCAGAATTTCTGAAACCATAGGATTTTTACAAGCGCAACTGACACAGCATCATAAAATAGCCCAATAGCCACACTTCTTCTCCAACGCCATTGGCCTCTCCGAATTGGATTTTCCTTTCGCTAATTCACTGGATGTCACTATAATTGATTTTCATTACAAAGGGATCATTAGAACACGAACATATATCTTGCTTGCCCATTGTTAGAAAAGCACATAATATAATAATAATAATTTATTTAATAATTAAATAATGAATAAAACAGGAAATTAACAACTGCAATAAAATGAAATTCACAGCTACATGGTTTAACAGAATATCAAGCTGAAGCTTGTGTAAAAAAAGTATGTTTGAGTTTAAAATTGAGTGCCCATCACTATAAATGCTTGATGTTAATTGAGCATCTATTTTTCAGGATAAAACGATCATACCAGTAAAAATTGAGCATAAAATTCTATATCGACTATTGAATTTTATCTTAAGACTATCAGTTGAATAAAAACTAGAAAATTAAGGACAAACACACGAGGGAATATATTGGATTAGAAAAATGAGAATGTTTTTCTTTGTATTAGTAACTAAGGCCTCTTTGGGAGTTTTTATATCGGTTTTGACCTTTTTAGTGGCACCGTCAATGACAGACCGGAAAAATTGGCGCTAATTAAATTTTTTTTGACACTAATTTTGGTTATTTTAAAAATTGTCTAAAATCGATGTAGTATAATTTGACAACCTTTCTCAACCCACGAAATTGATGGGTTTTGACCGTTTCTCAAGTTTTCTTCCAATTTTATCATCCATAAAATAATTATTTATAATCAACATATTTTGTTCAAAACTAATTTCTAGAATAAAAATGCACTAAGTAAATGATTTATTTATAAGAAAAAAAATTACTTTATAGTTGAGAATTTTACTTAAAAATAAAAAATTATTCAAAGGATAAAAGTACACTTTTGTTTTAAAAATTTGCCTAGAAAGTGAAAACATTACTAGTAAGACAAAAATCACTTATGAAATATAAAAAAATACTTTTAAGTTAAAAAATTCACTTGCGTGTAAAAAATTATCTACAAGAAATATTTACTTATTACCATAAAAATCACTTATAAAATATAAAAAGTTACTTTTAAGTAAAAAAATTCACTTTAATAATAAGTAAATATTTCACTTTTAATTTAAAAATTAACTTATGCATAAAAATTACTTATAAGTAAAATATCACGTATGAATGAAACATTTCATTGAGTGGCCCATTTATAATTTTATTCTTTTAAAAATACTTTCAAAATCTTTGGATAATAAGCCCCAAAGTATAGATTAGACTATTTTAAAAACGCTACTAAAAATCGTCCAAAATTAAACCCTTCATAACCGTCCAAAATTGATACTTTAGAAATCACACGTGATAGGTACACAAAAATTCCCATGCAGGCCCTAAGAAAAATAGACTTATATTGTAGATAGGGAGCAAATTTGACTCGCGAACTCAGGCGGCTCGTGGTTCGGCCCAAAAAAAGCCAAAGTCAACCCTGCTCGTGGCTCGGATTGAGCCCCATTTTTTGGCATCGGCTTGAGCTCGAGCCGGCCTGTGCAGCTCGACGAGCCATACGGTCCAACCCGTGTACCAAGCTTTAGGAGAAAAAATAAACAAACTTCCAACAAGTTAAAAAAATTTAAATTAAAAGCTGCTTGTTACTTCCTTAAACAGGCAGCAACAAAAGCTTCCTTTGAGGCAGCTATAGACATCCCTATTAACAGGCTTTTGTCAATGAATTTGAAATTTAGTTAAAATTTTTATATATATTTTTTTCACTATAAATATAAATTAAATTTTTTTAGTTTCATAGCAAATTTTTTCAATCTATTTTAATTTTCAGTTTCTTTTACTCTAATATTCAGTATATTTTGTTATTCGTGTGCAATTTTAACTCTGTCTATATTTATTGTAGTAGTCCCAAACCCCAAAAAAGATGAGGGTTGTCACTTTTATTTAATTTATAATTCGTATAAATTGCACAAATTTTAAATTTTTTAAAAATATGTTAGAATTGTCATGAATAAAAAAAAAAAAAAAATGGGTTCGGTTCAGCTCGGGTCTAGCATTGATTTTTTGGCAGAGCTTTTACTTGACTTGGCTCGAGCAAAAAAAAAAAAAAAAGAAAGCCCGCCCGACTTAATTTTACTCAAGCTGAGCCCGAATTTTGAGTTTCGATTCGTGAGCCAGCTCGACTCGTCTCGTTGACATCTCTAATTGTAGACTCTAATATGTGACTTAACTAACCGATTATTACAAGTCTTACACATCATTAACACAATGACAATATCTTTACGACATGCACCCGTATTTAAACAAGTAGTTGTCTTATTATTTTTCACCTATAGAACAAGCTTCCGTTGCTTTCCCTCCAACATCTTAACCGCTTTCAATGGGACACTTAGAACTTCAATTTCTCATTCACTTGAGTATCATTTTGGGCAAATAAATATATCTATTTGATGTTCTTACGAATAACATGAAATTACTTTAATATTCCTAAAAGAAGAAAAATTATGCCAAAGCATCATCACCACTTCCAACTGTCACCCATGTGAATGAGAATTGCTAAAGATAAGAAAACGGAAAAGCATAAACACTTGACGATAGAATTCAATGGTCGAAACATGCATATATATGTAGGCATTATCTTTCAAACATTAAATTGTGAAAATATATTTAATTTACTAGTTGACCAGTAGATATGATATCTTTTAAGTGTCATACTTTTTGTGTAAATGATGATATACCTCATACAGGATTTTTTCAGATTCAATTCAGTTCTCATTATTATGATCATTTGTGGCCATAAACATACTTGGTTCTATGAGAGTGTCTAAGAATTGAGCCTTACAATTCCCTTAGAAGGGCTAAACTTCTCTCTTACATAGGTGATTTCTTAATTAAAAGTAACGTAAAATTTTTCACTTGGATTTCATAAGTGTAAGAATCATTATAAGCTTATTGCTTATTATTTTTCCTTGTGGGCATTATTGTTGTATAATAGGGATAGACAGAAGATATTCCCACATAGTTATTCGAACAAGTCTTTATAATTAGGTTGTCCCATTGAGCCTAAATCATGAGATATCCAGCCAATTAGGTTGACTTTCCATTGTATGAACTCATTTCTCAAGGGTTTAAATCTCATTCATCTCAATGACTTTTCAACAACTCTTTATTTAACTCTTTATTTAGCAGATCTACAATATTATCATTTGACTTCACATAGATAAGAGTGACAACTCTTGTTGAAAGTAGTTGTCCTATGGTATTGTGTCTATAACTATACATGTTACTATTTACTCGTCCAATTACAGATTGATTATCATAATGTATGCAGATTTTTCGCACATGCTTTGAACTTTTCAGAATATCCTTTAAGTTGCGTAGCTAGTCATCCTCTTTACCACATTTGTCCAGGACTATAAACTCAAATTTCATAGTAGATCCAGCTATAATTGTCTGTCTTGATGGTTTTTGTAATATAGTTGCACCTCCCGATATGAAGACAAATCCACTTACAAACTTATAAGTTTTTTATATAAGATATCTGCTTAGTATCACTACATCCTTTAATAATTGTTGGATATTGGTATAGTGTAGTCCGTAGCTATGAGTATATTTTAAGTACTTTAATCCTTATACTATTTATTTTCAATAACCAATTCTTGGATTGCTCATGCATCTGCTCATTTAACTAATTATGTAAGCTATGTGCAGTCTTGCATAACTAATCAAGTGCATCAAACTTCTTATAATTTAAAGTACTTTTTCATGGAGACAACCTCCCTTTATTTTTTGATAGATGTTGACTTTATATCTATCAACATTTTTGCCATACTAGAATCATTCGTGTTAATTTTTTGAGAATTTTGTCCACATAATATTACTGACTTAAAAAATTTCATTTGATGTTCTCGAAATTTTAATTTCAAGTATCACATCAAGCTAAACTCATTTCTTCCATGTCAAATCTTGAATTAAATACATCTATAATGATTTCAATCATTTTATCTTTGCTAGCAACGACAAACATGTCTCAGCGTAAAGATATAAGATGACATAGTCATTTTCGATGTCTTTTAACATAAACACATTTGAATGCTCGTTGATTTTAAATCTATATTCATTACGACATTATCAAACTTTTATGATGCAGGACCAAATGAAACGATGAACGAAAAAATGGATCTATAAAGAAGATGAGATTAAAGGAAGAACGGTAAAAGAAGAAGCAACAAAAGAAATAGAAGAAAAATGGAGAATGAGAGAAATTTTGCAACAAGCCACCAAATACTTTATTCATTCATCAACTGTTTGAATTACATAATGAATTAGATATAAACAGTAAAACACAAACCCTAAAAACAGTAGGTGTTCGCTGAAAAATGTACCGCAAGCGCACGGATCGTGAACAAGTAATATAGTGGACTTTTTGAGTCCGAATATCGATCCCACGAGGAATGTTACTTTGAAATTACGTACTCTAATCGATTTTAGTTCTAACAACGACAGACACTCAAACACAATTAATATTGAAATTAAATTATAAACTAATAATTATAAAACTAAACTAACAAACTAAAAAGACGTAGTTGCATCTTTGGTTTGAAAAGCGGTTGGAATTTATGATTTCACTTAACCTTTATTTCATTAACATCAATTCAATAACGTGCATGCAAATTACCAAAATAAATGATTAGACCCGATTCTCCAATTTTAGTCAATAACCTCTTTCGAGTGACCCTATTGATTAAGTTATCCCCAAATCTATATGCAGATAAAAACTTAACCAAAGCATTAAATTATTGTGAGAATACTCAAAGGATCACCTAAGGGAGGTATATATTTCTATATCACCCAAAACCACCTAGGGTACTAATTATCTAGGTCTAGCAATGCAACAATCTTTCGATGATTACATAAACCACCTAACCACCTCATCTATTTGGCCAAATAAATGAAGCATAATCAACAATAATAATTAATACACCATGATTTTGAACAAATACATCTTCAACAACATACATCAATATTAATAAAAATAAGATTAAGGTTCAACATAAATTCCAAATCAATAAACTTAACTCATTTTATAAAGATGATAAACAAAGAGATTCTATTACAATACATATCAAACATGGAGATTAAATGAAGGAAAAACAAGATATAGATATACAACCCTTGTAGTCTTTGAATTCCTCCAAGTTTTCTACCAAATTCTTTGATGTTATCTCCTTGCTCCCTTGATGGTTCTTCTCAAAATGAGTTAATAACTCAAAGAAGCAACTAACTAAAAGAAGAAAAGGAAAAGAAAGCAAGAAAAACTGAAGAGAAAACCTAAGCTAAAACTAATTGAAACTAAACTATTATCTAACTCTTCATAACTTGAAAGTGAGAGAGATATGGGATATATTAATACTATGTGAGACACACCAAAATATCTCCATTAAACAAATCCAAAAATATTGTCAAAGTTGACCAAAAACGCGTGGAAAGAAAAATAGACCGCCTTAATATTTTATCTCTATGCGGTCGCATGGTGTAATTCCATGCGGTCGCATGAAAGAAACAAAATATGTATTTCACGTCTCTGGGCAAGCCATGCGGTCGCATGGTTATAATCCATGCGGTCGCATGGATTTTTTCCTATTTGCTGCTCAGGTCCTTGAACGTTCTGTCCTTACGCGATTTCATCCCCCATCTTTGATTTAGTACAATTTAGTCCTCATATTTTGAACTTTCTTTCATTTAAGCCCCTACCAAATTGCAGTCAAAGCCCTCCATCTTTTGGTCAATTGCAAGTTAGTCCCCAACTTCACATTTTTGTGCAATTGAAGTCCTTTTTCACTCGTTTTGCCTCCGTTTCATTCCAATTCAGGGTTTTGGCCTATAAATACAAAAAGTACACAATTATGGGTAGAAATATACTCAAATTTATCATTGTTAAATCCCAAAAAGTGTCTAATAAGTGTGCTAAAGCGCACTTATCACACCCCCAAACTTGTGTTCTTGCTCGTCTCGAGCAAGATTACTTCTAACATAATCATACAAATGTGAAAATAATTAACATATTAGATACTTGCCAGATATATAATAGAGTTTAAAATTGTATACCAATTCACAACCATACTTCCAAATAATGCTATTAAAAATATTTACAGCTTATCCAACGTCAGATCAGTGTGTGTGTGCATAGTCATTTTCAATTATCATTTAAACTAAGAAAAGATTGTCAAGCCGGAAAAATATGTAAATTGGTCACAACCCGACCCTCAGTGGTCAAATATATGTTCTTTCATGCTCGTAAGATTCATACTCAAAAACAGATGTTTCATTTCAATCCCCCAAGTGTAAATCTAAGGTTGCTCTCAATCACTCTTTTATTTTAAAAGCTCAAAAATATAATCAACTAGCATGCATTTTCAAGTGAAGACAGAGTAACTGAACAAGTAGAACCTCACAGAATAATGTAGTATGAACACTCAACTCTCAAGTGTATAAGATCAGGTCACTGTTTCGCTCAATATCATTCCAATGAAAATGTTCTACCATAAGCTTGCATATTTTCTCAATCGCCACCACTTAGATCACATGCATTACATAAATCATAAGGACTTTACAGGGTTAATATGTGGCTTAAGGTAAAGGTGTGGAAATATATGGATAAGTGACTAAGAAGCCTCAAATATATCAGCGGAGTAACATATATTCAAATCAGCTCAAATGAGATAGGATCTGTACACAATCCTATACTCCAAAACAATAACTTCTCATTCCGCATCAAATCAACTCAATCACCTTTGTTTTTTTTTAACAGGAGAACTTATACATTCAGACATTACAAATCAATCTCCTCAACACATCTCTTCCCTGTCACTCATTTTTTTCATCTTTTTCATTTCATTTCATTTCTTTTTCATTCTTTCAACCACTACACCAAACAGAGTACCTCAATAAAATTGATACCCCCAAACTTCTTTTCTATCGCCACCCAACATTCTGATGTCTAACAATACTCCACTAGCTTAGAAGGCTGGTTAAGAATATTGTTTTTCAGTATATGAAATCTTGTAATGTAGGTAAACAAAAGAAAAGGCTAATAAGCTCAATAGAGTTATCAAAAGGAAATATTACTTCAGGGTAAGCTATTTGGATAATGTGGTAAGTCAAAGATGGCCTTAATCATATTCATGCATACATGTGTCAATGTGATTTTGACAAGAAGCAACGCAAGTTCTAGAGAAACACAATCATGGAATAATCACACACGAAAGAAATGAGACTGTAATAACTGTCAGTCCATAAGCTCAAAGTCTCACCGGTTTTTGTGTTCACACTATTCAGTTACTACAATCTTCAATGAAAATAACTAACTAGCTGATCCAAAATTTCTCAGACTATGGTAAATGATAAGTGCGTTTTACGCACTTATTTAGGTCACAAAACATGGACAATTGATTGCTATTATGTTGAAATATGGCTTAATTCTATGTAAATTGTGTTTGCAGGACTATATCGATGGAAACAACGATAAGTGAGTGAAAATGAGCAAGAAAGGACTGAAATGGAAGAAAATCAAAGTCCAGGGACTAAGATGCAATTAGTCGAAAGTTGACTCGAAATCCAAATCAAGAACGAAAAAGAACTAAATACGAGATGGACGAAGTCAATGAGTGGTAGAAGGAAAAGAATGAAGAAAAGAAGTCAAAATGAAGAAGAACGGAGTTCGGGGACCAAACCGGCAAAATTGAAAGCATATTGTACCATGCGGCCGCATGGTGCAATAAGCCATGCGGTCGCATGGCTTCGTCAGAACTAGTTCAAGTTCCAGCATTTGAACCATGC
The DNA here is from genome assembly GCA_019395295.1 of Osmanthus fragrans. NCBI lineage: Eukaryota > Viridiplantae > Streptophyta > Magnoliopsida > Lamiales > Oleaceae > Osmanthus > Osmanthus fragrans. Next base: position 24,988,287 of record CM033341.1, on the reverse strand, counting down.
GGTCGCATGGTTTATAACCATGCGGTCGCATGGTTATTTTCGACGCGGAAAATTCTGGTTTCCGTTTTTAAGTAAAACTCTTAAGGAAACTAATTGGGGACGACTTTAAAACCCTAGACTCGACAGAAAAAGGAGGCTACGCACTTTTAGGAGATAATTTTGACATTGGAGAGCAAGAACATGGAGAAGAACGCGAAGATTCATCAAGCACTTCAAGGAATTAAACCAATATCTATTCGGGTGATGGCGTTTCTTCATCTATTCTTTTGTTTTTCTTTCTTTAGCATGCTAGGCTAGTTTTTCTTGTACTAGGAGATCGATGAACCTTGTAACATGATATTTGAATCTTTAGTTTTACATTCTTGACATTAAAACACGTTTTTGGATATTTGAACGATTTATACGTATTTATTCCATACGGTTATTGTGCGCACGTTAATTGTATGAATGTGGTGATCTATTTTATGCATTCGAAAGAAGGGAAATAGATTCGACGTAGTATAAATTGTCATAGGGTCCGATAGGGGATAGAAATATACCGCTATGCTCTATGTGAATCTATAAGTGTTCATAAAAGTTAATGCGTTCTTTTATGTTTGTATTCGTCATAGAAATATAGTCGAATCGCATGATAGAATAGGTTTAATATTACTCGAAAGTGATTATTAAATTTGATAGGAACATTGATTCTTCAATATTTAATCGTGCTGTCAAAGTGTAAAACTAGGATTTAAATGGATTGTTGCATGGGGATTCGTGATCCTAGTACGTTTTTCTCATCTTAAGTAAATCAATTTGCATTCTAGTATAAATTGCATTTAGCTTAGCCAATTCTTCCATGTTTGTTTTCATAGTTAGTTTGGTTAGCATTTAATACAAAACTCATCAAAAACTCATCTAGTTTCGGTTAAGGTCGAGATAATTAATATTGAACTACTCAATCTCTGTGGGATCGACAATCCGGACTCTAAAAGTCCACTTTATTACTTGTAACGAACCGTACACTTGCGGTGATTTTAAATCGAACGTATTTTCGTGAACAAGTTTTTGGCGCCGTTGCCGGGGATTGAGTTTTAGTTTAATTTTAGTTATTTAGACACTAATTCGAACTTTCTTTTTATTTTTTTATTTTTCTACTCTAGTTTAGTTAGATAACTTATTAAACTTCGTTATTTTGACTTTTGCTAATTTTTGGGCAATTTTGGCTATTCCAGATTTGCATGCTAAGATCGACTGGAAGGGAATTGATTCCAGCTGATCCAGAAATTGAGCGTACTTTTCACCAATTGCAAAGAGCAGCTAGAATAGCACAGCAACAGCAAATGGCTAACGAACGACATAATCCAGTAATTCCGGCTAACGAGGAGGAAGCTATGGACGAAGGAAACATGCTTGTAGGGGATTTCATGATTCCCCAAATCATTCAGAGTCAGTCTAGCATTGTATACCCACCATTTGGGCAACAAAACTTCCAACTGAAGACCAACGTCATACACCTATTTCAGAATGGGCATCAGTTTTATGGGAGAGCTGAGGAAAACCCGCATACACACGTCTCTAGATTTTTGGAGATGTGCCAACACTTCAAATATCAGGGTATCTCAGATGACGCCATCCGTTTGAGGCTATTTCCACACACATTGCGTGACAAAGCACTTGAATGGCTGGATTCTCAACCGATTGCTAGTATCACAACTTGGAATGATCTTGCTCAAAAGTTTCTGTACCAAGTTCTTTCCTCCAGCCAAGATTGCAAAACTAAAGCATGATATCTCTGTTTTTCGTCAAGGGGAGTATGAATCATTTGATGAGGCTTGGAACAGGTTCAAGAACATGCTTCGGAAGTGTCCACATCACGGTATCAGCAAGGGACTCCAGGTCCAATACTTTTACGCGGGACTGCTTCCGTCTTTCAAAAGTAATATTGATTCTTCATCTAATGGGTCGGTATCTACTAGGACAGTTGATGATGCACTGAAGCTATTTGAGACTGTAGCTACTACTTCAGCCATGTGGTCTTCAGAACGAGCAGTTCAGAAGAAAGCACCGGGTTTATTCGAGGTGGATACTATTTCAGCTTTGTCGGCGAAAATTGATTCACTATTCCACAAGGTTGACAGCATGTCGCAGACTGCAATGCAGCAACTGTAAAGAAATCAAGTTGTGGGGAGTGTGGAGCTGATCACACTACCTCAAACTGTCCAATTCTCACACAAGAGGTAGAGCATGTGGATTATGTGCATTGGGGTCAACGCCAGCAGAACAACCCGAATTCTGAGACATATAATCCGGGGTGGAGAAAGCATCAAAATTTCTCGTGGAGTAATCAGAATCAAAATCAAAATCAGAATCAGAACCAGAACCAGCACAGACCACAGGGTCAATATCAGCAGCAGGAGAAGAAGCCACAGTTGGAAGAAATGTTTGGAAAATTCGTAGAAACAACTCAGCAGTACATGGAATCCAACAATCAATTCATGAAAAAGACAGAAGCCACTCTCCAAGAACAAAATTCTGCAATTAAAAATTTGGAGATTCAAATGGGACAGATGGCTCTTGCTATGACAAACAGGGCACCAGGAACTCTACCTAGCAATACAGAAGTCAATCCAAGGGAACATGCAAAGGCGATAAACAACCAGAAGTGGAGTACAATTACCGGAGATTCATATCAAAAAGCCGGTTACTAATGAGGAATCAGTACCTACTTCAGATGAGGAGCTAGTGGAACAGACTGAACTCACACCAGAAGAGAATGCAAAGAAGAGTTCAGATACAACACAGGTTAAGACAACCGCTCCTGTCAATCCTTATGAGCCTCCTATTCCGTTCCCTCAAAGGTTGAAGAAGCACAAGTTGGATAAGCAATACAGTAAATTTCTTGAGGTCTTCAAGAAACTTCACATCAATATTCCATTTGCTGACGCACTTGTCCAGATGCCCAGCTATGCAAAGTTTCTCAAAGACATTCTCTCCAACAAACGCAAGCTGGAAGAACATGAAACGGTGATGCTTACTGAGGAAAGCAGTGCAATGATTCAGAAAAAGCTACCACCGAAATTGAAAGATCCAGGGAGTTTTTACTGTTCCTTGTTCCATTGGAAATTGTTATTTTGATAAGGCATTATGTGATTTAGGTGCAAGTATTAATTTAATGCCACTCTCTGTTTTCAGGAATCTTGGTTTGGGAGAAGCAAAGGCTACTACGGTGACTCTCCAGCTGGCAGACCGATCTCTTACTTATCCACGAGGAATTATTGAAGATGTGTTGATAAAAGTGGATAAGTTTATTTATCCAGTCGATTTTCTCATCCTCGACATGGAAGAAGATAAAGATGTCCCACTTATATTGGGGCGACCTTTCTTGGCTACTGGAGGGGCGATCATTGATGTTCAGAAAGGTCAGCTTATTTTGAGACTTGGAGAAGAACAGATTTCATTTAATGTGTTCAAGGCAATGAGATTTCCGACCGAGTCAGATAGTTGCTTTCAGATTGATGTGATTGACAGTGTAATCGAAAATAACTTCCACCTACGACACCCCACTGATGCATATGAGGCTTGCATAGCACATTCTCAATCTATCCATGCTGATTCATTGGAAATCGAGGAATGTGCAAGGATTTTGGAAGCTAATCCACCATATATGCGCAAACGCTACTTCGAGGAACTGGGATCTGGAACAACAACAGCACAACCATCTATTCAGCAACCTCCTAAGTTAGAACTCAAGCAGTTGCCATCTCACCTTCGATATGCCTATTTGGGTGAGTCTTTGACACTCCCAGTGATTGTGTCAAATTCTATCAGTAAGGTAGAAGAGGAAAGATTACTTCGGGTGCTAAGGGACAATAAAACAGCCATTGGGTGGTCTATAGCAGACATAAAGGGTATTAGTCCTTCATACTGCATGCATAAAATACTCATGGAGGAGAACTTTAAACCAAAGGTTGATGGTCAACGGCGATTGAATCCAAACATGAAAGAAGTGGTAAGAGCTGAAGTGCTGAAATTACTTGATGCAGGTATCATTTACCCTATCTCAGACAGCGCATGGATCAGTCCGGTACAGGTTGTACCCAAAAAGGGAGGTATCACGGTAGTGAAGAATGAAAAGAACGAGCTAATTCCCACTCGAACGGTAACTGGATGGAGAGTTTGCATCGATTATCGTAAACTCAATGATGCTACTCGAAAAGATCACTTCCTACTTCCATTCATTGATCAGATGTTGGAAAGACTTGCAGGACACTCTCACTACTGTTTTCTGGATGGATACTCGGGGTATAATCAGATTCCAGTGGCACCGGAAGATCAAGAGAAGACTACTTTCACATGCCCCTATGGTACATTTGCATACCGTAGGATGCCTTTTGGTCTATGTAACGCACCTGCTACATTTCAGCGTTGCATGATGGCTATCTTCTCTGATATGGTTGAAAAGTTCATCGAGGTATTCATGGATGACTTCTCGGTGTTTGGCTCCTCATTTGATGATTGCCTGGAGCATTTGAATTTAGTCCTACAACGATGTGTAGAAACAAGATTGGTGTTGAATTGGGAAAAATGCCACTTCATGGTACAGGAAGGCATCGTGTTGGGACACAGAATTTCAGCAAATGGGATTGAGGTGGATAGAGCAAAGATTCAGGTAATTGAGAAGCTACCACCACCAACTTCAGTAAAGGGTGTTCGTAGTTTTCTTGGGCATGCCGGATTTTATAGGAGATTCATAAAAGATTTCTCAAAAATCACAAAGCCACTGTGTAACTTGTTGTTGAAAGATGCCTCATTCGAATTCACAGATGAATGTTTGACTGCGTTCAATGCTTTGAAGGAGAAACTGATTTCAGCACCTGTGATAATCTCTCCAGATTGGGACTTACCGTTTGAGCTGATGTGTGACGCCAGTGATCATTCAGTCGGGGCTGTACTAGGACAACGCCGAAATAAAATATTTCATGTGATTTATTATGCCAGCAAGATGTTAAATGATGCTCAGCTTAATTATGCCACTACGGAGAAGGAGCTTTTGGCTGTAGTATATGCTTTCGATAAATTTCGATCATATCTTGTGGGATCGAAGGTTATAGTCTACACAGATCACGCTGCCATCAAGTATCTAATGACAAAGCAGGACGCCAAGCCAAGACTCATTCGGTGGGTTTTACTGCTACAAGAGTTTGATTTGGAGATCAGAGATAAGAAGGGGAGTGAAAACGTGGTAGCTGACCACTTATCCAGACTTGAACCCAGCGAGCAAACAGAATCTGTGGATATCAATGAAGTTTTTCCTGATGAGCAGATTTTTAGTGTGGTAGAGGCACCGTGGTATGCAGACATAGTAAACTATCTAGCAAGATCTATCACTCCACAAGATTATTCACATCACCAAAGGAAGAAATTTTTCGCTGAATTGAAATACTACTTTTGGGAGGATCCCATTCTCTACAGGAGAGGGGGCAGATCAAATCATTAGGCGGTGTGTTCCTGAGGACGAAGTATCCAGAATTCTAGAGCAGTGTCACTCATCAGCCTATGCGGGGCATTTTGGAGCATCGAAAACAGCAGCTAAAGTCTTGCAATCAGGGTTCTACTGGCCTTCATTGTTTCGAGACGCCTTCGAGTTTGTGAAGAGGTGTGATAGGTGTCAAAGAACCGGAAATATCTCGAGGAGGAATGAGATGCCTCTTAATAGCATTCTAGAGGTTGAATTGTTTGATGTATGGGGGATTGACTTCATGGGACCATTCCCACCTTCTTTCTCCAATCAGTACATTTTAGTTGCAGTTGATTATGTGTCCAAATGGGTAGAAGCAGTAGCATTACCAACCAACGATGCTAAGGTGGTGATTGGATTCTTGAAGAAGTATATTTTCACACGGTATGGCACACCTCGGGCTATCATAAGTGATGGTGGCAAACATTTCTGCAATCGTCACTTTGAGGCATTACTAGCGAAGTATGGCGTTCGCCACCGCATAGCCACACCTTACCATCCTCAAACCAGTGGGCAGGTTGAAGTATCCAATCGGGAACTAAAGAGAATACTTGAAGTCACAGTGAATTCCTCTCGAAAGGATTGGTCTAAAAAGCTTGACGACGCCTTGTGGGCCTACAGAACTGCCTTCAAAACACCAATAGGAATGTCTCCCTATCGCTTGGTTTTTGGGAAGGCATGTCATTTACCAGTTGAATTGGAGCATCGAGCTTATTGGGCAGTCAAAAATCTGAATTTTGATTTGGAGGCAGCCGGTGAAAAGAGGCTACTTCAACTGAATGAAATGGATGAGTTTCGTTTGGAAGCTTATGAGAATGCCAAACTGTACAATGAACGAACCAAAAAATGGGCATGATTTACATATTCAACGAAAGAAGTTCGAAATTGGGCAACAGGTTCTACTTTACAATTCTAGACTCAAGTTGTTCCCAGGGAAGTTGAGGTCTAGATGGTCTGGTCCATATACAATTACACAGATTTTTCCACACGGGGCTGTGGAAATAACTCATGAAAGCAAGGGGACTTTCAAGGTAAATGGACAGAGGTTGAAACATTATTGGAGTGGTGATTTCTCCAAGGACAAATCCACCGTCCACTTCAAGCCATCGGAATGAGAATCATACGGTAAAGTCGAGCTATCGACTATAAACTAGCGCTTGTTGGGAGGCAACCCAATATTTCTTCCCTTTTATTCATTATGCTTTTTGCATTAACTTAAAAATTTTTTTCATATTTTTGCATTTTTGGTAGCTTTTAGGTCATCAATCACATAGGTAGTTCACAAAATGTCTTGCATGGCTCACACAAGTTCTACATGTGTTTTGCACGCTTCTCGAGGTATAAAAAATCATGTTTGGGGATTTTGTGATTAAAATCACGCTTTTTCGAGGCAAAAACGAGCTTTTCAGTACATCTTCCGACCCAACTTGTGATTTCATGTTTAAAAAGTGGTTTTGAAAATGATTTTATGGAGTACACACACTTCACGTCGTTTAAAATGAGTTTTGACAGATTTTAGGGACGTTGGACGATCGAGGGGTATTTTTGGCAAAAAGTTGGAATTTTGAGTAAAATGGCTAAAAACAAGTTTTTATGGAGTTGGGTGAATTTTTATAATTTTTCTACGTTGCATACACTCCTTACACTCATTTTCACTTTGTCGGCACGAGAATCGAGATTTTGGGAGTGTCGAGTGGTCGAGGGGCATTTTTGGTAAAAAGTTGAAATTTTGGGTAAAATTGTCAAAAACAAGTTTTCGAGGGGTCAAGTGCGTTTTAAAACTTTTTCATGTTGTGTACACTCATCATACCCCATTTAACTTGTTAGGCACGAATAACGAGATTTTTGATATCGGGATGTGTCGAGGGCTGAAAAATTCGAAAACTGGCAAGTTTTGGACTTCTGGTAGTCCATGCGGTCGCATGGGCTAAAAACCCATGCGGTCGCATGGGCTGACCAGAACTTTAGAAAGTTCGGGGTTTTGATCCATGCGGTCGCATGGATTTGTACCATGCGGCCGCATGGTGTTAATTTAAAAAAAAAAAATTTTGCCCGGTTTTTAAACATAACCGAGACACACCACAATCACTCCCGGTATTCCTCGCCTCTCTCTCGCACGTATCACGCCGAATCAACTCCAACTCTCATCTTCTCTCCCACAAACCGAACTTGACGCATTCTAATCGACCATCTTCCATCCTCATCACTTCATCACTTCATCTACCTCACTCTAATTCGAAGTAAAGGTATGTTCTTGATCTCTCAACCCTAGCTCCTTCAATTCATATGGTATGTTGCTCGATTTTACATGTTTAATGTTTGAGGAGTATGGGAATTAGGTAGTTATGGATTTGTGTTGAGTTTGTGAAGTGCAAAACTTGGTTTTAATTCAATACCCACATTCATGCCATTTATGAAGAACTTTCATTGCATCCTACATGTTTGATGAAATGCCACAATGACCACTTTCGAGCATTATCATAATCTCTGCAATTGGGGCTGATTACACTCATATTGTGATGTGTCTTGCGTGTCTTATTATGCGAAATTGGGAAGTTATCACACACACACCACACTTGCAACACTTAGGCACAATTATGACTAGGTTTCACATTTCACGTCACCAACTTCGGTCATCCTGTTCTATATCCAAACGACATCCGAATGTTCCAAATTTTTGGTATGTTGTAGTACATGTTGCACTCTTTCATATGCTCGGATGATGCTCGGTAATGTTTCTACTTTTCTCGACGGTTTTCGGGGTCAAACATGCCAAGTCAAACATGCACCACTTTTGGAAATTTGATAACTTAGGTTCTAAATGGGTTACACATCACTTGTTACACCTTATGTGCTCATATATATGCATTGTTGCACATTTTAGTACCCGTGGCTCGGTCATGTCACTCCATGTCACCTCATGTTACACCATGCCTAGGTTCGCGTCACTCGTGTCACCTACTTTGCCCACATGTTTCTATACCCATATGGCATCCAAATGAACTGCATTTTGGATATGTGCTAGAATAGATTGCTCACTTTCATATGCCCGGACGTTGCTCGGGAAAAATTCGATTTTTCTCGACGGTGTCCGTAGGTGAAAGTCCTTAGTCGAGCATGCATGGGTGATATTTTGAGAAATGCATACATTACACTTCTATTTGGGTTCAAAGCTATATGTTGACATATTTTAATGACATAGCCCACATTTTTCACGCTTTCTCACAAATTATGGCGCTATAACCTCACTTTTGACACTTTGTGCACTCTATACCTACGTACATGCCTTGAAGCAAGTTTGGGGGGTTTATGTGTTTCCACCTCCATCTCTACTATAGTTGCATCGACCTTGTTCTAATTCTTGCTTTTGATTTCTGCAGGATGCCGCCAAAAAGGACTTCCAAGGGAAAGGAGAAGGCTGGCTCCACATCCGGTACTAGGGACTCTGCGACCGGTTTCAGGAGATTTCTAAACTCCGAAACCTCTACTCGTTATTCCGATATTATAAGCCATTGGGCTATCATCCCAGAGCGACCGGTAAGACTCGCAGACTTCCCTGCTATTGAGCTCGCAACCCTGATTCAGAATGGTGGATGGGATAAGTTGATAGAAAGGCCACATCCAGTCTATGAAGGCCTCGCCCGGGAATTTTATGCGAACTTCAACAATGATATTGATACACCGGGTTCTTCACACCTCCATCAGACATGGGTGCGGGGGACAGTGGATCATGTTTTCCCCCGAGGTTATTCATCGGTATTATCAGCTCACCTGGGACAATGTGGTCCCTATCCCTCTGAATTTCTATTGGCCCGAGGTCGCGGAAGTGCTATTAGGGCGTGCGAATGCATGGCCTCTACAGACTCCTGTTTGGCATGCTAACGAGCTCACTCCATCCATAGCCATCCTATGGCTATTCATGTGCCATAACATCGAGCCGACTTCTCACCGCACCACATTTACTGATCCTACAGTCGGCTTTATATATCATTTGGTTAGGGGGAACAAAATCGATCTCGCCACGTACATATATAATCAGATACACACTTTGGGTACATGGGCAGATCGACGTTGCTCCTTGATATTTCCGAGTCTGATTAGTGGCATCTGCAGAGCAGCAGGTGTGGCCATCCCATCCGGGGAGCTTCCGGAGAAGCCGAGTCCCTTTATCAAGCTTACTACGTGGGAGGCTCAGGAGCGATCGCGGGAAGCGCGACGGGTACGATTGGCTGAGGCACAGCGACGACAGCAGCAGGCTGTCCATGATGAGGGGGCACCTGAGGATGCTGATATGCCTCAGGTCGCAGCACCACATCCACCGCCACCCGGCGAGGTCGACACATAGATTTTGAGGCAGATGTTTGCCACAATGACAGGGTCGAGTCGGGATATCCAGAGCCTCCAGCAGGCATTCGGCGGTCTGAGCACAGAGATGCGGCGGGTTAGTGAGCGCATGGACACTACCCATGCTTTTGCGACGAGTTCACATCTAGAGACCCTTGCATCTAGGAGGGCAGTTGAGGGGGTGAGTGACCGACTCAGTTTATACTCCGGTCGGATGGACACCCTCCAGCTACGCACAGACTCGATAGCTGCAGAGGTGCATGAGCAGACTGCTTTACTTCGAGATATTTTGGCTCGTCTACCATCGCCACCACCGACAGATGATGCGGCGGGGCCGAGTTTCTTCCCACCATCTTCCCCACCACCGCCGTATTGATCAGGGGAGTATCTCCTAACCTCCCATATTTTTGGTTTTGTATAAAACTTTGTCCTTCAAATTCTGTATTCAATCTTACACTCTACACATTGGGGGCAATGTTTTGTATAAGTTTGGGGGGTGGTTGAATTTGTAGAACAAACTTAAGGATTCAGTACTTGTATTGAATTATGCATTACTTATTCGTTGTTCATCGATATTTGTCTGTTTTTGCTTGCTTGTTTACTGCTTTTGTGTGTTTGTGTGTTCAAAAAAAAAAAAAAAAAAAATAAAATAAAATTCGTTTTTGACATTATGCTTTTGTATTTGTTCAGTTAGTTCAATTTGTGTGCTTGTGTGGGTTTAATAGCCTTGCCGGCAATGATGTGAATAGTGGAATAGGTATGAACTGTGGATAGTGGAAATTGTGCATGTCTAGATTAGCCAATGCTTATGTATGTGATACTTGACATTTCTTGCGCACGAAACTCATGTTTGACATGTTAAGTTGATGATTGGGTTCAGTTTTTATAGGAGATCAGAACATGATAGGTTACACCTGAATTACCTCTTCTATGCTTAAAAATATTCCATTGTTTTAGTGGTTTGGAGGACTAGTTATTGCAAGGGAACATTGAGATGAGCAGAGATTCCATGCATGAAAATTGAGTTGTGTGAATTGTGTAAACTGATGAGACAAAAATGAGGCGAAAGCCTGAAATCAGGGGTTGGTTCTTGAAACTAAGTGTCTAAAAAATAGGGGTTTACATAAATTTTTGTGAGGAAAACACTCTTTTCAAGCCTTTATGATTCGAGCAATTAAGCCTGAAAGGATGAATAAAAATCTGGTGCCCTAAAATCAACTGATTTGGGAGTCATCGGCCTAAAGCTCGATACAGGGGTCATATAGAAAGCAAGAGAAAGAGTCAAAAGAAAAGAGAGAAAACACATTTCTCGAGCCTTTATAACTTGAGCAAGTAAGCCTGTAAGGGTGAATATAAACCTGGTGCCCTAAAATCAACTGATTTGGGAGTCATCGGCCTAAAACTCGATACATGGGTTATATAGAAAGCAAATGAGAATGTGCTTCAGCAAAAGAAAAAAAAAATAGAGTGAAAAAAAAAAAAAAAAAAAAAGTGCCCCAAGACATTTAGTTGATGGAATTATACCTTTGATGTAAGGCAAGTAACTTAGTTGAGTTTTAGAGGTTGAAACAATCAAAGAAATAGGAGAATCTCTACTTGTTGAAGTGTAAACTTGTGATTGCGAAACCTATCCAAACTAAGAGAGGGTGAGAACTTAAATTAACCAGATTTCAAGTATAGAACACACCCCGGGAAAAGTGAGTAAAAGAATAAGTTTGGGGGGTGTGTATCTCTCGAGCGAAGAAAGGAAAAATTTGACTACTGTAGGTCGGGAGTTGAGTCCATCAGAAACTGAGCATGTTTGCATGAGTATACACACACACACGTCAGGTTGCATATTATAAGTGGAGGTTGATTTGATTGTGCACTGTTGATACTGTTCATTATGTTATTACTAACTTCTAATTCTGAGACACGGCAGGTTGTTAAACCATGTTTTGTTTAGAGTTGAGTCACCACCTTGTTTGAGGACAAACAATAGTTCAAGTTTGGGGGGTTTGATAAGTGCGTTTTACGCACTTATTTAGGTCACAAAACATGGACAATTGATTGCTATTATGTTGAAATATGGCTTAATTCTATGTAAATTGTGTTTGCAGGACTATATCGATGGAAACAACGATAAGTGAGTGAAAATGAGCAAGAAAGGACTGAAATGGAAGAAAATCAAAGTCCAGGGACTAAGATGCAATTAGTCGAAAGTTGACTCGAAATCCAAATCAAGAACGAAAAAGAACTAAATACGAGATGGACGAAGTCAATGAGTGGTAGAAGGAAAAGAATGAAGAAAAGAAGTCAAAATGAAGAAGAACGGAGTTCGGGGACCAAACCGGCAAAATTGAAAGCATATTGTACCATGCGGCCGCATGGTGCAATAAGCCATGCGGTCGCATGGCTTCGTCAGAACTAGTTCAAGTTCCAGCATTTGAACCATGCGGTCGCATGGTTATTTTCGACGCGGAAAATTCTGGTTTCCGTTTTTAAGTAAAACTCTTAAGGAAACTAATTGGGGACGACTTTAAAACCCTAGACTCGACAGAAAAAGGAGGCTACGCACTTTTAGGAGATAATTTTGACATTGGAGAGCAAGAACACGGAGAAGAACGCGAAGATTCATCAAGCACTTCAAGGAATTAAACCAATATCTATTCGGGTGATGGCGTTTCTTCATCTATTCTTTTGTTTTTCTTTCTTTAGCATGCTAGGCTAGTTTTTCTTGTACTAGGAGATCGATGAACCTTGTAACATGATATTTGAATCTTTAGTTTTACATTCTTGACATTAAAACACGTTTTTGGATATTTGAACGATTTATACGTATTTATTCCATACGGTTATTGTGCGCACGTTAATTGTATGAATGTGGTGATCTATTTTATGCATTCGAAAGAAGGGAAATAGATTCGACGTAGTATAAATTGTCATAGGGTCCGATAGGGGATAGAAATATACCGCTATGCTCTATGTGAATCTATAAGTGTTCATAAAAGTTAATGCGTTCTTTTATGTTTGTATTCGTCATAGAAATATAGTCGAATCGCATGATAGAATAGGTTTAATATTACTCGAAAGAGATTATTAAATTTGATAGGAACATTGATTCTTCAATATTTAATCGTGCTGTCAAAGTGTAAAACTAGGATTTAAATGGATTGTTGCATGGGGATTCGTGATCCTAGTACGTTTTTCTCATCTTAAGTAAATCAATTTGCATTCATCTTTCATATTGCATTCTAGTATAAATTGCATTTAGCTTAGCCAATTCTTCCATGTTTGTTTTCATAGTTAGTTTGGTTAGCATTTAATACAAAACTCATCAAAAACTCATCTAGTTTCGGTTAAGGTCGAGATAATTAATATTGAACTACTCAATCTCTGTGGGATCGACAATCCGGACTCTAAAAGTCCACTTTATTACTTGTAACGAACCGTACACTTGCGGTGATTTTAAATCGAACGTATTTTCGTGAACAGTAAAGTGAAAGAGAATAAAAGTATAGGTTGATAAAATTTTTCAAAAAAACTCACAACCTAAGTTCTACCAATTCAAAATTTTCACATCTAACACATATTTTCGCATCTAAATGATAATCAATCGTGACTATGTGCTCAATGTAACGTATATCTCACAATGAATAAGCCATTTTTTGAAAAAAAATTCACCACCAATAGCATATTTAGATTTGCGCATGCATAGCTCATGAATCAATAACAATTTCAACTCATGCAATCCTGAGCCGACAAGGCTATCTAACATACTAATCATAATCACCAATGTAAGTATAGAAACAAAAACAGCCGGCAAGGCTATAACATCAAATTAAATCACACAATAGTAGCCGGCAAGGCTAATACCCCCAAACTTAATTCACATTGTCCTCAATGTGTAAATTACAATGTAAAGCAAAGAGGAATAAATGAAACTTCCTTGAATCCATTGTGAAGTAGAACCAATGCATGAACTGGACTCGGAATGCAATTTAGTAGCTCGGGGCCAACAGACCTCATTGTACTCCAATTTAGCTCAAACTCGTGAGGAACCATTCAACTTTGAACTTCCAAAAAGCATTACCTACAAGAAGTTAAACTATTAAACAGAAAATATAACTAAAAGCATAAAAAGACAGAAAAGTAAATAAACACAAAAGATTTAGAATAGTTGGGTTGCCTCCCAACAAGCGCTGTTTTATAGTATTAGCTCGACTATGCAAAATGTTATGGGCCCAAAAAGTAAGCTCTGGATGCTCGGCCTAGCTTTATTCTTTTGGCTCGGATCCACTCCTCATTCGATCGCCAAAACTCATCAGTGCCCTTTTCAACATGATAAAACCTATCCATTCCACCCGATTCAAACTCAACACTGTAGATTTCCACCTCCTCATTGGAGTTAATCACAAAATCAAACTCTATGCAATCACTGAAGTCGGCCGAATGATCTTCAATGATTTCTACATCTTCACTCAAATCATTTGTGATTAAATCAGCGCTCTCTTCAGGTTCTTCTACAATTATTGATATCTCCTCGGATTGAATGACCGGTTCGCAATCCAATGCTATGGGCAACGAGAAGTCGGTCTCAATGACTTCCTCGAGTGGATAAGACCCCCATTTCCTAAATCCATCCCAATATTTGTAATCTCCTACTAGCATATCTTCTTCATCCAACTTGGCAAGTGCATTGTAATACTTTGCAAGTACCTTCTCATTCAAACATGGAGGACCATCTCCTAGAAATTTGATGTCCTCATCCTAATCATCTGGTACATAGTCTCCCGGGAGCATGTAACTTTCATCTAAATTATCTAGTGCTTGTCTCGGGCATTTCAAATAATATCGAAACTTTAGAAGTTTCAACATTGCAGTTTCGGTACACGAATACAAGCACATCCCTGTACAATACTCCGCTAAACAAATATCACATCTTGAACCTTCAAGAATATTTGTATAGTCACCGTAGAGACTCGATAGTGCAAACATCTTGTTACTTTACCAAGGTTAGACACCTGCAAAAATCAGACAAGTGCATGGTGCAGAAAAAAGACTACAGATACAAGAAAGATTAGTAATATGGGGTTAGCCAAAATACACAAACAGTAAAAACAAACAAAAACAAATAATTACAAGTTGCTAAAACTAAAATTAACTAAAGCAGTAATCAAAGTGAAAACATTCCCCGGCAACGGCGCCAAAAACTTGTTCGCTGAAAAATGTACCGCAAGCGCACGGATCATGAACAAGTAATATAGTGAACTTTTTGAGTCCGAATATCGATCCCACGAGGAATGTTACTTTGAAATTACGTACTCTAATCGATTTTAGTTCTAACAACGACAGACACACAAACACAATTAATATTGAAATTAAATTATAAACTAATAATAATAAAACTAAACTAACAAACTAAAAAGACGTAGTTGCATCTTTGGTTTGAAAAGCGGTTGGAATTTTTGATTTCACTTAACCTTTATTTCATTAACATCAATTCAATAACGTGCATGCAAATTACCAAAATAAATTATTAGACCCGATTCTCTAATTTTAGTCAATAACCTCTTTCGAGTGATATCGACCCTATTGATTCTTTCGATGATTACATAAACCACCTAACCACCTCATCTATTTGGCCAAATAAATGAAGCATAATCAACAATAATAATTAATACACCATGATTTTGATAACAAATACATCTTCAACAACATACATCAATATTAATAAAAATAAGATTAAGGTTCAACATAAATTCCAAACCAATAAACTTAACTCATTTTATAAAGATGATAAACAAAGAGATTCTATTACAATACATATCAAACATGGAGATTAAATGAAGGAAAAACAAGATATAGATATACAACCCTTGTAGTCTTTGAATTCCTCCAAGTTTTCTACCAAATTCTTTGATGTTATCTCCTTGCTCCCTTGATGGTTCTTCTCAAAATGAGTTAATAACTCAAAGAAGCAACTAACTAAAAGAAGAAAAGGAAAAGAAAGCAAGAAAAACTAGAGAGAAAACCTAAGCTAAAACTAATTGAAACTAAACTATTATCTAACTCTTCATAACTTGAAAGTGAGAGAGATATGGGATATATTAATACTATGTGAGACACGCCAAAATATCCCAAAATATCTCCATTAAACAAATCCAAAAATATTGTCAAAATTGACCAAAAACGCGTGGAAAGAAAAACAATAGACCGCCTTAGTATTTTATCTCTATGTGGTCGCATGGTGTAATTCCATGCGGTTGCATGGAAGAAACAAAATATGCATTTCACGTCTCTGGGCAAGCCATGCGGTCGCATTGATTTTTCCCTATTTGTAGCTCAGGTTCTTGAACGTTTTGTCCTTACGCGATTTCATCCCCCATCTTTGATTTAGTACAATTTAGTCCTCATACTTTGAACTTTATTTCATTTAAGCCCCTACCAAATTGCAGTCAAAGCCCTCCATCTTTTGGTCAATTGCAAGTTAGTCCCCAACTTCACATTTTTGTGCAATTGAAGTCCTTTTTCACTCGTTTTGCCTCCGTTTCATTCCAATTCAGGGTTTTGGCCTATAAATACAAAAAGTACACAATTATGGGTAGAAATATACTCAAATTTTCACAGTTAAATCCCAAAAAGTGTCTAATAAGTGTGCTAAAGCGCACTTATCAGTAGGCTTGAGCCAAACCCATTATACAAGTCCAACAACATAAATAATAGTCCAAATAAAATGAATTGATGTCTGCATCAACTCTCTCAAGGTGGGAGAAGAACTCGATCCCGTCGAGTGGATAAATCATAAGAGACTGTAGTCAATCTCCAAACCATAAATTAAGTGATTGAACAAGCTTCTTTCGACTCCTATGAAAGCTTGTCAGTGGAAGTCTCAATCATGTGTCTTTACCAACTCTCCCTGAATGGGTGGGAGGCGAGCTGGGCAAATGAAGATTTCTGATGACTTCGATAGAGCTCTAATAAGTCTGGATCAAGCTGCTCTAGTATCTCTATGGAGATCCATTTATAGTTAGAATCTGGTCAATCAACCCAACGAACAAGGAAGCATTGAACCTCTCAATCATTGATCAACACAATCTGGTAATCTAAAATAGCATCAATTTTATCTATGTGTACTATGAGAGGTGGTATTGGGTTAGAAGTGGTAAGGGCTTCAGGTTCATGGTCCACAAATGGTGGTAGAAGATGATCATCAGAAGGATATAGATGACCTTTATAAGTAACTAAGTCTTCAACATTGAAAGTGGAGTGGTATCCAAGATGTGCTGGAAGATAAACAACATATGCATTTGGGCTAACTTGCCTTAAAATTTTGAATGGATAGCACTACGGGCTTGCAATTTGAAGACAAGTCTAGGAAGATGCCGCTCCAGTCTAATTCGAACCATAACGTAATCCCCATTGTTAAACTCAATATGTAGTTTATGTACACCAATTCAAAGTTTATATGATGCATTACTAACTTCAAGTTGTTTATTAATCTCAATATGCAAGTTATGAAGATGTTGTGCAAATGCCTCAGTTGACATAAACGCTCTAGAATGTGGGGATATGAGAATGAAATCTAAATGCTTCCTAGGCTTAAACCCACAAACAACTTCAAATGGACTCATACCTAACGATCGATTTATGAAACTGTTATATGCAATTTGAGATGTAGGAAGAATTAAATCCTAAATTCTAAGATTTTTCTGTACCAAACAGCTTAACAAATTACCATGACTACGATTAACCACTTCCTTTTAACCGTTAATCTGAGGGTGGTAGGCCGTAGAAAATTTCAATTTAGTACCAACCTTCTGCCACAAGGTTCTCCAAAAATGGCTAGTGAAAGGAACGTCCCTATTTGATACAATGGTCTTATGAAGCCCACACAATTTGACGATTTCATTAAAGTACAACGTGGCAACCTTAGATGCGTTTGAGGTCTTGCTACAAGGGATAAAATGAGTCATTTTTGAGAAACGATCGACTACCACAAAAATATAGTCATGCTTCTTTGGGGTGCGTGAAAGTCCTAACACAAAATCCATACTAACATCTTGCCAAGGATAATTAGGGAAGGGAATAGGTGTGTATAGACAAGCTTTTTACCTATTCTGTTTGGCCAATTGACAAGTGGTAAATGTACTAACAATCTTAGCCACATCTTTTTTCAAACTAGGCTAATAAAATTGACGTTCAATCTCTTCTATGGTCTTATCACGCCCAAGTGACCAGCTAAACCTCCTGCATGAATTTTTCACATATGAAGTCCCATACCGAAGCTCGAGGGATGCACAATTTATTAGCTGTAAAGAGGTAACCCTCCTCAAGATGAAAAGCATCCGCAGTATCTGACCTTCCACCTTGCAAATCAAGAAAGATATCATTAAAATTGGGAGACATTTCGTACTTTTCCTTAAGTCTTTCAAAATCGATGACCTTGACTCTCATGATCGACAAAAGGGAGATATGATGACTTAAAGCATCAACTGCTTGGTTCTCCACATCCTTCTTATGTTTCAAAACAAAAGAATAGGCCTGCAAATATTCAATCAAGCGACCAATTTAACCTTTTCTGGGAGTTAAGATGACGGAGGGGCCTCATGGTCCTAATAAAGAACAAACTCTTAGGGCAGCAAGTAATGACGCCAATAGTGTAAAGCCTGTACACCTCCATACGATTCCTTATCACTGAAATAAGCAACGAGATGACGTTCCCGACTCTGGACTCTATCTATTCATACCCCTGAGACATCAAACTCAACCTCAAAGACTTTGAAAACGTCGGGAAAACGTATGACATGGGCTTCCTTCATTTGCTTCTTAACTAATTTAAAAGTCTTAGCCTCTTCTTGTGTCCAATGAAATTCCCATCTCTTTATACACTCCGTAATATGAGGCATGATTGTGATAAACCCTTTGATGAAACGACGGTAAAAGGTAGCTAGGCACTCTAGACGAGAATGTCATCAAAGTAGATCACGAGGAACTTAACCATGAAAGGTCGAAGAGTTTGTGTCATTGCATGCATAAAAGTGCTCAGGGTGTTGGTTAGGCCAAAAGGCATGACCAGCCACTCATAAAGACCATCTTTCGTCTTAAAAGTGATTTTTCACTCATTACCTGTACGAACCCTAATCTGATGATACCCACTGTTCAGATCAATCTTAGAAAATATTGTGGCACCAACCATCATATCTAACATATCGTCAAGCCTAGAAATGGAAAAATGATACTTCACCGTGATTCTATTGATGACACGACAATCTACACACATTCTTTAAGTGCCATCTTTCTTAGGAGTCAATAGGGCAGAGACTGCACAAGGACTTAAACTCTCACGGATGAACCCTTTGTGAAGGAGTTCATTGACTTAGTCTAGAGTTCAACGTGCTCGATAGGATTTATCCTATAATGAGGTAAGTTTGGAAGGGACGTCTTCTGGACAAAATTTATGGCATGTTGAATGTCCCGTAGGAGAGATAATTGGTCAGGTAGGTCCTCTGGGAAGACATCCCAAAACTCCAAAAGGAATGATTGGACTTTAATAGTAACCCTCTATAGTGGAGTTCGATGGAACTTCCATAACGACCACAACAAACACAACTGAATCACCAACAAATGTACGCTCGAACTCCGTAGGGCTAATGATATGTAACCCATTTCATTCCACACTTTTTTTTGTTTTCTGTGAGCCAACAGGTTTTGGGGGTACTGGGTTAAGATGAATCTTATTGCCATTAAATACGAAGGAATAAGAACTGGATCGACCATAGATGGTTATGTCTAGATCGAACAACAAAGGTTTCCCCATAATGATGTGTCTGACATCCAATGAAATAACATCATCCCATATACGATTCTTATCATTGAGGAACTGGATATGAACTAAACAACGCTCTTTGACAGCTATAAAAGAAATATCAACCCAGGAGACACTATGCGGCTGAGGGTGATGAACTGGTTTCAACACAAGACGAGATACAGTAGCCATCGAAAATGGATTAATACAGCTACCACTATCCACAATAACTTTATAGACCTTATTATATATCTTCTGGAAGATGGCATGACGACACCAATCATTGACATCGTTGGGTTGGGTTAAAAGTACAACATACGACATCGATACTAGGCGTGTTGGGAGTAAGGGAAGGGTTCGAATACAACCTATGAAGGTATATTTATTGTCATCAAATCATCAAACTCGTCCTGCTTAGATTCATAAACTTAGTCCTCTAACGATTCGTCCACTATACCCTCACGTTCTTCTATAACTAAGGCTCGTCTAGGACATTTATAAGAAATGTGACCAAAATCCTTGCAGTTAAAGCATTACAAGCGGGAGGACGCCCTTGAAACTTTATGACCTTTACCTTTACTTTCCGATATAAGGGAAGGATTAGAAGGGAAAGGTCATAGGATAGACTTAGGAAAATGAGTGGACACAAAAGAGATTGAAGTGTAGGTGTCACTACGATTTTTATATGGCATCCTAGTCACTAACTCGTAATCTCGAACGAAAGAGTAGGCGTGGTCAAGAGTGGTAACACCCTGAAGGACAAGCTCACGCCTAAGATCATCCCGTAGACCTTGCCTAAACCTACTCAAGGTCATGACCTTGCCTAAACCTACTCAAGGTCATGACCTCATCCTCAATGACCTTACAACTCATTCGGAGCTCATCAAACTGAGTGACGTACTCAGTCACAGGTCAATACATGGGTTATATAGAAAGAAAATGAGAAGATGTAAAAAAATGAGAATAAGTGAGGAAGTACATTATTGTATTGAATTTGCCCCCATGACATTTGGTTGATAGAACTATACCTTTAATATAAGACAAGTAGCTTAGTTTAGTCTCAATAGTTGAAACAATCAAAATAGGAGAGCCTCTACTTATGAAGTGAGGAATTGTAATGGTAAGATTTGTCCAAACTAAGAGAGGGTAAAGATTAGAGTCATATAAACTCCCAACTTTAGAGCACACCCCGAGATAATTGATTGAAAAGAATAAGTTTGGGGAGTGTGCATCTCTCGAGCGAAGAAAAGAAATACTTGGCTACTATGGGTTGGGAGTTAAACCCATCGTAAGCTTGATATGTTTACATGAGTTCACACACACATGTCGAGTTATGCATTAATTAGTGAATGTTGGTTTTAACTTTTGCATTGTGAAAATTGTTTCTTGTGTTGATAACTGATTTTCAATCCTGAGATACGGTAGGTTGTCAAACTGTGTTTTGTGTAGAGTTAAGTCACTATCTTTTTTGAAGACAAACAATAGTTCAAGTTTTGGGGATTTGATAAGTGCGTTTTTACACACTTATTTTGCCACAAAATATGACGAAGTGTTGACAAAAGAGTTTGAATATGACTTAATTCTGTATAAGTTTGTTTTGTAGGACTATATTGATGGATATGACAAAATTAAAGAGAAAATAAACGAAAAAGGACCAAAACAGAAGAAAATAAAAGTTTAGGGACCAAAATGCAAATAACTAGAAGATGACTAGAGAATGCGAACGAGCTATTTACCAATCTATTAAAGACATGAGGGTTTGGAAGAAAAAGAAATGGAAAAAGAGATCAAGAACTAAGAAAATGAAGTTCGGGGACCAAAATAAAGAATTTGAAAAAATGAAAACACTGTGCGGTCGCATAGTGTTCCCCTCCATGCAGTCACATAGGAGGCTATAGAAAATCTGGAGGGTGATTTGGGATAACCATGTGGTCGCATGGTACAAACTGTTCGCCAGATTTTCAGTTTCCTTATTTACTTCAAACTCTTATGGAAACAGATTGCGATAAAGATATAAAAATCCTAGGGTGGTCAATTACAGAGGAAAATGCATCTAGAGACATTGAAAACACATTCTATTTGGAGGAAGATTTGGAGCCATAAACACAATAGGAAACACAAGGTCGATAACATTACTCGAAGATTCAAGTAAAATATCAAACCGTTGATGTCGCTTCTTCAACTTCCTTTGTGTTCTATGACTTTCCCCATGTTAGGTTAGATAAATTTGTACTAAGAGAAAGATGAACCATGTGATCTAATATTTTGATTTCTAGTTTTACGTTATTGACAATAAAGTACGTTATTTGAATTTGAATGATTTTATTTTCCTCCAGAAATATGTGCATGTGATTGTGTGAATCTGGTGGCGTATTTCATGCATTCGAGAGAAGCGAAATAGGCTCGACAAAGTATAAATCATTGTAGGATCCAATAGGGGATAGATATATACCGCTATACCCTGCATGAATCTCTAATCGTCCGCAAAAATCCATGCATTCTTGTATACTCGCATCTGTCATAAAGATATAGTCGGGTCGTACATAAAAGTAGGTTCAACATTACTCGATAGAGATTGTTGGATAAAATATGAACATTGATTCTTCAAACTTCAAATCTGTGATCAATTTGTAAAACTAGGATTAAAAATTTAAAAGTGGTCGTTGCATGGGGTTTCGCAATCTTAGTACATCTCTCATTCATTAATTCCATCAACTTTGCATTCAATTGTCGTTTTGCATTTAATTTCATCGAATTCATTCACAATTACATACATATTCTTAGGTTTAATCAACTTGCAACTATCACATTTAATTACTTGGTTCGGTTAAGGACAAGATGGGTAAATATTGAACTAATATTTTCGTGAACAACATTCCTTAAGGTTTCTAGTAATTTCATAAATATCCCCTAACTTTTCAAAATTACACAAATCTCTCTTATTTAAATTTTGTATAATACATATATTCCCTAAGGTTTATGACAATTTCAGTTATACCTTCTTCTTTTTTTAAAAAATTACACAAATTCTTTCTTATTTTATATTTTTAATAGCACATGCAGAGTGGTGATGCTTAAAATACCAGTACGAACTCTTCCGTATTGTAATCATTTAACAATAATTTAATATTTAAAATTAATACTTCTAACTAAATCTATAATAAAATATTATTTAAACAATCGATTTTTCAAAAATACATCCACAAATGCTCTAACTTGAGATACCCAAATTACATTTATACACGACAAAGTAAAGAGCATAATTAGAATAGTCGCCTGATAAAAAAAAAAATAATAGACATTTTATTTTGACTATAAACCAACCACCCTCTACAAATTATAACAAAATAATTAAAAGGCAAGGAATCTATGGAGTTTATTTAAATTCAACCTGTTGAATCTTCATTTTCTTGCCAATTATGTGTTAAAACAAAGAGGATAAATTTGCAACCTATAAATATTTGGAAAACTTAATCATGTTATTTTCACATCCAAGAAAGAAAGCATTTCAGTCACAACTATCGAATTTCTAAGTACTTATTTTACATGAAATTACAACTAGAATCCCCCATCTTGTTCTCCCAATAGTTATTCAAATCAATTAAATATTTAAGTATTTTGAAAAATTGAAGGTCCAAACGATAATTTGTTGTTGATTTTGTTAGAAGTGTTAAATGTGTATTTTAGATATTACACTATCGTTAATAAGGGTGTTTTAAGCTTTATCACTATTATAGCTATCACGTGAAAGAAAATTGGTTGATGAATCTATGCATTACTCAAAACTTAAAATAAGGAAGATTTATGTAATTTTTGAAATACTTTAGGAGAGGTACGAGGTATTCAAAACTTGAAATAAGAGAGAAAGTATGCGATATTGTTACGCGTTTTCATAAACATAAGAGAGAAGGTATGTGTTATTGTTACACATTTTCTATACCACAACCGTACAATGTCAATTTTTGTAATATGACGATTAAGTTAAGTTGTTGAATCCACAGGGATTGAATATCAATTTTATACTAAGGGCCTATTTGATTGCAATGGTGGAAAACGGGTGGATGAAAATGAATAGCAGTGAATTGAATTGTCTAGAAAACGTTTTACAGGGAATTGTAATTAATGGTGTTTGATTGGTATAATTTTCCACCTGGCAATTTTTTCGTTTGGCTTTATTTTTTATGTAAATTGTCAATTAAATGGATAAATTTTTTTACCATTGACTTTGGAATGTGTTCCAATTGCTATAAAAAAAATTATCAAAAAGTTGGAAAACGTTTTCCGACCACTATAGTGAAAAAAACGTTTTCTATCTTTTGTGCATCAATCGCTTGTACCTTTAAAAACGTTTTCCCTCGAAAATTAGTGCAATCAAACATGTGAATAGTAAAAAGTTGGAAAACGTTTTCCACCTTTCACGGAAAACTACGGCCAATCAAACAGGGCCTAAGTACTATAATTGAATAGACTCTTTTTTATCTAGACAATCGAAATTTAGTATCAATGGTTTTAAACTAAATTTAAAAGGAATGTTCTGATGAATTCAACAATTTTATGCAAGTCTGAATATTTAATCAATATGAAAAAGCTTAGGGTTATGATTTCACCTATCTATTGATTACGTTGTCAATTATATAGTTATCTCCAATCAATTTTTCCAAGTTTATAAGCAAGAACTTTAATGTAATTATACTCCATCTCTCATTTGCCGAGTAAAAAAATTTTTTAGCATTCAATTCCAATATCTCTATTTCGAATTAAAATCCGAGAATTACCAAAATTTTATGGTTCTTATGTGGAACGGTTTCAAATGAATTAAACTTTCTTTCGAAACCTATAAAACATAGGTTGTGTTATTTTAAAATCAAGTCTGAGTTTCCCTCTCTTGAGTGTCGAAACTTAAACAATCAAATCAATAAATTAATGGTCAGTTAATCAAAAGTATTAAACTCAAATAACACAATAAATGGAATGAAAAATCTCAAGGAAATAACTAATTGAAATCAAAACATAATCTCAAGTTTTGGTTACACCAATTCCTAGATATAGAAATTAGTTTATGATTACAGAATAATGAAATCTAAAAATCGTGATTAATAACATAGAAAATAAGAAGAGAAATAAAAACCGATGTTTGATTTTGAATCAATCATCTTCTTGATGTTCTTCTTGCTCTCTTTATTGCTTTATTGCCTTTTGCCTCGATGAATCGTGTTCTAGAAGTCCGTTGTATTTATGCTTTCCCTAAGTGCTAGATGAGTTTTAGTCTAATTGTGCTTTTAAAAACAAATAAAACTCTCAAAACCCTAGTTGGACATTGACGCGGCGTTGGGGTGCCCATTTGCTATTGTTTTCCTAAAACTGGGCATTGGGTGCCCAGTTTGTGGCACCTGGACACCCACTTTTGGAAAAAATTTAGCACTGCACATCTTTTAATATTTGTATTGTAAACTTTTCTCTCCCAATATCTAGCTGAAACATTTCAAAGTGCGTTGAAAGATAACTCAAAAGGTTACAACTTTACTTTACATATCTTTTTATAATTCGAACATTTACTATGTCAAAAATGGCTTTCAATCTCCCTTTAATCTGGAACATACTTGTATGGTTGAAAATTGATTTGTGAAAATATTTTGTTTACATTTCACCTATTTTGACTTCTAATTGCATCTGATTGACTACTAACAATCTTCAATTATCGTTTTGTGGTCCAAATCAACTATTGAAAAGTTACAATTGAGTCCTCCAACTTGCATTTCACAATTTTTTGTCATTATTCACTTCTTTCAATTTTGCTTTCAATCACTGAGCTTTACCTAATCAACATAAACTTTTCATTGATTCAAGCCAACATCACTATTTTTACCAAGTTATGCACCATTCACACCAATTCACTTAACATATAAAACAACGCGAAAATACAAATCAAAACGTTCCAAATCTAGTAGAAATAAACTAAATATCGAGATTAAATGGTATAAAAAGCATGAGTAAAATACATCAATCGGTTATTCGAATTGAAGGTTCGAATAATTTTTTAAAGTGAGAGAGTGACTGTATAATTACCAGAAACCTTAAAAAGACTTTATGTAATTTTCTCTAATATTTAGAAATGGGGTTGCACATAACTTTTAGAAGCCATGAATTAGTTGCTACTGCAACTTAAGTCACATTGTTCTATTCATAATTCACTCAAAGCCATCAGCTGTGATATATATATAAATGTTAAAAGTATGAGAAAAAATATAAAAGAAATGAAGGGCTTTAATTAAGAAAAATATTTTATTCGCACATTTTGAGAAATTCGCATATAATGCCAACTTATCCAACACTCATTTTTACATCTATGATTTAAACTAGTGGAAATTACACCCCACCCTACTTTAAGAATTCAACATTATAAAATCAGGTGGGAAGTTTCATAATTCAAAAATCAAATTCTAATTAAAATTTTTAATTTTAATAATAATTTTATAAAATTAGTTTAATTTACATACCCCACCCTACATCACAAACCCTAATCACTTTCTCTTCCTTTTCTTTCTCTATCTCCCTCTCTCTCTCTCTCTCTCTCTCTCTCTCTCTCTCTCTCTCTCTCTCTCTCTCTCTCTCTCTCTCTCTCTACCTCACGTTTTTTTCCTATCTCAGTCGTCTCCCTCCATTTCCACCATTTTCCCTTAATCTTCTCTTGTCTAAATCTTTACCAACTACTCACGGTGCTGCCATCCCTTCCAATGAAGCTGCAATCCTCCCTTGCACCACCATTGTGGCGCCTCTGATACAGCGTTGAGGAACGACTTCATGCGTGCGAAGCGTTGCAGTCGCAACGATCTGTACCAGATCCCAATGTTGTAGTGTTTTTCCATTTTTTGGTATTTCTTCGTCGATTTGTGGTGCCCAATGTTTCTCGATCGCTGCGGCGGCAGCATTGTTGGTGTGTCTATGCGTCTTGATTAGGGGATAGTTTTTGTTGCTGTGGTGGTGTTAGATCAGTGTGCAGAGGTGGTGCGGAGGCGGTGGTGGTGCGGTCTAATGGAGACGGTGGTGATTTGCAGTCGGTGGTGGTGTGTTTTGTTGCGGTCTTTGAGGTTGTCGTTGTGCAGTTTGTGGTGGCGACATGTTTGTGGATTCTTTGGTGGGAGTGGAGGTTGGGTGTTGTGTTAATGGAGATAGAGGAGATGGTGGTGGTGTGTTGTGGGTGGTGAAGTGTGCTGTGGGTGGTGAAGTGTGCAGTGGTGGTGTGTTGTAGGCGTGGTGGTGGTGATGTTGCAGGTATCGTAGTGAGGTAATGGTAGTTCTGGAGTTGTTGGTGCTCGTGATGGTGGTAGGAGGCGGTGGTGCTCACGATGGTTCTGCTACCAGAAGGTGGTGGTGGTGGTAGTGGGTTTGGCTATGGTGGATTCGGCGATGACATTGTTGGTAGCGTGTGAGATGGAGGTAACAGGGTTTAGTGGTGGTCACAGATAATTTGGTTAATTGTGACCATTAGGTTAATCAATGTGTAACCAATATAAACAATATGTAGCCAATGTGGTGGTAGTTTTGACGGTGACGGTGGTGGTGGTGCGATTGGAGGCAGCGTTGAAGTGGTGGTCGCAAGTGTTAATGGTGGTCACAAATTATTTGGTTGATTGTGACCAGTGAACTGGATAATCTGTGACTAATAAACAATATGTGACCAATGAAAAAGATAAATTGTGACCGAAAAATAATGTGTGACCCAAAAAATTAATAATTTGTGACTATTGCGATTTATAATATTTGTGATTTGTAACTTATAAGCAAATTGTGACGTGTAAATTTTTTATTTGTGACTCATGAACAAACTGTGACTTGTAAAATTTTTAAATTGTAACCGTAAAATAATTTGTGACATTAAATTTTTTTTATTCGTGACCAAAATTCTAATTTGTGACCTTGAAAATAAATTTTGACCTATAAAATATTTGATTTATGATCTCGAAATAATTTGTGACTAATTAATTTGACAATATGTGACCAATAAACGAATTTGTGACCAAATTATATATATTTGTGACCTTTATAAATTTAATTAATTAAATCATAAATAAATTTTAATAAAAATATGATTTTTGAAAGTTGAAACTTGTTATCTTATTATTGAAATGGACTATACTTATCATCTTACTTATGAAATTTTCCCTTTAAACTATTTATAAATACTTTCAAACAGAGATGTATATAAGGGAGATTGGGTTGGGTTGTAGTCCAGTCCAGTCCAGTCCTCAGCCTATTTAATTTTTCTAGTGCAATTTTTTTTATGTAAATTTTTGTGTGTGTGTATGTGATTGATTCACATTTTTTTTTGAAGAATGTATTTTAGAATAGTATATTGATGAAGAATGTGTGGTTAAAAATGAAAGAAAATTTTTTATTTGCGTGTAATATTATTTTAATAAAAAATATGTGATCCAAAAGATAAGAGAGAAAAATGAATTTTTGGGAAAATAGGAATCAAACACCCCCATATTATTATTATTATTATTATTATTATTTTACATAATAACCCGACTTATAATCTGATCCTGAATTCATCCATGCTTTCAAACACGCTCTTTAACAACTATGTTATCATTTATTAAACTAAATCGAAGGCATATAAATGAACGGACAAAACCCCACATTTTCTGAAACAAAAGACAGTAAACTCACAATACTCATCAAGTTGTTTCTTAGGCGGGGTTAAATAAAAAAAAATTCTGTACTTTTTTACATTACTAGTTTGTGCCTCGTGCGATGCACGAGTTTTGTAGTTATTATGTTTTTATTAGAGTAAAAAGCAAAGTAACAAGAAGAGAAAATGATATTTAGCGATAATGTAAAACTTATGTTTTTTATGGAAATGAAAATAAATGTTAGTTTTTTTTTGAAGAACTTCTCTACAGAAAATGAAGAAATGTTAACTGAGATATTTACCTCAATATCCACTAGCACCATGTCTTGATATCTGGTGCTGTAATGTTTTGCTTGTTTTGGTGCTAATTTTTCAACAACTATTACATTTGCTTGCCAATTCTTCTCGTTTGGACTGATTTGAGTTATGAACTTAAAGTTTCCTATCATCTAGTCTAACACAGAAGAGGAAAAGAAGATGAACAATGAGAAAGTAGTAAAAGCTGCAATCATACACCTCGAATTTCCATTCCCGAAAATTCACAAGAAAACATACCAAATGTTGCCTGAATATGCACATGGAATTAACAGATAGTTAAACATTACCCATGGAGAACCACCAACTGACAGTTTACCATCTAAGTACTCCCATAAAATGAGAATATTTCCTGCATCTTCACTTGCATCTCCATCTTCAAACTGTTGTTGCCACATAATTTGACGAGCACATTCACTTTCAAATTTAAAGTCTAAAATTCCATATTCTTTAGACCCCAATGTGCAATGATCAACAATCAACCGTCTCAATAGTTTTAACTCCATGTCAATATGCTAATAAAATAAACAAATATAAATTAAATATATTAAGTATGAAATGAAATTAATTACAGTAAATTAATTAAAATTAATATTATCCATAGTATTCAACTCTTTAGTTGTATCCATAATATTTAATAACCAATCTCTGCTATATACTTTACTACTTGCATCACGCCAATATGCACTGCATAACATTACACCAATTAATATTAAATAGAGTAAATCACAAATATAATATTTTTGTTCAAATTTTTTGGTTGTTGAAGATTTTTTTTTTTCCACTTCACAATTTTTTTTTTTTTTTTTTATATTTTAGCAGCGGAGCTCGGTGGCCATGATGTGCGCACTGAATACAGGTTTCCGAATTGGGGTCATGAGCGTTATTCTGAAAATCATAGCCAAAGTTATGGTCGAAATATTAAGAAAGAACCAAAACTGCACTAAAAGATGACGTTGGGGACCGAAGTGCAGAAGTGTCAAAAGTTTAAGGACCTGAGATTGCAATTTTCAAGGATGAAATTGATAGAAAAGTCAAATTATGAGGACTAAAAAGTACAAGATTAAAGTTGAAGGACTTGACGAGCAATTACCCTAAGTACTTAACTGCAATAATTGAAAAAAATAATAATAATAATAAAAAAAAAATAAAATCTCCTTGCACGGAGCTTTTTGCTCCGTGTGCATGGAGCAAAGGCTTCGTGTGTGCTCCGTGTGCATGGAGCAAAGGCTTCGTGTGTGCAATTCCTTTCATTTATTACAATTAAGTTTTTGAGGTAATTACTCGTCAAGTTCTTCAACTTTCATTTGTACTTTTTAGTCCTCATAATTTGACTTTTCTATCAATTTCATCCTTAAAAATTGCAATCTCAGGTCCTTAAAATTTTGACACTTCTGTCTTTTCATGCAGTTTTGGTCCTTTCTTAGTATTTCGACCATAACTTTTGCTATGATTTTTAGAATCGCGCTCATGACCCCAATTCGGAAACCTCTATTTAGCGCGCACATCGTGGCCACAAGCTCCGCTGGGTGCGAGCCGTTTTCGAGGCCAAAATTCGCTATTTTGCCTTCAAAATCGTTGATTTAAGTTAGGGTCCGTTTGATACCATTTATTTGCAACTAGGAAAATATTTTCCTAATTTCTACTTTTGGCTGTTTGATACGTTTTATTTGCCATGAAAAATGTTTGTTAGGTACAAGTTATTGATGCACAAAAGTTGGAAAATATTTTTCTACTATTTTAGTGGAAAAATATTTTCCAGCTTTTTGACCAAATATATATATATTTTTTTTAGCAATTGGAACACATTCCAAAGTCAATGGTAAAAAAATTTATATATTTAATTGACAATTTGCTTAAAAAACAAAGTCAAACGAAAAATTTACCAGGTAAAAAATTATACCAATCAAACACCTTTCCTTTCAAACAAATTCCAGGCAAATCACTTCCCTGCCAAACATTTTATTTGCCACCCATTTTCCATCTTTCTATCAAACGGACCCTTATTATCTTATTTTTCCGCTAGCCGAATCCATAAATCTTCTATATCCTCTCGAAACTCATCTCGAGAACTATATTATAGATATATCGAATGATCTAAATGAATATCGAAAATAGTTAAACGGACGTCAAATGCGTGAGTTAAAAAAGACGTATAACTCGTCTTTCTGAATATATTATTTATATTTTTGTCTTCATTTTCGGGCTCACTAAGGAATATTAAACGAAGTCGAAATATTACATTTTTAATATCATTTTGAAGTACTCACAGCCTAATATTTCACGACGATAATGGTGTGCGAAACGGCCAATCATAACAAAAGTTATGGCGCATCAAAGTAAGCTGTTTCAAACTAATATTTCGAAAATTTTGATAACAAGCTAACTTTAAAAATACTTCGTCTATATCCTCTTGAAATTCATTTCGAGAACTATATAGATATTGAAGAAAAAGAAGAAGAAAATGGCAGAAAAAACAGTATCTAAATGTTGAAAACGGTGTGCAAATGATAAACTCCATATCCGGTATTGGTCATATTTGGTATTAGATTGAATTCGATATGCCACCAATAATTGAAATCCGGTATGCCACCATGTGTTGAAATTCGGTATACTAAGTTATGCTGAAATTCGGTACCCTTACACTGAATTACGGTATGCAATCCGGTATTGACCATATCTAGTATTCTGCCTACATTTACCAAAATCAGGTATGCCAAGTTGTGCTGAAATCCGGTATGTGGAAGTTGATATACGATATACGATATGCATCCAAATTCGGTATTGACCATATCCGATATGCACCTAATCCTTTGAAATCTGGTAAGTTCAAACCCGGTAAACCACCAAAGATAAAATTCGGTATGCTGAGAAATCTGAAATCCGGTATGTTGCAAAACATTGATGAAAAATTGATGAAGAAGAATCGAGCCTTGACTCTCATCTTCTACTTAGTCTTCGGTATTGTTATAATTGAATATTTAGGAAATATTTGATTTTTTTGTCGAATTGTATATTTATTATATATTTGATATTTTTATTAGCGTGAAGTTTAGTTTTCGGTGTTGTTATAATTGAATATTTAGAAAATATTTGATATTTTTTTTTGTCGAATTGTATATTTATTATATATTAGATATTTTAATTAGCGTGAAGATTTTAATTTTTTTAAAATCATCTTAATTTAGTTTTCAGTGTTGTTATAATTGAATATTTAGAAAATATTTGATACTTTTTTTGCCGAATTGCATATTTATTATATATTAGATATTTTTAGGATTAGGATTAGGATTAGTATAGGATATATATATGTATAGGTTTAACAGTAATTTTGGGACGCAAAAAAAAATCTGAGAGAGTGTCACACTCTCAAATATGAGTGTTACACTCGCTCTAAAGTTTTAATTTTTTTTCACTTTACTTAATATATATATTAGAATGAAGATTTTTATTGTTTTAAAATCTTCTTAATTTAGTTTTCGATATTTTTATAATTGAATATTTAGGAAATATTTGATATTTTTTTTTTACCGAATTATATATTTATTATATATTAAATATTTTTATTAGCGTGGAGATTTTAAATTTTTTAAAATCGTATTAATTTAATTTTCGGTGTTGTTATAATTGAATATTTAGGAAATAGTTGATATTTTTTTGTCGAATTGTATATTTATTATATATTAGATATTTTTATTAGTTTAAAGATTTTAAATTTTTTATAATCATCTTAATTTAATTTTCGGTGTTGTTATAATTGAATATTTAGGAAATATTTGATATTTTTTTTTTGCCAAATTGTATATTTCTTATATATTAGATATTTTTAGAATTAGGATAGGATATATATAGAAAGTTTAACAGTAATTTTGACAAGCAATAAAAAAAAAATATAAGCGTGAAGATTTTAATTTTTTTAAAAATCTTCTTAATTTAGTTTTTGGTGTTTTTATAATCGAATATTTAAAAAATATTTGATATTTTTTTTTTGCTAAATTGTATATTTATTATATATTAGATATTTTTATTAGTGTGAAGAATCATCTTAATTTAGTTTTCGGTATTGTTATAATTGAATATTTAGAAAATATTTGATTTTTTTTTTCGAATTGTATATTTATTATATATTAGATATTTTTAGGATTATGATAGGATATATATATAGAGTAACACGCAAAAAAAAAAAAGGGTCATCTCCGTGACCGTGTCACGATGATGGCATGGCATCACTGTGACACGATCATTAGTGTCATCACCGTGGCCGCATCACCGTGACGCGATCACATTTGAGAGTGTCACTCTCAAAATTAGAAAGTGACACTCTAGAACTTTAAATTTTTTTTTTCCACTTTACTTTAGAAATATATATATATATATCATATCATATCATATCCTAATTCTAAAAAAATCTAATATATAATAAATATCTGCAAAAAAAATATCAAATATTTTCTAAATATTCAATTATAAAAACATCGAAAACTAAATTAAGAAAATTTTTAAAAAGTTAAATCTTAAAAATTTTCGTAATTTAGTTTTCGGTGTTTTTATAATTGAATATTTAGAAAATATTTGATATTTTTTTTGCCGATATTTATTATATATTAGATTTTTTTAGAATTAGAATATGATATGATATATATATATACATATAATAAATCTTCTTCATCTAATAATAAATCTTCTTCATCTAATACTAAATGATTTAACTGACATTCTTTTTCTCTACTACACTCACACTCTTTGTCTTTACTAGTTCCACCACGCTTCTCAGCAAACTCTGATGGGATATTCTTACTATAATTTGGAGCACAAATTGTAAATTTCTGTAATTGTAAAAAATCTTTACTAATCATTATACTACCATTATCTTTTAATAAGAAACTTAATCCTAAAATTAAGTCTGTATTTAAAGATAAATCTCTTACCCATACTGAATCTTTTGGTAGGCTATATTCCGTACTTCTTCCACAATCAGTCTCAAAACTAATTCTTGCTGGTCTTAATATATTTTGGTAACTATAGAAATTCCCATCCATTTGTTGGGCTTCTATAGGTTCTTTTGATTTTACTATATATTTATCTGGTATTATTCTTTTATTAATAATACAATGACTACAACCTGAATCTATTAATCCTAAACAAACTATCTCATAATTTTCTATTCTAACATAACATTTTACCTTAATACTTTTTAATTTTTCTGAATTACAAAAAACTTGAACTAATTCTGGTTCTGGAATTATTTCATGATTTTTACCCTTATTATTAGGTTCTAAAAATTCTAATTTTTGTAATATATATCTCTGCATATCTTCTAAATTCTCAATTCTTTTTCTAAGAATCTTTATTTCTGATAATTCTATCTGAATTAATTCTGATTGTTTGATTTCTTCAGGTTCTAATAATTCTTTCTGTATTAAACAGTTCTTACAAGCTTCTTTATAACATATTTTACATTTTAATCTTACAGCTTTACTAGGATACCATTTACAAATATAACATGGTATACTATCTGAACCTATGTCTTTTATCCATTGATGATTACATTCTAATTCTGATTCTATATTCATAAATTCTGTATTTTCTTCTGAATCTGAGGAATTTTGAATATTAGAAAATTCTTGTATAAAATTTTCATAATCTGAATCTTTTTCTAAATTGATTTGGTTATCTAAATCTTCTATAGATATTATACTATAAACTGATTCTTTATCAGAAATATATTCATCTATTTCTAATAAATCTTCATTAGTACATTCTATTAATGTACTTCTTTTATCATTATTATTTAACTTCTTAGGACAAGTTCTTGCTAAATGATCTAAACCTCCACATACATAGCAATTTAACTTATTAGGATAATTTCTTTCTGGTTTATACTTTCTTACATGTTTATTTTAATCTAAATAAGGTTTTCTTCTATTAGATTTCCTAAGATAATATCTTTTCTTAGTAGGTCTTTTATATTGATATTTCTTTTTATATTTTTTATCTTTTTCTTTAAACTTATTACCATAAGTCTGAGGAGTAAAAATATCTTTACAAAATTTATAATATGTCTTTTTAAGCTGATTCTGAATTTGTAATTCTACACACTTTTCTTCTAAACATTTCATAATAAATTGTGTTCTATGTCCTATACTCCATAAATAATCTGGTCTATTTTTAGTTAAAATCTCATTCCATTTCTTCGTTATTTCTAAACCTAATGGTCCTGGTAATTTATGAAATAATTTATTTCCTAATTCTTGATTAAAAGTATTTTCTGAAATAGAAACTAAATAATGATATTCATTTAAAAACTATTTAACTTCTCTACCTTTTGTCCATCTATTTATACTAAGTTGTTCTAAATCTCTAATAGCTTTCTGTTGTATTACAGTATGTCCTATATTTGGGTCTGCTCCTGTTAATAATTCATGAATTTTAAAAACAAAATTATATGGATTATTACCTAAGGCTACCATAGCTTCAAAATCTTCTTGTTTATCTTTTTTATATGCTTCCCAAGTAGCTTTAGCACTTTCTCCTAAAAATGTCTCTAAATACTTATACATTTCTACGGCATCCATATTATGAGCTAATCTAATGTAATTTCCTATAACTGTATTCTTCCATACCTCTATTACATTATTCCAAGTCTGAGGATCATGTGCTGTAATATTTAATATCTGAGCCTTATGAGGTGTCTGAAATTCTATAACTGGTTCTAAAGGTCTAACCTTTCATCTGGAAATATAACTTTTTCCTTTATCATCATATTGATTAAAAGCTTTTCTAGGAGGATAACCTGCATTATAAGTATATGTTTCTGGTTCTGCTTTCATTTCTTCATCTGCTAATTCTTTATAATTACTAGATTCTGACATTTCTGTCTTATTATCTATTTCATATATGTCTTCCCCTACCCTTATATTCTTTTGACTATCATAATATAAAAATATTCTTTTTCATTTATTTGTTTGGTTAAAAATAAATGATCTTCTAATTTTAATAATTCTGTTGGGGATAAATCCATTTCTAATTCTTTTGGATAAATAATTCTATCTATAATTTCTGTTTCTACTGCATTCATGAATGGTTCTTGTCTTTGTTGCTCTTGTTGTTCTTCACTATTAGTATTAGATTCTGTTTCAAAATCATTATTGTTAATAGTATTGTAATTTCCAAATCTTAAACTAGTTTTTCAATAAACATTTCTATATGTTATGGCTTCTTGTGGAGTTATTGTTGGGTCTTGAGTTTCTAAAAATTTATCTAAATTCCATTCTAATCCTGCTAATATTTCTGAATCATAAGTCTTTGGCTTTATCATCTTTATACCTTTACTACTCATTAAGTTTATAATCTTATCTATATAAACTTTATATTTAGTCTGGGAACTATTACTACATCTTCCTAAAAATCCTATGCTTATCAATAAATTTTCTCCTGACTTTACTTCTTCATATCCATGAGTCTGTATGCCTATCTTAATTTCTTCTGAAAAATCTTTTATTGTACAAAACATATCTGGATTACAATATATTATTCCTATATTGTTATTCATATCTACTTCTGTACTAGCTATCATACCTTTTTCTATATTTTGAAATCTTCCGTCATAAATTGTTAATAAAACTTTAGTTCCTAAATTTTTTCTCATTAAACCTTTAACTCCTATTACTATTAAACCTAAATGCATAAATCTAAAATTTTTCTTTTTTAAATCTTTTTTAGATTGTTCTGAAATTAATGGTAATTTTCTAACTTGTCCATCTAAGCACTGTATTGATACTTCTCTAGTATGTCTAAAAAATTGAGTTCTTGATTCTAATAAACCTCTATTATATAAATTTTCTGGACTTAATAATTGTAAACCATGGGTCTGAAATCTATCATAATCTTGTTCTGGATCAATTAATTCTTCTATATTCTGATTATATTGAGATTGTCTATTTAATATTCTTTCTATAATATTATTACTTATACTAGAAGTACTATTTCTTCTAGTAGAAGATTCTACAGGTTCTGTTTCTCTAATAGTTCTACTTCTTCCAAGAAAACTATTATTATTCATATTTATAAAAATTTGTTGAAATTTTTCTAGTTATAATTTCTTTACCTGTTGTTTTTAAACTTAAATTTTCTAATTTATTTATAATATTATCTAGACCTTCTGTGGGTTGATTTCCTATGTTATTTAATCTCTTATTAATATTTTCTATAGTTTCAGTAATTCTAAGATCTGGAAATTTATTAAAATTTTCAATTTTAATAATTTTATCTAAAATATTTTTATTTTGTTCTTTTATAAAATCTAAATTTTCTCTTATTATAATTATATCACCTTCTACTTTTAGAATCTTTTTATTTAAACTAGATACTTCTCCAACTAATTTATTAACTTCTTTATTTAATAAATCCAGTATCAATTAATCTGATAAATAATAAAAAGAATCTAATGAATGTCTATCTTGAGTATATCTATATCTAGAATTTCTAATTCTAGATTCGTCTAATTCAAAGTATAATTCTAAATCTAGAGGAAATTTAAAATTAAAATATTCTAGAAAATATTCTTCTCTAAATTCTGAAATTAAAGTTCTAAGTAAAATAAGCTCTTTTACTTCTTCAAGTAAGTTTTTAACTACTTGTAATATAGCAAATAAATAATCTATAGGCTTTTCTTTTTCTATTACTATAAATTCTATACCAAATTCAAAAACTTCTTCTATAGCTTTAAAAAATGAAAATCTATAGACTATTTTATCTAAATCTATTCTTAAAAACTCAAAAATCATAAAATTCTAATTTTATACCTTTGTAGCGTATGTCTTTCCCAAAGAAACCGTCACTTATGCTCTGATACCAATAGAAGGGGGGTCCTGAAAAACAAAGATTGTTTAACAGAATTGGAAGGCGGTTGAAACAACTGTTATAAAATTCCTACTCAGTACTCTCCTTAACTATGAATTCTTCATCTTTTTCATAACATAATATCCCTTTTTATGACTTTTTTTTTTTTTTAAAATAAAAATCACATTCAAAGATATCAAAAGAAAAGTTTTGATATTATAAGAATACTGTGGGTTATATTCAGTATTCTTTATAACACTTTCAAAACTATTTTCAAAATCATTTTCTTTGAAATGATAAAACTATGCCATCTGAGATATATGAAATTTGGCCTAACTTCTATTTTATAAGGACAGGACTTTTCAGACAATTCCTTAGAAAATAATTTTAAACAGTATCCTTTTCTCTCCTCTATTAGCATTTCTTAGCCTCTCCACTGGGCCTTTATGCTTTCTGGGAGGTCACTCAGGACTTGTTTTAAAACAGCTTTTGAAAACTTGAAGTTAAGACATGCTCTCATCATATACTCAGTATGAAACATAAACCATTTACAAAACATTTACAATTGGGCTTCTCTTAAATAGGCAGAGAAACCGCGTGAATGGATAGCAAATGAATCTTTGCTTTACAAATTTTCAAAAAGAAAATAGTAAACTTTTACAAAAGTCTAAAGAGCCTATCTATTCTTACTTTATTAAAGTAAGAGCATCTTTCTTTTTGAATAATAACAAAAAACTTTTCTAAAAGAAAGGAATCAAATTATCCTTTCGTACAAAATCTTTTCTAATCTTCATCCAAGTGTCTTCTTTCTGGAGAGTCTTATCTGATCTTTTTCTGCCATGATTTGAATACTGAAGTCTTTATCTGGCTTTCTTTCTACGTGTCTTTGGAGATTGAAATTCTGACTATTTTTTGTCTGCCATCTTCTTTCTCAATTATCTTGTTGCATAATTGAGTTCTCCAATAGTATCTAGTGAGTCTCCACCTTCTGATAATTGATCTGGATTATTATCCTCATCTTCTGAATTATCTCTTGATCTTATTATTATGTTTTTTCCTCGATTTTTCTTTTTTACAAGCAACTTTTTCTTCTTTCTTGTATTTCTTTGTTTAACTTGTTGCTCAAATTCTTCAATCTTGTCAAACATTTGTCTGAGTCTTTGTATATCTGATTGGGAAATCTGATTAGGATCTTGAGCATCTTGGTAAAGTTCTTAGTCTAAGATTATTGGATTTTTCTGCTTTAAGTCCAATGGGCTTATCAGTTTAGTAGCAGAAATTCCAGCCTGCTGAGTCTGGTCTTCTTTTGAAATAAGTCTAGTAGGAGAATCAACAGTCTCCTGAGTCTGTTGAACTTTTGGCAAGTTCATAGCCATCAACGGATTTGATAAGTCTTTACCAGTTTCCGTTTGAACTGGACTAGCTATAGATTTCTGTGGCTCTATAGTACCTTGACTAAAATCTGGATTTGAAATCTTTAATCTAATAATTTCTTGCTCTAAATTAGAAATCTTCTGCTGTAAAATAAGTTTTTCTTGCTGAAGTTTCTGATTAGATTCATTTAAAATTTTAAAATTCTTACTCATGCATTCGCAATGAGAACAGAACTTTGAAGAAAAATCTAACTGATCATCTGAAACATTCTTTAAAGATGGTGCTATAAAATAATTAATTCCTAAAAACTTTCTACACTCATCTAATGCTTCTGAAATAGAATAAAAACCTTTATATAAAGGATTTGGAAAATTTTTAAAACAGTCTGCTACTTCTAACCAGGTATGGTAAATTCCTGGTAATCCGCCTTGTAAAACTACATAACATTTAAACTTTCTATGATCTTGGTTAAAATGTTCTGACAAAGCATTTAAACAAGCTAAAAAGTATTTTTGGTCTTTAGGATTCTTATTATAAGAAATCCATAAATTGTCTAAAATACATTTTTCTGATCTGGTTACTGAAATATGGGGCAAAAGTTTAAACTAATATTACTATTAGGAAAACAAAA
The DNA here is from genome assembly GCA_019395295.1 of Osmanthus fragrans. Lineage (NCBI taxonomy): Eukaryota > Viridiplantae > Streptophyta > Magnoliopsida > Lamiales > Oleaceae > Osmanthus > Osmanthus fragrans. The sequence goes on along the minus strand of CM033341.1, from coordinate 24,948,860 downwards.
CAATTCTATATTACCAAATCTTATCTTATCAAAAGTCTGTGCTACATTAGTCTGTGAAGAGGAGCTTGGAGTGCTTTGAAGCATTCCTGGCCTTGGACCTCTGGGTCTCTGCATCTGAAAAGAAATATTAGTCATATTCTTTATTCTTGATGATTCTACTTAAAATATCTGCTATCTTATTATCATTACCTTTAATATGTTCAAAATTAAAAACTATTCCTGTATTAGTAATTCTGTCTATAAAATTTAACCATCTTCTTCGATTACTTCTCTTATTTTCTAACTTCATTTTATTAACAAAACTAACTATAGCTTCACAATCAGTTCTTATAGTAATTTCTTTTTTAGAAATAATAAATAATTCAAAAGAGTCTATTGCATAAATTATTGCTAATATTTCTAAATCTATGCTACTAGCATTTATTTTTTCTTTATAATTACCACTATTATATCTGACTATTTTCTCAGTATCTTTATCTGAATATTTGTTGGGTCTTGCAATTAGAATTGCTCCCCATCCTGTAATACTACCATCTGTCTCTATAATTAGATAATCTGTATCTAATGGCATAGCTAATTTAGGTAATTCTTTTAATTTTTCCTTTATCTTTTGAACTAATTTTATATCTTCTATATTAAAATATTTCTGTCCTTTGGGAGATGTCTTTCCATATAAGGGTCCTGCAATTTTACCTAAATTTTTTATAAATGGTTTTGCATAATTTACTAATCTTAAGAATTTTTGTAACTGTTTTAAATCTTCTAACTTATCTGGAAATTCTAAAGCCTTTTAAGCTATATGGGGTTGAAGTTCTATCTGTCCTTTTCCTATGTTTACCCCTAAAAATTCTATATATTCTTTAAATAAAAACATTTTCTTCTTATTTATAATTAGACCATGTCTAATAAATTCTGAAAATATTATTTGTAAATGACCTCTATGTTCTCTTCTATTTTTACTAAAAACTAGAATATCGTCTATGTAAGTAATAATAAAACTACTACGTTTACTAAAAATACTATCCATCTTTCTCTGAAAAATACTAGGTGCATTCTTAATACCAAATGGCATAACTAGCCATTCATAATGACCTTCTTGACATGTAAAAGCTGTCCATACTATTGATTCTGGGTGCATCTTTACCTGCCAAAGCCCTGACTTTAAGTCAAACTTACTAAATATATTACATCCCTGAATTCTGTTTATTAATACTGTCTTATCTGGAATATTATAAGCATCATCTATAGTATTATCATTTAATCTTTTATAATTTATTACCATTCTACTTTTACCTCTAACTATTTCTGAGTGTTTCCTTACTATGAAAGCTGCTGATCTATGTGGACTATCTGACTTTCTTATTACTCCTAATTTTAACAAATCTGTAATATGCATTTTAAAGTCTTCAATATCTTGATTAGTAGCTTCTATATTTTTAGTCTTAATTATATATTCTGGATTTTTAATCTTTAACTCACAATAAATTTTATCTTTATCCCAGAATTTTAAAACATTCTCACCTAAAATTTCTAATTTTTCTAATTTACTAATCATATTTTATATGTCTTGTTCTGTTACTAATAAATCATATACTCTTTCTATTTCCACAAATTCTAATCTTAAATCATCTTCCTCCTTAATTTGTTCATAATAATTTTCTAATCCTAAATCCTCATCTAATAATAAATCTTCTTCATCTAATACTAAATGATTTAACTGACATTCTTCTGTTAAAGGCGGTTGAAACAACTGTTATAAAATTCCTACTCAGTACTCTCCTTAACTATGAATTCTTCAGCTTTTTCATAACATAATATCCCTTTTTATGACTTTTTTTTTTCTTTTTTTTTTTAAATAAAAATCACATTCAAAGATATCAAAAGAAAAGTTTTGATATTATAAGAATACTCTGGGTTATATTCAGTATTCTTTATAACACTTTCAAAACTATTTTCAAAATCATTTTCTTTGAAATGATAAAACTATGCCATCTGAGATATATGAAATTTGGCCTAACTTCTATTTTATAAGGACAGGACTTTTCAGACAATTTCTTAGAAAATAATTTTAAAACCGTATCCCTTTCTCTCCTCTATTAGCATTTCTTAGCCTCTCCACTGGGCCTTTATGCTTTCTGGGAGGTCACTCAGGACTTGTTTTAAAACAGCTTTTGAAAACTTGAAGTTAAGACATGCTCTTATCATATACTCAGTATGAAACATAAACCATTTACAAAACATTTACAAAAATATTTTCCAAAATTTTGATATTATATTAATGCCAGGGGTTGCATTCGGCATTGAATATAACACTATTCAAAATTTCATCAAATTTCAAAATAAACTATTAACATTTGTTCTTATAGGATCTGGAACTAATATTGATTATTAGTACCATTCCTTAGAACATTCAAACATATATAAAAATTAAAACATATTTTTGTGGGATATTATATTATTGAAAGATAAAAGAGAGATAAGGATTTCCCTTTCGGGAAGAAAGGAAAATTAAAACATCTTTGAGAGTAAACTCTATATGTTGTATTGATGAAAGTTTCAGAGCATAAGTGACGGTTTCTTTGGGAAAGACATACGCTACAAAGGTATAAAATTAGAATTTTATGATTTTTGAGTTTTTAAGAATAGATTTAGATAAAATAGTCTATAGATTTTCATTTTTTAAAGCTATAGAAGATGTTTTTGAATTTGGTATAGAATTTATAGTAATAGAAAAAGAAAAGCCTATAGATTATTTATTTGCTATATTACAAGTAGTTAAAGACTTACCTGAAGAAGTAAAATAGCTTATTTTACTTAGAACTTTAATTTCAGAATTTAGAGAATAATATTTTCTAGAATATTTTAATTTTAAATTTCCTCTAGATTTAGAATTATACTTTGAATTAGACGAAGCTAGAATTAGAAATTCTAGATATAGATATACTCAAGATAGACATTCATTAGATTCTTTTTATTATTTATCAGATTAATTGATACTGGATTTATTAAATAAAGAAGTTAATAAATTAGTTGGAGAAGTATCTAGTTTAAATAAAAAGATTCTAAAAGTAGAAGGTGATATAATTATAATAAGAGAAAATTTAGATTTTATAAAAGAACAAAATAAAAATATTTTAAATAAAATTATTAAAATTGAAAATTTTAATAAATTTCCAGATCTTAGAATTACTAAAGCTATAGAAAATATTAATAAGAGATTAAATAACATAGGAAATCAACCCACAGAAGGTCTAGATAATATTATAAATAAATTAGAAAATTTAAGTTTAAAAACAACAGGTAAAGAAATTATAACTAGAAAAATTTCAACAAATTTTTATAAATATGAATAATAATAGTTTTCTTGAAGAAGTAGAACTATTAGAGAAACAGAACCTGTAGAATCTTCTACTAGAAGAAATAGTACTTCTAGTATAAGTAATAATATTATAGAAAGAATATTAAATAGACAATCTCAATATAATCAGAATATAGAAGAATTAATTGATCCAGAACAAGATTATGATAGATTTCAGACCCATAGTTTACAATTATTAAGTCCAGAAAATTTATATAATAGAGGTTTTATTAGAATCAAGAACTCAATTTTTTAGACATACTAGAGAAGTATCAATACAGTGCTTAGATGGACAAGTTAGAAAATTACCATTAATTTCAGAACAATCTAAAAAAGATTTAAAAAAGAAAAATTTTAGATTTATGCATTTAGGTTTAATAGTAATAGGAGTTAAAGGTTTAATGAGAAAAAAAATTTAGGAACTAAAGTTTTATTAAACAATTTATGACGGAAGATTTCAAAATATAGAAAAAGGTATGATAGCTAGTACAGAAGTAGATATGAATAACAATATAGGAATAATATATTGTAATCCAGATATGTTTTGTACAATAAAAGATTTTTCAGAAGAAATTAAGATAGGCATACAGACTCATGGATATGAAGAAGTAAAGTCAGGAGAAAATTTATTGATAAGCATAGGATTTTTAGGAAGATGTAGTAATAGTTCCCAGACTAAATATAAAGTTTATATAGATAAGGTTATAAACTTAATGAGTAGTAAAGGTATAAAGATGATAAAGCCAAAGACTTATGATTCAGAAATATTAACAGGATTAGAATGGAATTTAGATAAATTTTTAGAAACTCAAGACCCAACAATAACTCCACAAGAAGCCATAACATATAGAAATGTTTATGGAAAAACTAGTTTAAGATTTGGAAATTACAATACTATTAACAATAATGATTTTGAAACAGAATCTAATACTAATAGTGAAGAACAACAAGAGCAACAAAGACAAGAACCATTCATGAATGCAGTAGAAACAGAAATTATAGATAGAATTATTTATCCAAAAGAATTAGAAATGGATTTATCCCCAACAGAATTATTAAAATTAGAAGATCATTTATTTTTAACCAAACAAATAAATGAAAAAGAATATTTATATTATGATAGTCAAAAGAATATAAGGGTAGGGGAAGACATATATGAAATAGATAATAAGACAGAAATGTCAGAATCTAGTAATTATAAAGAATTAGCAGATGAAGAAATGAAAGCAGAACCAGAAACATATACTTATAATGCAGGTTATCCTCCTAGAAAAGCTTTTAATCAATATGATGATAAAGGAAAAAGTTATATTTCCAGATGAAAGGTTAGACCTTTAGAACCAGTTATAGAATTTCAGACACCTCATAAGGCTCAGATATTAAATATTACAGCACATGATCCTCAGACTTGGAATAATGTAATAGAGGTATGGAAGAATACAGTTATAGGAAATTACATTAGATTAGCTCATAATATGGATGCCGTAGAAATGTATAAGTATTTAGAGACATTTTTAGGAGAAAGTGCTAAAGCTACTTGGGAAGCATATAAAAAAGATAAACAAGAAGATTTTGAAGCTATGGTAGCCTTAGGTAATAATCCATATAATTTTGTTTTTAAAATTCATGAATTATTAACAGGAGCAGACCCAAATATAGGACATACTGTAATACAACAGAAAGCTATTAGAGATTTAGAACAACTTAGTATAAATAGATGGACAAAAGGTAGAGAAGTTAAATAGTTTTTAAATGAATATCATTATTTAGTTTCTATTTCAGGAAATACTTTTAATCAAGAATTAGGAAATAAATTATTTCATAAATTACCAGGACCATTAGGTTTAGAAATAACGAAGAAATGGAATGAGATTTTAACTAAAAATAGACCAGATTATTTATGGAGTATAGGACATAGAACACAATTTATTATGAAATGTTTAGAAGAAAAGTGTGTAGAATTACAAATTCAGAATCAGCTTAAAAAGACAGATTATAAATTTTGTAAAGATATTTTTACTCCTCAGACTTATGGTAATAAGTTTAAAGAAAAAGATAAAAAATATAAAAAGAAATATCAATAAAAAAGACCTACTAAGAAAAGATATTATCTTAGGAAATCTAATAGAAGAAAACCTTATTTAGATTAAAATAAACATGTAAGAAAGTATAAACCATAAAGAAATTATCCTAATAAGTTAAATTGCTATGTATGTGGAGGTTTAGATCATTTAGCAAGAACTTGTCCTAAGAAGTTAAATAATAATGATAAAAGAAGTACATTAATAGAATGTACTAATGAAGATTTATTAGAAATAGATGAATATATTTCTGATAAAGAATCAGTTTATAGTATAATATCTATAGAAAATTTAGATAACCAAATCAATTTAGAAAAAGATTCAGATTATGAAAATTTTATACAAGAATTTTCTAATATTCAAAATTCCTCAGATTCAGAAGAAAATACAGAATTTATGAATATAGAATCAGAATTAGAATGTAATCATCAATGGATAAAAGACATAGGTTCAGATAGTATACCATGTTATATTTGTAAATGGTATCCTAGTAAAGCTGTAAAATTAAAATGTAAAATATGTTATAAAGAAGCTTGTAAGAACTGTTTAATACAGAAAGAATTATTAGAACCTGAAGAAATCAAACAATCAGAATTAATTCAGATAGAATTATCAGAAATAAAGATTCTTAGAAAAAGAATTGAGAATTTAGAAGATATGCAGAGATATATATTACAAAAATTAGAATTTTTAGAATCTAATAATAAGGGTAAAAATCATGAAATAATTCCAGAACCAGAATTAGTTCAAGTTTTTTGTAATTCAGAAAAATTAAAAAGTATTAAGGTAAAATGTTATGTTAGAATAGAAAATTATGAGATAGTTTGTTTAGGATTAATAGATTCAGGTTGTAGTCATTGTATTATTAATAAAATAATAATACCAGATAAATATATAGTAAAATCAAAAGAACCTATAGAAGCCCAACAAATGGATGGGAATTTCTATAGTAACCAAAATATATTAAGACCAGCAAGAATTAGTTTTGAGACTGATTGTGGAAGAAGTACAGAATATAGCCTACCAAAAGATTCAGTATGGGTAAGAGATTTATCTTTAAATACAGATTTAATTTTAGGATAAAGTTTCTTATTAAAAGATAATGGTAGTATAATGATTAGTAAAGATTTTTTACAATTACAGAAATTTATAATTTGTGCTCCAAATTATAGTAAGAATATCCCATCAGAGTTTGCTGAGAAGCGTGGTGGAACTAGTAAAGACAAAGAGTGTGAGTGTAGTAGAGAAAAAGAATGTCAGTTAAATCATTTAGTATTAGATGAAGAAGATTTATTATTAGATGAGGATTTAGGATTAGAAAATTATTATGAACAAATTAAGGAGGAAGATGATTTAAGATTAGAATTTGTGGAAATAGAAAAAGTATATGATTTATTAGTAACAGAACAAGACATAGAAAATATGATTAGTAAATTAGAAAAATTAGAAATTTTAGGTGAGAATGTTTTAAAATTCTGGGATAAAGATAAAATTTATTGTGAGTTAAAGATTTAAAATCCAGAATATATAATTAAGACTAAAAATATAGAAGCTACTAATCAAGATATTGAAGACTTTAAAATGCATATTACAGATTTGTTAAAATTAGGAGTAATAAGAAAGTCAGATAGTCCACATAGATCAGCAGCTTTCATAGTAAGGAAACACTCAGAAATAGTTAGAGGTAAAAGTAGAATGGTAATAAATTATAAAAGATTAAATGATAATACTATAGATGATGCTTATAATATTTCAGATAAGACAATATTAATAAACAGAATTCAGGGATGTAATATATAAGTTTGACTTAAAGTCAGGTTTTTGGCAGGTAAAGATGCACCCAGAATCAATAGTATGGACAGCTTTTACATGTCCAGAAGGTCATTATGAATGGCTAGTTATGCCATTTGGTATTAAGAATGCACCTAGTATTTTTCAGAGAAAGATGGATAGTATTTTTAGTAAACATAGTAGTTTTATTATTACTTACATAGATGATATTCTAGTTTTTTGTAAAAATAGAAGAAAACATAGAGGTCATTTACAAATATTATTTTCAGAATTTATTAGACATGGTCTAATTATAAATAAGAAGAAAATGTTTTTATTTAAAGAATATATAGAATTTTTAGGGGTAAATATAGGAAAAGGACAGATAGAACTTCAACCCCATATAGCTCAAAAGGCTTTAGAATTTCCAGATAAGTTAGAAGATTTAAAACAGTTACAAAAATTCTTAGGATTAGTAAATTATGCAAGACCATTTATAAAAAATTTAGGTAAAATTGCAGGACCCTTATATGGAAAGACATCTCCCAAATGACAGAAATATTTTAATATAGAAGATATAAAATTAGTTCAAAAGATAAAGGAAAAATTAAAAGAATTACCTAAATTAGCTATGCCATTAGATACAGATTATCTAATCATAGAGACAGATGGTAGTATTACAGGATGGGGAACAATTCTAATTGCAAAACCCAACAAATATTCAGATAAAGATACTGAGAAAATAGTCAGATATAATAGTGGTAATTATAAAGAAAAAATAAATGCTAGTAGCATAGATTTAGAAATATTAGCAATAATTTATGCAATAGACTCTTTTGAATTATTTATTATTTCTAAAAAAGAAATTACTATAAGAACTGATTGTGAAGCTATAGTTAGTTTTGTTAATAAAATGAAGTTAGAAAATAAGAGAAGTAATCGAAGAAGATGGTTAAATTTTATAGACAGAATTACTAATACAGGAATAATTTTTAATTTTGAACATATTAAAGGTAATGATAATAAGATAGCAGATATTTTAAGTAGAATCATCAAGAATAAAGAATATGACTAATATTTCTTTTCATATGCAAAGACCCAGAGGTCCAAGGCCAGGAATGCTTCAAAGCACTCCAAGCTCCTCTTCACAGACTAATGTAGCACAGACTTTTGATAAGATAAGATTTGGTAATATAGAATTGTTTTGTTTTCCTAATAGTAATATTAGTTTTAAACTTTTGCCCCATATTTCAGTAACCAGATCAGAAAAATGTATTTTAGACAATTTATGGATTTCTTATAATAAGAATCCTAAAGACCAAAAATACTTTTTAGCTTGTTTAAATGCTTTGTCATAACATTTTAACCAAGATCATAGAAAATTAAATGTTATGTAGTTTTACAAGGCAGATTACGAGGAATTTACCATACCTGGTTAGAAGTAGCAGACTGTATTAAAAATTTTCCAAATCCTTTATATAAAGGTTTTTATTCTATTTCAGAAGCATTAGATGAGTGTAGAAAGTTTTTAGGAATTAATTATTTTATAGCACCATCTTTAAAGAATGTTTCAGATGATCAGTTAGATTTTTCTTCAAAGTTCTGTTCTCATTGCGAATGCATGAGTAAGAATTTTAAAATTTTAAATGAATCTAATCAGAAACTTCAGCAAGAAAAACTTATTTTACAGCAGAAGATTTCTGATTTAGAGCAAGAAATTATTAGATTAAAGATTTCAAATCCAGATTTTAGTCAAGGTACTATAGAGCCACAGAAATCTATAGCTAGTCCAGTTCAAACGGAAACTGGTAAAGACTTATCAAATCCGTTGATGGCTATGAACTTGCCAAAAGTTCAACAGACTCAGGAGACTGTTGATTCTCCTACTAGACTTATTTCAAAAGAAGACCAGACTCAGCTGGCTGGAATTTCTGCTACTAAACTGATAAGCCCATTGGACTTAAAGCAGAAAAATCCAATAATCTTAGACTAAGAACTTTACCAAGATGCTCAAGATCCTAATCAGATTTCCCAATCAGATATACAAAGACTCAGACAAATGTTTGACAAGATTGAAGAATTTGAGCAACAAGTTAAACAAAGAAATACAAGAAAGAAGAAAAAGTTGCTTGTAAAAAAGAAAAATCGAGGAAAAAACATAATAATAAGATCAAGAGATAATTTAGAAGATGAGGATAATAATCCAGATCAATTATCAGAAGGTGGAGACTCACTAGATACTATTGGAGAACTCAATTATGCAACAAGATAATTGAGAAAGAAGATGGCAGACAAAAAATAGTCAGAATTTCAATCTCCAAAGACACGTAGAAAGAAAGCCAGATAAAGACTTCAGTATTCAAATCATGGCAGAAAAAGATCAGATAAGACTCTCCAGAAAGAAGACACTTGGATGAAGATTAGAAAAGATTTTGTACGAAAGGATAATTTGATTCCTTTCTTTTAGAAAAGTTTTTTGTTATTATTCAAAAAGAAAGATGCTCTTACTTTAATAAAGTAAGAATAGATAGGCTCTTTAGACTTTTGTAAAAGTTTACTATTTTCTTTTTGAAAATTTGTAAAGCAAAGATTCATTTTGCTATCCATTCACGCGGTTTCTCTGCCTATTTAAGAGAAGCCCAATTCATTTGTAAGAAAGAGAGAAACTTTCATCAATACAACATAGAGAGTTTACTCTCAAAGATGTTTTAATTTTCCTTTCTTCCCGAAAGGGAAATCCTTATCTTTCAGTAATATAATATCCCACAAAAATATGTTTTAATTTTTATATATGTTTGAATGTTCTAAGGAATGGTACTAATAATCAATATTAGTTCCAGATCCTATAAGAACAAATGTTAATAGTTTATTTTGAAATTTGAAAAAATTTTGAATAGTGTTATATTCAATGCCGAATGCAACCCCTGGCATTAATATAATATCAAAATTTTGGAAAATATTTTTGTAAATGTTTTATAAATGGTTTATGTTTCATACTGAGTATATGATAAGAGCATGTCTTAACTTCAAGTTTTCAAAAGCTGTTTTAAAACAAGTCCTGAGTGACCTCCCAGAAAGCATAAAGGCCCAGTGGAGAGGCTAAGAAATGCTAATAGAGGAGAGAAAGGGATACTGTTTTAAAATTATTTTCTAAGGAATTGTCTGAAAAGTCCTGTCCTTATAAAATAGAAGTTAGGCCAAATTTCATATATCTCAGATGGCATAGTTTTATCATTTCAAAGAAAATGATTTTGAAAATAGTTTTGAAAGTGTTATAAAGAATACTGAATATAACCCAGAGTATTCTTATAATATCAAAACTTTTCTTTTGATATCTTTGAATGTGATTTTTATTTTTAAAAAAAAAAAAAAAAGTCATAAAAAGGGATATTATGTTATGAAAAAGATGAAAAATTCATAGTTAAGGAGAGTACTGAGTAGGAATTTTATAACAGTTGTTTCAACCGCCTTCCAATTCTGTTAAACAATCTTTGTTTTTCAGGACCCCCCTTCTATTGGTATCAATATATATATATATATATATATATATATATATATATATATATATATATATATATTAATTGTTTTTAAAATCTTCTTAATTTAGTTTTCGGTGTTTTTATAATTGAATATTTAGGAAATATTTGATTTTTTTTGCCTATTGTATATTTATTATATATTAGATATTTATAGAATTAGAATATGATATATATATATATAGTAACACGCAAAAAAAAATTAGAGTGTTATATATATATATTATCGTTTATTTTCTCCATTAAAGCGTTTATAATATAATTAATTTACCACCCCTTTAAATAAACCAATAGAAAAGCATAAATAATATAAAAAAATAATTGCAATCAAAGTCCTAAATTTTCCAAATAGTGAAAACCAGTTCCACTTAAAATAATTTAAATATATATTATCTTTTCCTTTTAGCTCTATAAATTATAAATCAAACTGAGCGACCAGTTTCTGACTTAATGATCTGTTTTATAAAAATAATTTCTTGGCAACTTAGCTCCACCCCCATTAAATTAAATTTCATTTTTCTCTCCCATATTTTCAACAACACAATATTTCATAAAATAATATTACACATAAATCAAAAAAGAATTATTAGAACCTAATAATAAAGGAAAAAATCATGAAATAATTCCAGAACCAGAATTAGTTCAGGTTTTCTGTAATTCAGAAAAATTAAAAAGTATTAAAGTAAAATGTTATGTTAGAATAGAAAACTATGAAATAGTTTGTTTAGGATTAATAGACTCAGGATGTAGTCATTGTATAATAAATAAAAGAATTATACCAGATAAATATATAATAAAAGCAAAAGATCCAATAGAAGCACAACAGATGGATGGTAATTTTTATAGTTACCAAAATATATTAAGACCAGCAAAGATTAGTTTTGAAACTAATTGTGGTAAAAGTACAGAATATAGTTTACCAAAAGACTCAGTATGGGTAAGAGATTTATCTTTAAATGCAGACTTAATTTTAGGATTAAGTTTCTTATTAAAAGATAATGGTAGTATAATGATTAGTAAAGATTTTATGCAACTACAAAAATTTACAATTTGTGCTCCTAACTATAGTAAGAACATTCCATCAGAGTTTGCTGAGAAGCGTGGTGGAACTATGTTAAAAGGCAATGAAAAAGAGTGTGAGTGTAGTAAAGAAAAAAAATGTCAGTTAATAGAAGAAAATGAAGAAGAATTTGATGAATTAGGATTAGGATTAGAAAATTATTATGAGTCAATTAAAGAAGAAGATGATTTAAGATCAGAATTTGTGGAAATAGAAAAAGTATATGACTTGTTAGTTACAGAACAAGATATAGAAAATATGATTAGTAAATTAGAAAAATTAGAAATATTAGAAGAAAATGTTTTAAAATTTTGGGAAAAAGATAAAATATATTGTGAACTAAAAATAAAGAACCCAGAATATATAATTAAAACTAAAAATATAGAAGCAACTAATCAAGACATTGAAGACTTTAAAATGCATATTACAGATTTATTAAAATTAGGAGTAATAAGAAAATCAGACAGTCTACATAGATCAGCAGCATTTATAGTAAGAAAACATTCAGAAATAGTTAGAGGAAAAAGTAGAATGGTTATAAATTATAAAAGACTTAATGATAATACTATAGATGATGCATATAATATTCCAGATAAGACAGTATTAATAAATAGAATACAAGGATGTAATATTTTTAGCAAGTTTGATTTAAAGTCCGGATTTTGGCAGGTAAAAATGCATCCAGACTCAATAATATGGACAGCTTTTACATGTCCAGAAGGTCATTTCGAATGGTTAGTTATGCCATTTGGAATTAAGAATGCACCTAGTATATTTCAAAGAAAGATGGATAGTATATTCAGTAAACATAGTAATTTTATTATTACTTATATAGATGATATATTAGTTTTTAGTAAAAATAGAAGAGAACATAGAGGTCATTTACAGATCTTATTCTCAGAATTCATTAGACATGGTTTAATTATAAATAAGAAGAAAATGTTCTTATTTAAAGAATATATAGAATTTTTAGGAGTAAATATAGGAAGAGGGCAAATAGAATTACAACCTCATATAGCTCAGAAAGCCTTAGAGTTTCCTGATAAATTAGAAGATTTGAAACAGTTACAGAAATTTTTAGGATTAGTAAATTATGCAAGACCATTTATAAAAAATTTAGGTAAAATTGCAGGACCATTATATGGTAAGACTTCTCCAAAAGGACAAAAATACTTTAATATAGAAGATATTAAATTAGTTAAAAAAATTAAAGAAAAGTTGAGAGAATTACCTAAATTAGCCATGCCACTAGATACAGATTATTTAATAATAGAGACAGACGGCAGTATTACAGGTTGGGGAGCAATTTTAATTGCAAAACCCAATAAATATTCAGATAAAGAAACTGAAAAAATAGTCAGATATAATAGTGGTAATTATAAAGAAAAAATAAATTCTAGTAGTATAGATTTAGAATTATTAGCAATTATTTATGCAATAGATTCTTTTGAGTTGTTTATTATTTCTAAAAAAGAAATTACTATTAGAACTGATTGTGAAGCCATAGTTAGTTTTGTGAGTAAATTAAAATTAGAAAATAAAAGGAGTAATCGTAGAAGATGGCTAAATTTTATAGATAGAATTACAAATACAGGAATAGCTTTTAATTTTGAACATATCAAAGGTAGTGATAATAAAATAGCAGATATTCTTAGTAGAATTATTAAGAATAAAGAATATGATTAATATTTTATTGCAGATGCAGAGACCAAGAGGCCCAAGACCAGGAATGCTGCAAAGCACTCCCAGTTCTTCTTCTCAGACTCAGACTAATGTAGCACAGACCTTTGATAAATTAAGATTTGGTAATGTAGAACTAGTATATTTTCCTAGTAGTAATATTAGTTTTAAAACTTTGCCTCATATTTCAATAACCAGAACAGAAAAATATATTTTAGACAATTTATGGATTTCTTATAACAAGAATCCTAAAGATCAGAAATATTTCTTAGCTTGTTTAAATGCATTATCAGAACATTTTAATCAAGATCATAGAAAGTTTAAATGCTATGTAGTTTTACAAGGTAGATTACCAGGAATTTACCATACCTGGTTAGAAGTAGCAGACTGTATTAAAATTTTTCCAAATCCTCTTTACAAAGTATTTTATTCAATTTCAGAAGCATTAGATGAGTGTAGAAAGTATTTAGGTATTAATTATTTTATAGCACCATCTTTAAAGAATGTTTCAGACGATCAGTTAGATTTTTCTTCAAAGTTTTGTTCTAATTGTGAAAATATGAATAAAATGTTTAAAATTTTAAATGAATCTAATCAGAAACTTCAGCAAGAGAAACTTATTTTACAACAGAAGATTTCTGATTTAGAACGAGAAATCATTAGATTAAAAATTTTAAATCCAGATTTTAGCCAAGGTACTATAGAGCCACACAAGTCTATAGCTAGTCTAGTTCAAACGGAAACTGGTAAAGACTTAACAAATCCGTTGATGGCTATGAACTTGCCAAAAGTTCAACAGACTCAGGAGACTGTTGATTCTCCTACTAGACAGACTCAACATGCTATTAATCCTGTTACAGATCTTCAAGACCAGACACAGCAGACTCGTACTTCTGCTACTAGATTAATAAGCCCTTTAGATTTAAAGCAGAAGAAACCAATAATTTTAGAATCAGATTATCAAGATGCCCAAGATCCGAACCAGATTTCTCAGTCAGATGTTAGAAAATTAAAAGAAATGTTCAATAAGATTGAAGAATTTCAGCAGCAATTTAAGCAGAAAAATACCAGAAAAAAAGAAGAAGTTATTGGTAAAAAAGAAAGATAGTAGAAGACGATACATTTTACAAAGATCTACTAACAATTCAGAAGATGAAGACAACTCAGACTGTAATAAAGACTTGGATAATTGTGCAGAAAGTGGAGATTCTTTAGATACAATTGGGAGACAAAATTATGAAACAAGATAAGAATCCCATAAAGAGAAGATTATGGCAGACAGATGACAGTCAGATTTTAAAGAAAAAGAGACACGTGAAAGAAGATTAGAATAGATGTTGACAAAAGAATTTTTCTTTTAGAAAAGTTGTTTGTATTGTATAGAGTTAGTCAAAAAGAAAAAGAAATCTTTATTAAAGTAAAGATAAGTTTTTTAGACTTTTGTAAAAGTTAGGATAGATTTTACTATTTTCTTTTTGACAAATTGTAAAGCAAAAGATTCTTTTGCTATTCTTTACGCGGTTTCTCTGCCTATTTAAAGAGAAGCCAATTTATTTGTAATAGATATAGAGTTTTGATATAAAAATACAATATCAAGTTCTCTCCAAAAAATGTTTTAATTTCTTTCCCTTCCCGAAAGGGAAATCCTTATCTTTCCTTTATCTTTTAGTAATGTAATATCCTACGAAAAGATTTTCTTTTAAGTAATTTTGTTTGAATGTTCTAAGGAATGGATCTAATAATTAATATTATTTCCAGATCCTATAAGAACAGATGTTAATAGTTTGTTTTTCAAAAGTTGAAGAAATTTTGAAAAGTGTTATATTCAATGCCGAATGCAACCCTGGCTAGAATATAATATCAAGATTTTGGAAACTGTTTTCGTAAATATTTTGTAAAAAGATTTTATGCTTCATACTGGGTATATGATAAAAGCATGTCTTAATTTTGAGTTTTCAAAAGCTGTTTTAAAATCAGTCCTGAGTGACCTCCCAGAAAGCGTAAAGGCCTAGTGAAGAGGCTAAGAAGCGCTATAGAGGAGAGAAAGGGATACTGTTTTAAAATTATTTTGTAAGAAATTGTCTGAAAAGTCCTGTCCTTATAAAATAGAAATTAGGCCAAAGATCATATATCCCAGATGGCATAATTTTATCATTTCAAAGAAGATGATTTTGAAAAATAGTTTTGAAAGTGTTATAAAGAATACTGAATACAACCCAGAGTATTCTTATAATATCAAAACTTTTCTTTTGATATCTTTGAATGTGATTTGTTGTTTAAAAAAAAAAAAAGGATATTATATTATGAAATATGAGGATTTATAGTTAAGGAGAGTATTGAGTAGGATTTTTATTAACAGTTGTTTCAACCGCCTTCAATTCTGTCAAACAATTTATTTGTTTTTCAGAAATTGAAGTATCTAATTTAAATAAAAAGATTTTAAAAGTAGAAGAAAATAATCCAAATAATAGATGAATTTTCAAATATATTGATAGAAGAAGAATCAGAGACAGAAAAAGAGATTGATTTAATGAATACTATAATAGAATGCTTACATAATTGGCAAATGAATAGAGGAGCATATAATGTAGCTTGTTATTTATGATTATGGTATCCAGTTAGAAAATTAAGAGCAAAATGTTTAGAATGTTATAAAGAAGCTTGTATAAAATGTTTAGAAGAAAATAATTTTATTGAGAAAGAAGAAATTAATACAGAAATTTTAAAAGAATTGAAATTTCAGAAATAAGAATTCTTAGAAAATGAATAGAGAGTTTAGAAGAAATGTAGAAATTAATAATAAATAAAATAGAAATGTTCTATTTTATAAAGGTAAATCAATAGAAATTGAAGAACAAAGTAAATATTGCTTACAAAAAGAATATGTACAGTAGTTTGTAATCCAGAAAAACTTAAAAGTATTAGGGTAAAATGTTACATAAGAATAGGACAATATGAAATAAAATGTTTAGGATTAATGACTCGGGATGTAGTAATTGTATAATTAATAAGACATTAATTCCAAAACAATATTTTACTTTTAAATCTGTGTTTATTATTATTGAATCTGGAGATCACGTTCGATATGTAATCCGTCAAAAGTCAACATGATTATTTGCTTTTGTAGACTTCTCTAGACATAAATTCTCGATTAACATGATAATTTTGCTTCAGTTTCTCTTGTAGAACGGTTTTAAATTTTCATATAATCAAAATGTGTGTTATATCAAGACGAGTAGTACCAATGTTTGGAAATCTATGCTTCTTTTGTCATTCAAGGTATATTTAAAAATCTCTCATTTTAATATCAAGGAATTATAAATGGAAGCAAATGTTGAAAGTTGCACATCAACTTGTTATTTATGGCTCAATGTTCTATCCATGTCATCTTAACATTTTTGCATACACTTATTTTTAACATTAATCTAATAATTAATATTATTTCCAGATCCTATAAGAACAGATGTTAATAGTTTGTTTTTCAAAAGTTGAAGAAATTTTGAAAAGTGTTATATTCAATGCCGAATGCAACCCTGGCTAGAATATAATATCAAGATTTTGGAAACTGTTTTCGTAAATATTTTGTAAAAAGATTTTATGCTTCATACTGGGTATATGATAAAAGCATGTCTTAATTTTGAGTTTTCAAAAGCTGTTTTAAAATCAGTCCTGAGTGACCTCCCAGAAAGCGTAAAGGCCCAGTGGAGAGGCTAAGAAGCGCTATAGAGGAGAGAAAGGGATACTGTTTTAGTAAGGAATTGTCTGAAAAGTCCTGTCCTTATAAAATAGAAATTAGGCCAAAAATCATATATATATATCATATCATATCCTAATTCTAAAAAAATCTAATATATAATAAATATCGACAAAAAAAATATCAAATATATCTTAAAAATTTTCTTAATTTAGTTTTCGGTGTTTTTATAATTTGAATATTTAGAAAAGATATTTTTTTTGCAGATATTTATTATATTTTATATATATATATATATATATATATATTTAATCTCTTAAAAATTTTCTTAATTTAGTTTTCGATATTTTTATAATTGAATATTTAGAAAATATTTGATATTTTTTTTGCCGATATTTATTATATATTAGATTTTTTTAGAATTAGGATATGATATGATATGATATATACAAAAAAAAAAAAAAAAGCCATCTCCGTGGCCGTGTCATGATTTATGTCGAATTGGATAGCGTCAAGATTTATGTCTATATTTATTATATATTAGATATTTTTGCTAGCGTGAAGATTTTAAATTTAAAATCATCTTAATTTAGTTTTCGGTGTTGTTATAATTGAATATTTAAAAAATATTTGATATTTTTTTTCGAATTGTATATTTATTATATATTAGGAGCATGTTTGATTCCCATTCTCATTCTCATTCTTCTACTCATTTTCAACCACACATTCTTCAATAAAATAATATTTTCCATCACATCAATAACTTTTCAACCACATATTCACCATCATTACATAAAAAAAAAAAATGCATTTTCTTCCAAATAATGTGCATCAAACGGGCTCTAGATATTTTTAGTATTAGAAATTGTGTTAGAAAATTCAGTACATTTTCACCTCTCATTAATGCGTTCAGTGTTGAAAAAAGGAAATGGATGAGAAAAAAGGGGAAAAAAAAGGAGCTCAAACAGGACTAAATTTTCTTCTATTACACATTTTTTCACGCTTTCACATTACGCTTTCACGCAAAAAACGATATCGTATTGGTAGACGATACAAATTATTGACACCTGATCCAAAAAAACTCACTGTTCTATATAATTAGGATTAGGATTAGGATTAGAATATGATAGGATTAGGATTAGGATTAGAATTAGGGTTAGAAAATTCTCCTAAATATCACTATTTAAAACATCATTTTTTTTCCCTCTTAATAATGACCATCAAAGATTGACTTAAACGTTGATTGTCATGACTAACAATCAAAATTAAACTAATTAATCACCCAGAAATCAAAAGGTTACTGTAGTCAATTCACACTAATTGATTTCTCCCAATTATAAATCAAAAATTAATTTAAAAAAAGTTCAATTCCATTTCAGAACCCTCGCTCCCAAACATCTCCAGCCGTTCTTCTCTGCCGAATGAAAAACCCAATTCATTTTGGAACCCTAGTTCTTCATCTATACTCCAATTGCATAATCTAGGGTTCTATTGCCCTAGAAAAGATATTCGCTTTTATATAAAGTAGTACATATATACAGTTTGTGTCATTGTTGTCTTTGTTAAATAGAATTTGGAGATGGTATCGGGTTCAAGAACCGAGGGCGGTCCTCAAATTCTATCGGCGGGTGTGCGGAAGACCATACAGTCAATTAAAGAAATCGTGGGCAATCACTCTGATGCCGAAATATACGTTGCACTCAGAGAAACCAACATGGATCCTAATGAAACCACTCAAAAATTGCTCAGTCAAGGTTCCCTTTTTTTAACTTTTTTCGTTGTTTAGACCCTTTTTTGCCTTGGCAAATTTTTTTGATTTGTTTTGTTTTTAGTGCATATGATTATTGAGTTTTCTTGGTTATGTGGGTGGCGGAGGTGGTATTAGATATAAAGCTAATGGCTTAGGTCCCAAAGTATGTCGTAGTGTTGAAGAAGCGTTTCTCACCGTAGACTTAGTATTGTTAAATAGGATCAATCACATGCATTGCCTTGACTAAAGAGGAATATATAATCCAGGCAAGGGAAGTGAAAGCATGGTGTATAGGTTATATTTTGGCACCATCAAATATATTACTGCCGAGTGCCGGATTGTGTTTACATATGGTGACCAGTGCTAGTATTGTGTCCTTGATTTCTTGATAGTGTCAGATACACGGTGTTCAATTTGATCTTTTTTAGTCTAAGGTAACTTCAGACGGATATCCATCTTACCAATCAATTCTACACGTGGCTGGTGAAAAGTTCATTTTGGATGCTATTGAACTCTGAATTCTCCGAAGGCTGTGAAATTAGACATGCCTAATGCTTTGAACCGGATAAAATGTCAGAAAGTGTCATGGTTGGTGGTTTTGATCATATTAAATTTAATGTAGCAGTTGTAAGTGACATACTAGTTGGTGATTATATCCAAACTCATTTCACCCCTTTTGAGTTGAGGCTATAGAAACTTTTCTTGGATGTATCAGTTTAAACAGGATACAATGTACCTTAATATAATTGATCATTCTTTAAGAAGGAGATATTGTTGGTGGATGTGATTCAATAGAGGGGCCAAGGCGACAATTGTAGATCTTGTCATGACACATAACTTAAAGATATATTGGATAGTTAAAAAAGTGGTTAATATCGTTAGGTCGTCACGGACAATGGAGCAGGAATGACTAATCCCATATAGTTAAGAATGGAGTTCACTTAAGAATGTATGGTCTCATAAATCAAACAAAATTGAATTCCTATAAATAAATGGATGAATGATGTTGACACAATTCCCTTCCATTCTTCTGAACCAAAGCCAAGTTAACAGACTTTCAATACAAGTCAAACTTTATCCTACAAATTTTATGCTTGAGATGATTTTTGGTGATGCAGTTAGGTAGGGGGTTGATGGAAGATGACGGTCTTTTAGCACTTGGAAATTATCGAGCAATACATTTTTCTTTCCGTATAAAAGAATTTGATAAAATAATTTATTTTGTATATTTAGCCTCCGTTTGACTAAATTTATTAATAATGTATAAATGACCAAACTTTATTTTCAACTACACATATCTAATAGACCCACATGTTCTTATCCACTTACACACCACTCATTTCTATCTTTTTATAAATTAAATCATTTATAAATTCTTCCCAAACAGAGGCTTAATGTTGATTTGTCATGATTAACAATCAAAATTACCTAATAATCAACCTCATCATCAAGGTTACATTAATCAATATATATGAGTCATTAAATTCCCCTAGTTATAAATCAAAATGTAATTTAAACAAGTTAAATTGCATTGATAAAACCTAAATCGTATTCAAAACCCTTGCTCCTAAAAAACTCCAGCTGTTCATCTTTGGTATTATTATGTCTACGTTCTGTTTTTTGGTTTATTCTTATTGCAACACGTTTCTCACCCTTCCCACTTGTTTCTACTCAGATCCATTTCATGAGGTGAAGAGAAAAAGAGACAGAAAAAAAGAGGTATCATGTTTGCTGCATATTTTATTCTCATATTTTATGTGGATCAATTTTAACATATTGTGTGAATTAACTTCAAACCTTGTTTTATGCTTATTTCCCATTTCTTTCTAATTCTTAATTATTTAGTTTCATTACTTGTAAGGCTTGCTTTGCTTGAGATTTTAAATTTATTTAGCCATCACATGTTTATTTCGTTTCATCAAAATTATACCAGTTCAATATTGTGATTTATGATCACTTCTCATGTGATCAACATTTAAAATAAGCTAATTTTTGGAATTCTGCCTCAGGTTTCAGGATATAAGAGTTCTGTTGCTGCAGAGCCCAGTATAAATTCTGAGGTTGTATGCTTACCAGTGAAATCAAATGCACATTTTGATCAGAATGCTCAAAGAGGTGGATATACTCGAAATGTCTTACCTGGTAATGCACTCTCATGTTTGTATGATGCTTTCAGTTGCATATGCAAATTCCATATTTGAGTCTTGAAGGAAATAAAGCATCAATTCCACTAGCTCTATGTTCCATTTGGAGTCCTTAGGCATATTCCTTTTTAAAGCTTGTGGGAATTTGTAGAATTGTATAACTGGTAGCTTTTGATTTGCTTATAGACCAAGATTCCTAGTTTTTCAAACCTTTAGTTATCAACATCTAACCACGACTTCTGAAAACATTGTTTATACTTGTGAAAAGCGAATTCTTGAGGATGTTATTTATACTTTTGAATGGCAAATTCTATTTTCTTCTTGTTTTCATCACTGTTGATAGGATCTTTTTGAACAAAATAAAAAGTTTGATTTGCCACAAGAAACATAAATAGATTAACGCAGCAGCAATTACATTACACCCAATGTTTAAAAAGTCCCAATTTATGTACCGAGGTGTTTCACCTTTGGCTACAGTCGTAAGCTTCGATGCGCTTAAGGTGCAAGCTTCTGCAATTAAGTAAAATATTCAAAATAATTTGATAACATAAAAATATGCTTATTATAAATCATAAACCATTGTAAAACTTTATAAAATCAGAATTTTAGTAGATTTTGATAAAAGTTGTTGAAATATGTGGTTGAAAAGTTGTGGGTTCCATGAAATGTATGGTTAAATTTAATCATTGATTTTGACTTGAGATTTTAATTTACACCAAACAGGGGCTTAAGTTAGTTAAAATATTGATTCTAACTTAGTTTTGAATTTGAATGTATTATATTATAAAAAAAATCCTTAACCCAGAAACTTTTTAAGTTAAATTTATCTTTAGTTTCAAGCACACCTTTCTCAGTTCAGGCCTCTTGTTGTTTTTCATTCTCCATCTAAGACAACCTGCAAACTTCAGTCCAATTTAGACTCTGTCATCACCTTCTACATACTGTATAATTGCGTTCTATTTGCCACGTGGTATACAATTATTTGGCATCAAATAATTTACCTCCCTTTTGGGCAATTGTTAGTGTGATTAATTTTAATATATGCATTACAATGGCATTTAATTATTATTAGTATTTCTGTTACTTATTTTTTATGCAGAATCATTTTTGTCTATAGTTTACTCAATTCACATCATAACAACTTGTGTTTCATCATGTACCATGAGGCTCGTACGCACTCTGTTCTTTGATAGATCAAATCTCACTAGATGCAGGTGCTAGCAAAGAGTTCCGTGTTGTTCGAGACAATAGAGCTCACCAAAATGCCAGTAAAGATTTAAAGCATTCACAGATTTCCACTTCTACCAATGAGCGGGTTTCCTCCGATCTTGTCATGAAGAGGTAGACATGATCAAATTATATAGTACACTTCTATGTGGTTGGTCATTTTTTTCAGTGTAGGCTTTTCAAGAATGTAATGGTTTGTTAAGTTGGTCAGAAGCTCTGTGCTTTTAATTGAATTCAAGTAGTACCCAATGTGTGAGAGTGCCCAGTTGACATACATTAAGCTGTCTAATATGCATTCGGTGAATGAATAAGTAACAGGAAATTGTACTATACTTGTGTGATCATCTTTTTAGTTTTAGGTACTTATTCTCGTGTCTAGTTTTCTTTGGCTGCCTTGAGCCCTTTTGGCATGCAGAAAAGTCAGTTTGCTGTTTATTATTCGATTTCTTAAGGGGATTTTTGATGTTTAAAGTATCGATTGATCCCTCCTATTCTCCTCACTCCCCCACCTGTCGACCCAAATTTTTATCTTATGCGTAATAGGTATATTGAGATTTTGGTTGTTACAGCAATTCAGCGGGGACTTCTGGTCATCAAAAGCCATCAATTGCTCACCATTCATCTCAAGCTTTAAATGGGCCTGCTGATTTGCGGCCTAGGCAAGCTAGGGATGCAACATTTGGTGGTAATGATAGGAAGAATTTGCTTGGGGAGAAGCGGCTGCCAGTTTCACATGCTGCATCACGAATGCAAATAAGGGCGAACGAGTCTCAACCGCGCTCGACAACTTCATCTAGTAGTTCTGTGGTCGGGGTTTATTCATCCTCTTCGGATCCTGTTCATGTACCATCACTTAGTTCTAGATTAGTTACTAATATTGGGGCAATCAAGCGTGAGGTTGGTGTTGTTGGGCCTCGTCGCCAGTCTTCTGAGAATTCTGGTAAGCCTTCGTCTTCACAAAGCTCTTCCTTTCCTGTTATACAATCTGGACGAGAAGGCTACTCAAGGGAATCAACCCGACCATCTAGTGCTATTTCGAAAGGTGACCGACCGGCAACTGAATCTGCCATACCAGGCCCTTATTTGAACAGATCTTTTTCAAGTAATCAGCATGGTAGCAGACCTCATCAATTTGTGAGTCGTCAGAAAGGTATACTGTTTGGAAGATAGAATATTTATCTAGATGCTTTGAATTTATTTAACTGGCCAGTCTCTAAAATTGTTGTGGTTTTAGTCTGCTTGAGTTGCTAGTTATTTTTATTTGGATGTATTTGTGTCTTGTTTCTAATATTTTCTGCTTATAATATATTTTGACTTGTAATAGTAGTTCTACCCTTAAGATTTACATTTACCAGAGTCCAAAGTTGCGGATATCTGAACACCTCAGGATGTGAAAATATATTTCTATATGCATTTAAGGAATCTCTTTAAAGAGAACAAATGAGAAAGATCTGGGTAGAAACTGCTGGGTGCTGTTTTTGCTTTAGATTCGACTCTTGTTACCTCCTAGTACAGCAAGTAGTCTCTTGTATAGTATCCTTTAATGCTTTCAGGCACACCTACCTTTATAATTATTTGCCAAAATACTTACTGGAGTCTTCTTTTTATGTAGCTCTTCAGCCTAACAAGGAGTGGAAACCAAAATCAACCTTGAAACCAAGTGCCAATGGACCTGGGGTTATTGGAACTCCTCCAAAAATTGTTTCTCCTCCTGCTGACAATTCTGAAGACTTGAAAAAGGAAACAGATCAGATGCAAGATAGTATGTCTCAATTTAACATCTCTGAGAATCAGAATGTGATCATAGCTGCACATATTCGTGTATCTGATGCAGACAGAAGTCGGCTGACTTTTGGCAGCTTGGGGGCTGAATTTGAATCTGCAGTAGATTCAGTTTTCCACATAGTTGAGGATGCTGAAGAATCAAGTACTGAACCCTCTCGAAGGTTTGTTTGGTAGCTATTAATTTAATTTTTTCAGAATGTGCTCATAGTTGGAAGACTTTACATTTTACCTTTGTGTTGTTTTGAAATTAATCGTCACGAGTGCTCTGTCTATATCGTTTAAAGCCTTTTTTTTTTGGAAAATTAACGTTAGCACTTAGCTATAAGGGCACGACATCCTTACTTGGGTAGTAACAACTTCCACTTTTCCTATGTGCTTAATTTTTTTCTAATGCAACTACAAAACTTTGGAAGAGTTAATTTCGAAATATATGAAGCACTTGGGATGACTCTTGAATTTTAATGCAAGTGTCTCCAGTTGGGAAATGCCACTGGTAGCTTCCTTTTAAGATACTTGGTTCTTGTAAAACAAAAGCTGGTTTGGATTTCTTGGGTTAGAGTAGCATGAGATTTGAATTATTTTCTAGATCTTTGACAGCTTAGATCCCTTTTTTTTTTTTTTTTTTTTTTTCATTTTCTCCTGTACTTTAATACTGCGTATGATTTACTAGCAGTCATAGGTGAATTGATAAGTGATTATAATGGCAGTGTGTTAGCCTCAGTGACAGAATCTTCTACCGAGGAGCCAGCTGGTGGCAAACAGTTGGAGTTGATGGATGTCCATGTCAGCAAGTCTCGATCTAACTCTCCTGCATCAGGTGCAGCGTCTGATTATCAATTGTCTGAGGAGAAAGAATCTTCAAGTCCTGAGAACTTTGACAACTATGCTGATGTTGGGTTGGTTTGGAATAACAGTGCTTATTCTCCGGATATGCTTCAAACGCAAGATACTTCTGAATTGCCTAGCTTCTCGGTGAGTCCAGTGTTTACTATGACTGAACTGCTTATCTTAGAGATTTTTTGTTGTGTGTTTGATTTGATTGGTTCTTCATTATTCTAAGCAGGAATGCAATTATTCCTTCTAATTGTCCTTGTCCAGATCACCATCCTTATTACTTTTTCGTAATGATTTCCACTCATGCAGTCATATGAAACCCAGATGGGATATGATATGCCATACTTTCGTCCACTGGATGAAACAGTTCGGGGACCTGTTTTACCGTCTCAACAGGAGGTAGAATTATTCTGTTTGATGCAATAAAATAAATTTACCCTCCCTTTCTATTTATATCTCCCTCTCCCTCTTCCTGTCTCTCTCTCTCTCTCTCACACACACACAGAGACACCCCTCCACTGATCCCATCTGTATAATCTTGTAGTTGTTAAGTTCTGTTTATCTTATTGACACCTAATAGAATCTTAAAAGGAAAATTTATTTTTCTCGTCTCAAGTTTATTTCTATTCCATTTATCTTTGGCTGCCACATATCTTACTTTGTACTGCATCGGACTGGTTATTTTGGTATTGTTTTGATTGCTTTTGTTCTCAGGTATTGGGGCGTACAGCAAACAGCATTCCTGCATCCTCTATTCCCATGGTACAACAGCGACAGCAGCTGGTACAACAGCAGCAACAACAACAGCTTGCCCAGATGTACCCCCAAGTTCATGTCCCTCATTTTACCAATCTTATGCCATATCATCGGCAGTTCATCTCTCCTGTCTATGTTCCTCCAATGCCCATGCCTGGTTACTCTAATACTTCTGCCTACCCCCATCCATCAAATGGAAGCAGTTACTTGGTGATGCCCGGAAATAGCTCTCATCTAACTGCAAGTGGTCTCAAGTATGGAGTCCAGCAATTCAAGCATGTTCCCACTGGTAATCCTACTGGGTTCGGGAATTTCACTAACCCATCTGGTTATGCTATCAACCCTCCTGGTGTTGTTGGAAGTGCCACGGGGCATGAAGAATCATCTCGGCTCAAGTACAAAGATAGCAATCTTTACGTTCCAAATGTGCAGGTGAATATGACTGCCTCAACTTTTGTTTTTTAATACAGGATGTATTATATTAATAAGTTACATGTGTAGCTTAATAGTTTGTTCTACAGTTTAATTACAGTGAGGTTGATGGTGAGCACAATATCTTTTTGTTTTTGTAGGAGTTCTATACAATATCCTTATGACTGTTGATGCTTCATGCTTCTGTAGTAACTAAAATCTGTCAACTGGAAAATAGATTAACAAAAGTTTAAGGTCGTTATATCATGTTACACAAATGTTGTGCTATCTATTATTCCTGGTCTCATCCTGAGGCATATGACATAGGAACCTCAAATTAAAAAGGAATATGCTATTGAAACGTCTAGCTTTTATTGTTTGCTAACATCAATTCATTCAAATTAGAAGCATGTAGCAGTGTACATGCTTTAGAATTATTCTTTCTCCCTATAAAATGTTTGCCATGGTTTTGAAAAACCACGGCATTCTTTATTTGTTATCTTCTGACTTGGAAATACACAAGAAAACCTTGTTTTTCTCTTCTTATTCTTCGAAGTATTTTCTTCTTTTCCTTGCTTCTCGGTGGTTCATTTGAGTATGGATGATGAAGTTGTGTTCCAATTTTGAATATGTTTTGCCATTCTGATTATAATTTTTTTCGGGTTGCAAGATTCATTTTTTATGTTTTTGACGTTACAGGCAGAGACGTCTGAAATGTGGATACCCACGGGATCTTTCCAGTCTGCAGCCCACTTCTTATTACAACATGCCTGGGCCAACCCCTCATGCTGCTTATTTGCCATCTCACAATGGCCACACCTCGTTTAATGCAGCTCAATCTTCTCACATGCAGTTTCCAGGCATGTACCATCCTCCTACTCAGGCAACTGCAATGGCCAGTCATCATTTGGGGGCTGCCATTGGCGGTAATGTTAATGTTGGGGTTGGAGCGGCTGCAGCAGCACCCGGAGCACAACCGGCTGCCTATCAGCAACCTCAATTGGGTCATCTGAGTTGGCCAGGAAACTTCTGAGTTGCTCTGGCCCCCTTTGGATCCTAGGGATTGGCACTGAATATGAAATTCTAAAATTTTGTTATCAATGTGAAGAACACTTTGTCTTTTCTAATTAAATGCTGTCTTTCTAATCAATGCATATAGATGTGTTGAAATTTTGTCCAGCAAATGATACGAGGAAAGGCCAGCTTACATTGCCCAAAAACCAAGTTCAGCTCTAAGAAAAGAAATCAATAACTTGGCTAGACCTCGATTTTTAGCTTACCCTCATTTTGTTCTGTACAAATTTCTTACAGTTGCAAGATGTGAATTTGCATATTTGAAAAAAAAATGGATTAACTATCAAATATCATCTTTACAGCTTGAACCACTGCAAAGAAAGTAAAGGGCAAAAGGGGGTCTTGGATCTGAAGACTTGTTTTGAAAACTGGAGCGTTCTACTTTAGATTGTCTTGTACGTGCGAACATCAAAACAAAATGGCGACATCTCGATCTTCCTTTTGCAGAGGGGAAAAGTTAGAGGGTGGGATGTTCGAATTCGTTATCGGGATCACCAACACATCGCCCTTTTAACTCTTTTATCATTGTACCCACGCTCTTCTTTAAGCAAAAATAAAGCAATCCCACCCTATGTGGATTGGTGTTAGCCATGACAAAAGTGTTCGCTTCTAATATTTTTGTGAGTGACAGAAAATTGATAAATGAACAACACAATGACAGCCCACGTGGCAGTCTCTTTCTAAGAGACTTGATTGAATTCCATAATTTGATGTCATCAAGTAATGATCCCACTTTACATAGACCGTTGTTCATCAATGCTATTGCTAAACATACTATCAAGTCTAATTCTCTAGACTCGCAAGCCTATTTGAATGGACGGGCCTTAGTAGGTCACTTCTTACTCTAGGATATCAATTACTTTAGGTTGCATCGGTCAAAGTACTCGGAAAATTGAAGAGTTAAATATGCAAATGAGAAATTAACACACAGACTCTTCGAACGACGTGTTTTAGACATCTATTCAGCCCTTGTTATGTTTTGAAGAATATATGATTAAAAAGTAAGAAGATTTTGAATTTATGTGTAAAATATTTTATTGTGTGTTTGTATAATTAAAATCGGTGTGAGAAATAAATTAAGAGGGTATTTCGTATTGATTTTAAAAATTAATTCTCAATCAATTTTCATTTTCAACCACACATTTTTCAATAAAATAATATTTTACATCACATCAATAACTTTTCCTCATTTTTCAACAACACATTTATCATCATATCACTATTCAAAAATCAATTCTTATCCCCAAAAATAATATCAAACACCCTCTAAAGTAAAGAGGGTTCAATCTAAGCCCCTGTTTGATACCCATTAAATTAAAATTCATTTTTTTTCTTATCAATCATACATTTTTTTAATAAAATAAAATTATACGTAAATTTAAAAAAATTTCCTATATTTTAACCATACATTTTAAAAAAAAAAATTATTACTATTTTCATTATAATTTAAAGAATTAAGTCTCAAGTACACTCTATTGTGACATGATTATTGACACTCCTCTCACATGTGTGGGGTCCATGATTATTTTAATTGTGGGTTCTACCACTTCACATGTGAGTAAAGTGTCAAACTCTATGTCAATAAAAATATATTTGTAGCATCATTGTAATTTAAAATAACAATCTCGCTACTCGTACAGAAGATGTTGACAGAAGAGGTTGACAGAATACTCACATGCGAGGGCCCCATTTCTTTTTTTGGACTTTTTTATTCACATGAGACCCACTCGCATGTGAGTATTCTGTCAACCTCTTCTATCAACCTCTTCTGTACAAGTAACTTTATTCTTAAAATAATGGAGTCAAACAGGGATTGATTGTGCTGGTTGTACAAGGCAACAGCTTTGTTGACACAAGATCGATGATTTGGCTGCAGGGTGATAAATGGCAAGTTGTCACGCGATGGCTGTTTATTGTCAAGGCCACGCGCCACCTGTGAATACTAGACCATAAATTAATGGCGTTCGTGCAGTCTGTCACCGAATCTAAGCAAGAGTTGTTTTTTTGGCCCACTTATGAAGCCAACATCCGTACACTGTTCTCAGTTTCTTGCTGCCTTAATTCATTTCATTTCCACATCTATTCATTTAATGTAGTAATTTTATGGTAATTAGTAATCAAATTTGCACATTTCTCTTAGGGTTAGGGTCGATTTCAAAATAGATATAATAATTTAAAGATATGATACACAAAAATTGTTAATAATAAAGGGTTAGAAAGTAGAAAAGAAGCTCGATGATTGAAAATTATACAGATACACATAAATGATTAATCAATAATACGACTATTGTATAGTCATATATAAATTCGAGTGTGTATATAATTAATATGAACCATAATTTGATAAATCGCTGACATAAGTTAATAACATTGATTTATTACATGCTTTTTGAACGGCAAGTCAAATAAACTTTAACTTTATAATTGGTATGTATGCGTTAGTATGAATTAAAAGTGAAAAGAGGATTGATCGTAAAAGAGTTAGAGGTGTAAAACGGATTGGAGGGCACTTAGCGGCCTGACACATCTAGAAATTGTGAAGTACAAGAGGGATCGAATCGGTCTTGTTGTGAAGATTTGATCTGATTAGAGGTGCAAAATGGGTTGGCATAGACTACTTATAAGCCTAACACGCCTAAAAATTGCCAACCTTAAAAAATATGAACCTAAGTGACAGGATCGGTTTATTACTTTTCCTTTTCTGTTATTTTTCCAAATAAACAACAAAAAATTTAACGAGTTCCAAGGACTTCGACCAGGTAAAATTTGGCTCTATTACTCGATTCCATTCACACTTCTAGCTGTGATTTACCAAAAAACACTTGCAAAAAGAAGAAAGGAAATCCTTTCTAGCGATCTATAAAGAGATGAAAATATTTTTCAACCTTCCAAATAATCCTAAATCGACTTGAACGTTAACGTGCCCGTAACTTGTCACCTGTTAATGTTATCACCACATTTGTCCTGTTGTATTCATGTCCAAACAAAAGTAGAATGATTTACAGGGTGCAACGTGCTTGGAGAAAAACAAGTTCCATAAAAGAGCATGCATATTGCCATAGTGCACTTTAGCCTATTCTTACATCAACATGTCAAATCTAATAATATGGTGGAGACTTGAGTCTAATTCCACCTTGCATGTATGTGGTGGGGGACGGGACGGTCGAGAGAAGATTGTTATAATGGACGATGTTTCTTCTTTAATAATATCTTACAACTTTAATAGGAGGATATGTGGTCTAATCTCTTGTCACGTCTAGTTACGTATTTTGTTGTCTGACTGTAATTATTATAAATGTCTTCCTCGGAGCATGCCAATACCTATCCAAAATTTATTTTTGAAGTATTCGGTAACTCGTTGACATCTCTATGACAAATTTTACAAAAAGAACTTTTTTCTTCCATGGATTTTGCATATCAAATTCACATCTAATCTAACATGTATGAGTTAGTGTAGTGTGTGTATTCTCAACTAGGTCATTATTCCACTATCTGCATGGAATAATTTTGTGTACCCTATACAATGCACCCATGATCTGAAAAGAATCTTAAGCTAGTCTTCACAATATTGATTTTTATCTCATGTGTGTGTGAAATATTCATATTGCATGGTCCATTGCACTTTATTTCTGGGGATTTTGTCTCCATTTGTTCAAGTACTATAAATTACTGCAATTTTTGTTTTCTCGAGTCACTCTTATTTAAACAGTCAATTTAGCCTCTGGTGGATCCTAAAATGAAAGATATTGAGATAAAAGAGCGGCTGCCCTCGAATTTTTTTTTTGGAGTTGAGAATAGCACAAATATTCATAATGATTAAATAACCTGTACAATTAAAATGATAGAAGTTTGAAATACATATTATTTTTCATTCTTAAATTGCTGCAAAAATGAAAAAAATTATTAACTCGGAAACGCTCATCCTACCAATTACAGCAGTAGGCTGACAAACTGAAATCAGAACTACTTTTTAATTGTATTAGGCTGCTCGAAATCAAATTCAAATATGTAGACAAGAATTTCTATCTAATTTCGAGGCCTCAACCCATGCTACCAAACAGTTTCTTCAACAATTAGACAGATCTACTACAAGAAGTGAAAGCACTTCGTTGCTATTGACAATTAACAACCCCAGAAAGAACTAAATATACAACTAAACCAGCAAAACGGACAAAAGAAAAACACCTTAATATCAAAACAAATCACAACTTTCAACAACTCTCTGAATTCAAATCTTAATTAACTAAAATTCATTTCCAAAGCCAGATTTTCGATTTTCCAACTAAATCTGTACTTATATCTAACATGCTATAATGAAAAATTACAGTATACTTTATAGATGTTATATCCAAAAATCTGTACTTATATCTAACATCTAACATGTTATGTCCCAAAATTGTAAAGTATTTTAAATAAAAAAAAAAAAAATATGGTTGGTCCTAGGATCCACCAGGTCCACTGGTGGGTCTGCCCCTGGATCGAATACTTTCATGCTATGATAATAGTCATTAAGTAATTTACAATTGTGCAACTTTTAAGTATGTTGCTTTCAACCCGTTATTATTTTCGTGAATTTCTCACGTGTACGAATCGTCACAAGTAATATAACGATAAGTAAAATATCGTTCACACGAGGACTTTGAAAGTACTAAAATTAGCAATCCTAACTTTACTAGGACTACTAATATGGGAAAAGAGAATTTTATCTAATCAAATTAATTACTAAACTTATATGAAATTAAGTAATCTACGTAGTGTGTTGGGCAATCTTAACTTTTAACTTTAATTTGATATATATATATATATATATATATATATATAAGTGTTAGGTCTCACAATTTCACCTAAGTTGTTCTCTTTAATCTGGTTTTTCAAGTTCAATTCTAAGGTTCATATTCGATCAAATTCACTAAATTTAACTAATATGTGTCTCTCGAGTTCAAATTAATCATATATAACTAAGTTACTTACTATGCCCCTGTATGATGTAGATTAAACTAAAAAAATTTAAGTAATTTTTGATAAAAGTTGATAAAATGTATAATTGAAAAGTTGTGGGTTCCATAAAATATATAATTAAAATTAATTATTGTCTTTGACTTAAAATCTTAATTTGATTTTAAATCAAACCAAACCAAACAAGGGCTGTATCTCTATGTAAATCTGGATTAGTCTTAACTAAATGGATTAAATTATCTAGGAAATCAAAGACCAGCCTATCTCCACCTTTTATCAAATTGTCAAATTTTTATTACGTGCTCTAGATTAATAACTTGTCTCTCGATTTGTTACAATCCACAAATTATAGAAATATTGGCCAAATATTCTCAAGTGTTAATTGAAGAAACATGATCAAAACTTAGTAACTTAAAAACGCAAAATTGGAAACTTGAAATTAAAGGTTCAAAACTACTTTATACCGTTCATCCCAACGAAAATTTAGCAACCATATAGAAGAGGAAAAACAAATTAAAGAAGTACAATACATCCATCGGGTTTCAAAGGAAAATAAGAAAGATTCTTAGAAGTTTAAAATTTAGTGACGAATTTTAAACGAAATAAAGTTTAGTCATCAACCATAAAACTAAGAAAGTTCGTTCAATAACGACCATCGTTTTAAACCCTAACCTTTCTCTACTTTAATCTTTTCTTTATCCCATAAATCTTAATTAAATAATCTTTTATCATTTCAATCCTCCATCCAAATGCTCCCAAACTCCCCACTCCAAGTAAAGGCTAAGAGCCTCGAGTGCTATCATTGTGCATATAAGCATCACACTATGTGTCCACACACCTACACACGCGTGCATATCTAAAATTATTATTAAACGTATATCCATAATGACCTTTTCCCTTTATTTTATTAATAGATCACATTAATGACACATCATTTTAAAGAAATAAATATTCTGTTGAAGCTACGTTTCTGTTTTCAGGATTATCGTCTATAATATTGTTGAAAATTGGACTTTAGCATAATTAATTTGATTAAATTAATTAATAGGGCTAATTGTTTATCCTAAATCGCATGTGCATGCACACACACTTAGGGAATATACATTGTTGGATGTAGAACCCAAGTAATTTACAGGACGTCCGGGGGTTATGTGGTAGCCCCCCATTTGAGGGGCGCCGCTTAGGGAATATACATTGTTGGGTGTAGAAGTTGAGTAATTTACAGGACGTCCGAGGATTGTAACAGCAGAACAACCCTAATTTACAAGGAATCGCTTTGCTAGTTTGATGTATAACTAAGTTTAAACTACATAATACCTGATGAAAAAAATTTAAAAATTGTTATGAATAAAACTTCTTTTCATAATAGCAAGAGAAACATTACTATGAGGAAATTAAATTAATTAAAGAACACATGATTTAAAGTAGTTCACTCAATGTAAAACTACGTTCATTTATTGCTTTAGAGTTTCCTAATAATGAAGAAAATGATGATTTTGATAAGTAGTTAGATCCATCTATAGTGATGCTCTATATAGGAATAACCTCCATGTAATCATAAAAAATTGATTCCAACTTGACAAATTATAAATAAGAATAAACTCCGCATTAGAGTAATATAAATTTTCTAGATCTCCTCTCAAGGAACCTACTTCCGCATTATTTGTTTATAAAAAAAATATGCCTCTGTCTGGTCTCATTATTTTAAATTATAATGGATGAAATAATATTTTTTTGGAGAATGACTAATTAAAAAAGAAGGAAAAATTTTTCGATTTACGTATAATATTATTTTATGGAAGATTGTATAGTTAAAAATAATTTTTTTTTTTTTTTTTTTTTTTTTTTAATTTTTTAATGGGGCCAAACGGGAGCATATATTACCTTAAAGGTTTAAGATAAAATATAATAATTTTTTTTTTTTTTTTTTGTCTAAAGTTGTTTGGGAAAAAAATAAATGCTATATTACTTTAAAGGTTTAAGGTGACTTTGGATAGTCCATTTTTTTTTTTTTAACTATATTTATATCTTTCTTTCTTTTTTAATCAATATTTATACGTTCAATTTGACATGCTATTAATTATTTATTAATGCATTTCATACTTTATCTCTACACCACTTACGGTGAGATAATTAAGTCAAAACAATAATTTTTGTAACTACACCTCTATTAGTATATAATCTCCTCGTAGTAATAAATTAATTTTGTCCCAAAATAATAATTATAGAGAAGTTTATTGTATTTGCAAACTCATTATCTCTTTGTTCTCTTTACTAATAAAGAGGAGTTGAGATTTGCTATCTAATTTGACTATTTATCCAATAATTCTTGACACATCATTAATTTAGTGGGTTACTGATGAAATTAATGAGGGTAAATTTGAGATAATATGTCAAAAATTAATTGAATGAATGGTAAAATTGGACAGCAGATCTCGACTCAAGAAAGAGATTCACTCTAAAAAAATTTATATAAAGAAGAAATAGTAGTGATTATATGAGATAATCGGACAGGGCTGTACCTAAATGGAGGAAATAAGAAATGTTACAATATCTCAATTAAAGACTAGGGGGAAATGTCCGCATAAAATTTTGGGAAAATTACAACAGGAGTCCCTAACCTTTTCAATTTTCGCAAACTTTACCCTAACATTCAATTTGTGCAAACAAAGATCTCCAACCTTTCATAAATATGCAGCAAAGGTCTAAATGGATGAAAATCATATGACCGTTACTTGACTTGGAAAATATAAAAATTGAATATTTTGATAATTTCAAGCAAGGGCATTTTCGTTCATCCCATATAAATTAAATTTAAAAAAAAATAAAAAAGAAAAGAAAAACCTTCTTCTTCCCCCTCTCGGCCTCTCCCTCCGCCACCCCTCTCCAATCCCCACCCCTCACCCCATCCCCAAAAAGAAATCAGAACGGCGAAACCAACAATAGTGTTTCCGGCCAACATCCAACCTATAATTCCGTCATAATTTCTCCATATCATTTCTCAATAATATATAAGCTTCAATCCGAATTTTCCATTCCTTCAATTGTCACATTTCCCTCAAAATTCCTATCAGATTCCTTTCTACCATTAACCAAACTCAATTTGTTAAATTTTTCACTCCGTTCACGCAATCATTCACAATCCAAATATTTTGCATTGTACTAGTATTTTTCAAAAACCTCATTTTCAATTCGTTTTTCACATTTCAATCACCCCATCTTTCTAATTCCTACAATAATTTTGCTAATATATTTTCTGGGCCTAAGGGAAGAAGTCTTTCGAATGGAATTATGTTTTAGAAGAAACCATCAACAATGGGATTGAACATGCGGAGGTTGTTGTGGTGTTATTGCAGCAGCTTGGGGCAAAACACAAGCACTTAGAAGGTACGTGGAGCTGTACAATTCGAAGGGGATTCATGCTGTGATGTTTTTGACTTCGGTCAGAGATGTACTTTCATTTGATATGGGAATAAGATTGGAAGAGAGGGTAGGGAAATTTATCAGTGAGCTAATTTCCCAGTTGTCAAAAAAGGATGGATGTGTTGAGATTGTTTAGCGGTGGCCGATGATTTTCTATTTTCTGGTTTCTATTTGGGGATGGCGTGAGGGGTGGAGATTGGGTTTTGGAGTGGGGGTGGGGAGAGCGAGGGGAAAGAAGAAGGTGGTTTTTTTTTTAAAATTTAGTTTATAAGAGATTGACAAAAATGCCCCTACTTGAAATTGTCAAAATATTGAATTTTTATATTTTTCAAGTCAATAACAGTCAATGGATGATTT
Source organism: Osmanthus fragrans (assembly GCA_019395295.1). NCBI lineage: Eukaryota > Viridiplantae > Streptophyta > Magnoliopsida > Lamiales > Oleaceae > Osmanthus > Osmanthus fragrans. The sequence goes on along the minus strand of CM033341.1, from coordinate 24,912,964 downwards.
TCATCCATTTGGACCTCTGTTGCATATTTATGAAAGGTTATAAATTTTCGTTGGCACAAATTGAAGGTTAGGATAAAGTTTGCGAAAATAGAAAATGTTAGGGATTGCTGCTGCAATTTTTCCTAAAATCTGTTGTATCTTTTGACATTGGAAAATATTGAAAATTTCACGTTAATTCTTATGTGAAACTTTCGTTTCGAACCCTATACAAACAAACCCATTAATAAAAAAAAGTCTGCGTAAATTTTAGGCATGGTGAGTGCTGGATCCATTGTATTGCACTGGGTGGGGTGTAAGCGGTCCGACTTTATCGATTTTTGACAAATTTTCAAACCAAATCGTTTACACTAGTTTGAGAAAAACCCAAACCTAAACAAAACCATTTTGAACGGTTTGAAAAAAACTTAAACCTAAACCTAATGATTTGGTTCGATTTTAAACCGCCAATTCGCCGTATATTTTTTTGGTCTGTCGTCCGATTTTTAATCGCTGATTTCACCGTATATTTTTTTGTCTGTCTACTTTTATGCCATTAATTTAGGAGCGGACATTTTTTTTCAAGAACCGGTGGAACCTAATCGAAACCATTTAGAAAAATAATTTGATTTTGGGACAAATTATTAAGAACAAACCAGTTCCGGTCCAATTTTTGGTTCTAGTATGGGAACCGCCGGGAATCGGACGATTCTCATAAGATTTTTTTTTGGTAAAATATATGATTCAATTTTCAATCACTTTTATAAAAAATAATAAGGTTCTTTCTTCATTTTAGATTTCAGCACTTTCTTTTTCTCTCTTCTTATAATTATTTGATTAACTGATTCTTAAGTCAAATTAGAATATTGGGTAAATCTATACCTAAATAAATTTATTTACAATATATAATTTCATTTCTAAGATCCGAAATTTTTATTTTGTTTTCACTTTGATTATATAGTTGTTGATCCGATGAAAACTTTTCATTTAGATTTCTACAAATTATAATCGACAGAACCAGAAATTGCAATAATTTTTTAAAGGATATCTAATTCAATGTAGGATTTTGATTTTGATTGAAATTTGTTTAATCATTGGAGTACTATGCAGTTTATATAAATTGATGATTGTTTGGTGATAGTAATTTATATGGAATACAACGTGAGACTACTCGATGAATCGTTTCAAACTTTCAGTTTAAAAGCTTATGGAATGTATGAGCCTCATTTAAAAATAAATAAAAAGTCCAACACATACAAGTTTCAATTTAGAAAATTTCATTTTTTTTAATTTTTATATATTTTCACTAGTTCGATTTGGTTTTAAACCGCAATAAAATTTCTCAAACTTAAACCTAACCATTTTGGTTCAAAACTATTTCGTTGATGAGTCCACGTGGTACCAAACCGACGATTTCCAAAATGCGGTTTCGACTTGATTTTCTGATTTGGCGATTTTTGTTTACATCTCCCTCCATCTTCCTTTTCTGGTTGGATGAATTGAGTTTTCTTAAGGAAATCAAAAGTCTGAGTGTTTTCTTTTGTGGGAGTGTGAATCGGTTGTGGCAGAGTTGAGTTCTTCTGGTTCATAGATTTGTGACTACAACTTCCTTAGTTCTTTGAGAGGGTTCTTGAGTGGACGTGAGGTTTCGACGTTGATACAGACGGGTACAATAATTTGCGCCTATGGTTGATTGAAACTTCGATGTCAAGTGGGGTAGGTTTGAGTTTGTAATATTGAAATATTCTCCGATCTGTTTAGATTTTGATCAACTTTGTATAATAGTGGTATCAGAGCCTTGTAAGGTTATTCATGGAGCTTCGATCGAAGTTTGGACCCTGAACAATTAACTTTCAGTGTTCTCTCTTTGTTCGATTCAAATATGTTGAAACCCTATATCTAAATTTTTTATGCGATCTAGTGTTTGCGGTATCTGATCTTGATTCTAAAGTTGCTACTAGTGAAGAGACCACGTTCTCTCTATTCGATCTCCAACCCTAGTTTTGGTTTCTTGTGGCCGAACTCGTGATTCTTGGTGATCTTTTAGTAAACCAAAACTTGTATTGACCATTTCCTCATCATATTGTACCAAGGTTGGATTCCAAATGGTCAAATCTTCAGACCACCACTCTGGTTTGCAATTCTTAGATCATTAACCATACACCTGAGTTCTTATATTTTTTTCCTGTGATTATTTGCTATTTTACTAATGACTTGCTATTCTTGGTCACTATATTGTTGGTTAATTCACTATACTTTGTATTCATCCTTGTGTCTCAAATTGAGTCGTGACCTAAGAACTTAATTCTCAAGGAATTTTGGTGAATTTGAACATCTTGGGTGTGTTGTTGGTATTGTGTTACCTTGATATATTATTATTTTCATTGAAATTACTATACTTTGTTGGTATTGGTGCAATACAATCTTTAGTGCTTAATTTGGGTACCTTGTTGTCTTTTAAAATATTTGTAATACATATAGGGATGTCAACGAGTTGAGCCGAAACTTGAGGCTTGGGCTCGGCTCGAGTAAAAATGGTTCGAGCTTTTGCTCAGCCAAAAAATTTGGGCTCAACCAGAGCTGGCTCGTATTTTTTTGTTTTTAAATATAACACATGAAGTTACTTAACTGCTTGTTAGCAAGCAGCTTGCTGCTGCTTCAAAAGAAGGCAACAAGTTGCTGCCTTTCAAAAGAAAGTAGCAGCTTGACTTTTAAAAGGTAGCATGCTGCTGCTTGGAGCTTTTTTTTCCATGGGCTGAAAGTGGTCCGAGCCGATGAGCCACACTAGCTGGCTCGAGCTCTGTAGAATCGAGCCTCGAATTAAGCCGACTTGAGCTTTTCCTAGGTCAAGCCACGGACGGCCCAAGTTGGTGAGACAAATTGACTCCCCTAAATACACATTTGCTAATATTGTTCTTTATTCACACTCGAACTTAGGGAGTCGAGCTTTTGCTTGGTCAAAAAATCTAGGCTCGACCTGAGTTTTCGGCTCAGGTTTTTTTTTTTTTTTTTAATTTCGTGACTCCTTTTTTTTTATGCTCGTAACTCCTTTTTTGTGAGCCGTTCGGCTCATTTGCCACCGCTAACTCTGGTTGTACTTTTTATATGATGGAGACATTTGTTGGAAGATTTTAAGAAGATTAATGGATGAGAGGTGGTTATGAAAAATAACATAGCTTGCAGGGTTGAGGGCATTGATAATGTGGCATTGAAATTTTATAATGGTTATAACTATACCCTTAAAACAGTTAGGTATGTTCTTGAGTTGTACATGAATTTGATTTCAGTGGGAGACTTAGATGGTATAGGATTACAAGGTAAAATTGGAGGTGGTTTATTGATAGCGATACGGATCTCTAGTCATTTTCAAAAGTGTTAAAAAAAAATGGGATCTAGGACACTAAGGCTAACGTAGTACTTTAGCAGATTGTTGAAGCATCCAATGCTGAAGTTGATGCCACTTTAAAATGACCCAAAAGATTGACCCATATTAGTGATAAGGGTCTACAGATCCTTCACAAGAAGGTTGTGTTTGATAAAGACTATTTATCAAAGGTCCCATTTTGTGAAAATTATATTTTGGGAAAATAGCATATACTGCATTTCAATACTGAAAAATATAAGTCCATCTCTGTCTTTGAGTATATAGATTCTGACATTTGGGATCTCTCATCAACTATCACTCAAGGAGGAATTTTTTTTTTTAATCCTTGATTGGTGACTATTCTAGAAATGTGCGGATTTTCTTGTTGAAACAAAAATTTGACACATTTGAAAGGTTTAAAACATGGAAAATGTTGATAGAAAATTAGACTGATAAGAAAATTAAAATCTTTAGAACTAACAATGGTTTAGAATTTTTCAATATTAAGTTTGATCAATTTTGCATAAAAAATTGGATTAAAAGATACAGGACTCTACCATATACCTCTCAACAAAGTGGAGTTGCTGAGAGAATGAATAAAACATATTAGATAAGGTAAGATGCACAATGGTTAGCTCAGGTGCTCCAAAAGTCTTATGTAGAGGAGCTGTAATGACAGCCTCATATGTAATGCCACTCCTTTTAGTGCTTTTGGTGTTAAGACACATGAGAAATTTTGATCTGGCGAGATGCTAGATTATTCCCATTTGAAAACTTTTAGGTGTGCAGTTATTCTCAGTAGAATATTGGGAAATTAAAGCCTAGGGCCTAAAGATGTGTGTTTTTAGTTCACCCTAAAGATGTGAAATGGTACATGTTGTGGGTAAAAGAGTTTAAGGGGTTCAAAATTATTACCAGTAGAGATATCACCTTTAATGAAGCTGACATGCCTTGTTTGAGAATAAATGACTTGAATAGGACTTTTGAAATTGAAGAAAGTAGTGAGGCCAAGCTGCAGGGAAAGCTTTGGTTTGCACCTGAATTTGTTAGTGAAGAATATGTGAATGAAGAAGAGGAAAATAGTTTTGACCTTCTTAATGAAGAAGAAGTTGATGTTCAAGGGGATGAAGGAGATCAGTATGAGGTTTTAGATGATTATCAACTCACCAGAGATGGAGTTGGGAGAGAAATAAATGAGTATTCTAGATATAGAGACTACTTCTCACTTATTGATTAGATCTTTTCTACAAAGATCTAGTCTTTAAGGAATCTAAGTCTTATGCGGAAGCTAGGATTAGTCAACGGTCTGAGAATTGGCAAGCCGCCGTGAGAGATGAGATGTATTCCTCAGTGAAAAATAAGACCTGGTTATTAGTTCCTAAGCATGTAGGTAAGTCTCTTGTAGACTGCATGTGGACTTATAGTGTTAAAGAGAGCAATACTGAGAAGATATCTCTTAAATTTAAGTCTAGACATGTTGCTAAGGACTTTATACAAAAGCATATGATTGATTATAATGAGATATTTTATTTTGTTGTTAAGTATACTACAATCAAAATTATTCTTGCTTTTGTTACTCATTATAATCTTGAACTTGAACAAATGGATGTTAAAACTGCTTTCTTCCATGGTGATTTTGATGAAGTGATTTATATTAAACAACCATAGGGCTTTATTGAAATATCTAAACTTGATCATTTGTGTTTATTGAAAAGATTATTGTATGGCTTAAAAAAATCTCCCGTATAGTGGTACAAAAATGTTTGATACTTTTGTTACATCTGAAAGATTTACTATAAGTGCATTTGATCATTGTTTATATTTTAAAAGAAATGATGAAAATGTTGTAACTGCATTTCTGCTTTTATATATGGATGATATGTTGTTAATTGGCCATGGAATTTATGATATAAATGAAATAAAATGATCTTTAAGTTCTGAATTTGAAATGAAAGATTTAGGTTCTTGGGATGGACATTATTAGAAAGAGATCTAATAAGACATTAATTTTGAAATAAATTGCCTATGTGGAAAAAGTTTTGTCAAAATAAGCTATGTCTAACTCTAAATCAATTTCACAGTCTCTTGCAAGTCATTTCAAATTAAGTTAACATCAATGTCCTATAGAAGAATTTGATATTATGTATATGGAAAGGCACAATGGTCCCTTATGCTAACGCTGTGGGGTCTGTGATGTATACTATGGTTTGTACTATACCTGATTTATCTCATGTCATTAATACTTTTAGCAGGTTTATTGCCAATCTAGGGCTTGAACATTGAACTGATTTAAAATGAAATTTAAGGTATTTGAAGCGGTCTTCACATTTAGGATTATGTTTTAGTGCCTACAATGAAAGTGTAGTACCGAAAGGATTTTTAGATTCTGATTTTCCTCGTGATATAGATAATAGGAAATCTACTATTGCTTATATTTTTACTTCGTGTGGAACATGTGTAAGTTGGAAATCCAACTTCAACCTATTGTTACTTTATCTACCATTGAGACTGAATATGTTACTATTATAGAAGCTGTAAAAGTGGCTTTATGGTTAAAAGGGTTGTTTTCTGAAATAATGAACTTAGCAGTCTTGTAGTTGTATATTTAGACAGTCAGAGTGTTATGCAATTATGTAAAAATCATGTTTTTCATGAACGAACCAAACATATTGATGTTGAATTGCATTTTATAAGAGTTATTGTGTATATAGAAGCTTTACCTTTTGAGAAAAGTTCTACACAATTTAACCCATCTGATATGGGGACAAATGTATTGTCTCTAAACAAATTTAAATCATACTTATAAATGTTAAACATTGATATTGGATAGTTTTTCACTGGTGTAGGTACTATTCTTGGTCCAATTCTGGAGATATATTGAAGTTGTTGCTATCTAGTTGGTTAACTGTATTGAGTATTAAGCTACTTGTATAACCATTGACATCAAGGCAATGATAAAAAGGGCTTGGCCTGAAACTAGAAAATTGGAGAAAAGAGCGAGAAAGGACCAAAACGAAGGAAAGTGAAAGTTCAAGGACCATATTGCAAATATTCAAAAGATGACTCGGAAGGCAAAATGAAGATAAGAAGATTTGAGAGTGTTTGGTATCAATTGGATAAGGAAAGAACCCAAAAGGGTGAAATATAGTCAAAGCATTATCACACATGCTGAAAGGTTTTGCACCGATTTTTAGTCTCATATTGAGACCGATTTTTGACATGAAAAATGATGGAATTCGATGATTATATCTGAAGAACATTTGTATAACATTGAGTTAGATTTCCAAAGAGACTTGAATCACCTCAATTGGACATCAGGAGAGAAAGATATCATTAAAATACTGAAAGCTGTCCGACAAAAAATTGGCAAAACCATGAGGTCGCATGGTTATAAAGACATGTGGCTGCATGACTATTACCTAGAGTTTCAGGATTGAATTACTTTGTTTCATGCGACTACCATGCGGTCGCATAGGTATAAATTGGGCCAAAAATCTTTTATTTCCGGAAATCAACCAAATCAACTATGGAAAGTTTTTGGACGCATTTTTCTCACCCTAAAGTCGACCAGAAGAAGGAAATTCGATTATTCATCATCTTGGACCTCTCAAACACCATTTTGGCAAGAGAAACTCCATGGAAGGCTAATCAAATCTTGTGAAGCAAAGGGAGGAACTCATTCGGGTTTAGAATTTTCATGTCGTTTATTCATCAAACTTGGTATTTATTTTGTTAAATAAACTTCTAGATCTAGGTTTTCATCTTTATGAATTAATCGTGGAATTGTTTTAGCATGTGTTAGATTTTCATAGAATTAATCACGTTCTTTCTATCGAATATTTGAACCATGTGTTGAATTTGTATTTAATTTAATTTATTGGTGTGATTGTTTATTACTTTATGCTACAAGTATATGGTAAATTTGTAATCTTATTTCAATAGATGGTTGTGGGAATTGTGAAGGAAACTTAGAATCTATGAGTATAATTGTGAATCATATTGATCTTGAATGATAAATCTTTCGATTAGAGTGTCGGGATGAAAGCCTCTAATTGCGTTATTAAATTGAATAAATGACATTGAATGATCTGATCCGGGTGAGGAAATTCCAAAGCTTCACAGTCTTAATTTACTAAATTTTATCCCAAAACTTTGTTATTGATTTAATTGTCAACAACCAAATATTCTTGCGAACTTTGAGAGAACAAATCACCACTTTTGAAACCTTTGAATAATTTTTCATCTCCCTGTGGATACGACACCCCAAAACTACACTACAACACCGCGTAACACTTTGGGCGTAATCAAATTATGGCGCCGTTGTCGGGGAGACGGTTTAATAAATTGAAGAATTTTCTAGCAAAAGGGTGACATCGTTCCTTTATTTTTACTTTTAGCTAATTTAATTTTCTTCATTGTTAATTTAATTTTTATTTTTATTCTCATATATTAGTTTTCGTGTTTTATGAACAGGGATTGAAAGGATCAAGGAAGCTCTACCGAAGGACATCTTCCAGTGTTTGAAAATCTTTTTAACCCTCCTTTTGATACTGAATCTATTGACACACATAACACAATGACTGACAGTGAGCACGAAGAGGCACCAACTAGGACTTTGCATGATTATCTCCACCCCTACACGCACATCTACACCGTCATGCATTATATTTCCACCCAATATGCTATGCATGGATCTTAAACCAGGAATGATCCAACTTTTTCCCACCTTTCATGGTCTTGAAAATGAAAATTCGTACGTGCATATTAGGGAATTTGAAGAGATGGTTGCAACTTTTCACAATCAACGTGGTACAATGGATGCAGTTAGGCTAAAAAATTTCCCATTTTCACTCAAAGACCAACCTAAAAGCTGGCTATATTCATTGCGACCACGTTCGATTGAGACTTAGGCTGAAATGACTCAAGCATTCTTTGGCAAGTGCTTTTCCCATCATAAAACAACTGCGTTAAAAAAATAAATTTCTACTTTTACTAAAAAAGAAAGTGAAACTCTAATCAAGCATGAGAAATGTACAAAGAATTACAAGCTTTATGTCCCCACCATGGTTATGAAACTTGACGCGTGGTGAGTTATTTTTATGAAGGGTTGTTACTTAGGGAGCGTCAATTTGTTGAGATGATGTGCAATGATGAATTTTTTCAAAAAGATCCGGATGAGGCTATAGAATACTTAGATGAATTAGCTGAAAAAGGCCCATACTTGGACAGGACCTAGTGCTACTGAGAGCACCAATAGAGCATGACCCGTAGGAAACCAATGTGGTAGTGAAATTTACCAACTTAAGGAGGAAGACAACCTTAGAGCTAAGGTAGAAACCCTTACTAGAGAACTAGAAGCCCTACGCACTAAGGAGTCAAAAACCACTCGATCTGTTTCTTGAGCTGAGATCTTGGAGCCGTGTTTTGTGTGTGGAGGAAGTGACCACCCTGCGCAAGAGTGTGCCATTTATGCTGAGATGAGAGGAGTGTATGAGGAACACTGCAATGCCTTAGGCATATACCAAAATCCATATGCTCCTTATTCTGAAACCTACAATAAGGGGTGGCGGAATCACCCCAATTTTAGCTGAAAATCTGACAATCAACAGCAAGCCCCACCAAACAGGACCTTTACTACACCTTCATCTCAACCTACACCTTTTAGGAACTCCTTAGAGGACACACTACATGCTTTTATAGAAGCACAGGGTAAGACCAATCAAGAGTTTGAGACTATGATTACCCAGGTTGTTGAGGAGAGTAAAGAGATGAAAGCCCACATGTCCAAGCTAACCAATGCTCTAGCTATAGGAGAACGTGGGAAGTTTCCAGCTCAAGCCCAACTAAATCCCAGAGGACAACATATGGCACAAGCTTCAAACTCGGAAGAAAACAACTTTAAGGAAGTAAATGCCATAACCACTAGGTCCGGAAAGATTATAGAGCAAACCAACAGGCCTAGGGAAGAAGAGAGAAACTCTAGCAATTCAGAAGAAGATAAACCTAGCGAGGATGTAGTGGAAATTCCTACTAGAGTACCTTTCCCTCAAACCCTTAAGTCCACCTTGAAATCAACCGGTCAACAAAATGAAATCCTAGAACACCTTAGACAAGTCAAAATCAACCTACCCCTCTTGCATGTGATTTCACAGGTTCCCACATATGCTAAAGTCATCAAGGACATATGCACTGTGAAGAGGAAGCATCATGTTAAGAAAACAACTTTCTTAACTGAACAAGTTAGCGCTGTAATTGAACAAAGGACCCCATCTAAGTACAAGGATCCTGGTTGCCCTACCATTTCTTGCATTATTGGGAGCCATGAGTTTGCACAAGCTCTACTTGATTTAGGAGCTAGTGTAAATCTCATGCCTTATGCGATTTACTTGTTATTAGGTCTAGGTGAGTTGAAGCCTACCTCAGTGGTTTTGCAACTAGCTGATAGATCTACCATGAGACCCAGAGGAGTGGTTGAAGATGTCTTAGTCCAGATTGATAAGTTTTACTACCCCGTAGACTTCTTGGTTCTAGATGTAAAGGTTGATGTAAATGTGAATTCAAAAATTCCTATTATTCTTGGAAGACATTTTCTTGCTACTGCTAATGCTCTTATAAATTGCAGGAACGGTCTAATGAAGTTGTCCTTTGGAAATATGACTCTAGAGGTTAATATTTTCCACATTGCTAAACAGCCACATGAGGAAGATGAATGTCATCAAACATTCATGATTGATGCACTCATTCAAGAAGAGATACCTGCAACCACAGATCTTGACCCTTTGAACTCATTCCTCTTGAATTCTGAATTTCCATCTAATTTTGATAATGAGGAGTACACTCATATTTGTGTTTTTGCTAAAATGCAGGGTTATGAAGCATCACCATGGCATCCTAAGTTTGAAGCATTGCTAGAAAGGACTAGAGGACAGAAACCGTCAAGCATTGAGAGTCCAAAACCAGAACTGAAACCACTACTTGCAGGATTGAAACATGAGTTTCTTGGACCAGGTGATACCTTTCCAGTAATTATTTCTTCAGAATTGGATGCATTACAATGTAAACAACTTTTGAACATGTTAAATGAACATAGATCTGCACTAGGATGGACTATAGCGGACATAAAAGGCATTAGCCCTTTAATTTGCTCACATAGGATTCATCTAGAGAAGGGAACTAGTCCTAGAAGAGACCCACAACGTAGGCTAAACCCCACAATGAAATAGGCAGTGAAAAATGAAGTACTAAAATTGCTAGATGCAGGTATCATTTATCCTATTGCCGATAGTAAATGGGTTAGTCCTACACAGGTAGTCCCTAAGAAGTCAGGAGTCACAGTGGTGAAAAATGAACTGGGTGAAATGGTCCCCACAAAAACAGTGATTGGATGACGCATGTGCATAGACTATAGGAAGTTGAATGCTGCCACTCATAAGGACCACTTTTCCCATCCTTTTTTAGACCAAATTCTTGAGCGTGTGGCAGACCATCCCTTTTACTATTTTCTGGATGGGTATTCTGGTTAATATCAAATTGAAATTGCTTTAGAAGACCAGGATAAAACCACATTTACTTGTCCTTTTGGCACTTTTACATTTCGTAGGATGCCATTTGGACTTTGTAATGCTCCTGCCACATTTCAAAGATGCATGACCAGCATTTTTAGTGACATGATAGAGAATTACATGAAAGTGTTTATGGATGATCTAACTGTCTTTGGAACTTCATTTGATGCATGCTTGTTAAATTTGAAACGAGTTCTAACTCGATGTGAGGAAAAAGGATTAGTGTTGAATTGGGAGAAGTGCTATTTTATGGTACCTTTAGGAATTGTCTTAGGGCATGTAATTTCATCTAAGGGAATAGAGGTTGACAAATCTAAAATTGAATTGATCTCTAAATTGCCTACACCTAAGACAGTAAAAGACATTAGATCATTCCTAGGCCATGCAGGTTTTTATAGGATGTTCATACAAAACTTTTCATCTATAGCTAGACCATTGTGCAATCTCCCCATTAAAGATGCAACTTTTAACTGGACTCCTGAGTGCCAGGAGGCTTTAAAAAATTGACTGAAAACCTAACCTCAGCACCCATCATGCAACCACCTGATTGGACATTGTCGTTTGAAATTATGTGTGATGCTAGCGATTATGTGGTAGGTGCTGTACTTGGACAAAGAAGGGAAGGTAAGCTTTTTGTAATATACTACGCTAGTAGAACTCTAAATAGTGCTCAAATGAATTATTCCACAACTGAAAAAGAGTTGCTAGCTGTAGTCTTTGCACTTGATAAGTTTAGATCTTATTTGATTGCCTCCCCTATTACAATTTTCACAGATCATTCAGCCCTTAAGTACCTTCTTACCAAGAAGGATGCTAAGGCACGATTAATGCAGTGGATTTTGCTATTGCAGGAGTTCGATATCTCTATCAAGGACAAGAAAGGAGTGGAGAATGTTGTGGCAGATCACTTGTCAAGGCTAACCTTTGAGGACCAAATGACCACCTTGCCAATCAGAGAAGAATTTCCAGATGAGAGTTTATTTTCTATTTCTTCTCTACCATGGTTTGCTCATATTGTGAATTACTTGGCTGCAGGTGAAATTCCACAGGAGTGGAGCGCACAGGATATGAGAAAATTCTTGGTTGAGGTACGTAATTTCTACTGGGATGATCCATGTTTATTTAAGTACTGTCCTGACTAGATTTTGAGGCGTTGTATTCTTGATAACGAGATCTCTAGTGTGCTTAATTTTTGTCATACCCATGCATATGGAGGCCATTTTTCTGTGAAAAAGTCCGCTGCAAAAATTTTGCAATGTGGTTTCTATTGGCCCACCTTATTTAAAGACACAAATGAATATTGTAGATCATGTGAACGATGTCAAAAACTAGGTGCTGTGTCTCGACGTAACATGATGCCCTTAAATCCTATTTTAGTAATTGAGGTATTTGACTGTTGGGGGATTGACTTTATGGGACATTTTCCACCTTCTTTTGGATATCTGTACATTATTGTTGCAGTCGATTATGTGTTTAAATGGGTAGAAGTGACAGCTTGTAAAGCTAATGATAATAAAACGGTTGTAAAATTTTTGAAAAAAAATGTTTTGTCTCATTTTGGTACACCACGTGTTATCATTAGTGATAGAGGCACACACTTTTGTAACCGTTCATTTGAGGCTTTAATGAAAAAGTATGGGGTTATTCACAAAATTTCTACTGTTTATCACCCCCAAACGAGTGGACAGGTAGAGTTAGCGAACAGGGAGATTAAACAAATTTTGGAGAAAACAGTGAACCCTAATTGTAAGGATTGGTCTTTAAGATTAAACGATGCAATGTGGGCTTACCATAAGGCTTTTTAGACTACCTTAGGCATGTCCCCATATAGACTAATATTTGTAAAGCCATGTCATTTACTTGTCGAACTTGAGCACAGAGCCTACTGGGCCATCAAACGATTTAACTTCGATCTCGAAGAAGGGGGTAAGCTTAGGAAATTTCAATTAAGTAAGTTAGAAGAACTCTGGAACGATGCTTACGAGAGTTCTAGAATCTACAAGTCCAAAATAAAAGTTTTCCATGATAAAAATATTTTGAGGAGAACGTTTGAACCAAATCAAAAAGTGTACTTGTATGATTCTAGGCTCTACAAGCATCCAGGTAAACTTCGTTCTAGGTGGATTGGCCCCTTTGTGGTGAAACGTGTTTTTGAAAATGGGGCAATTGAAATTGAAAACCCTATTGACGGTAGAGTATTCAAGGTGAATGGACAGCGTCTCAAGATACTCTATGGGAAACATGTGTCTACAGTGGAAGAAATTCCTCTTGAAGACCCTGTTTACCACCCTTGAATCTTTTAGGTATGTCTTTTACCTTGTTTTTTTGTATATTAGTTTCTGCATTTCCCTTTTAGGTACGTAATTCATTTTTTTTTTAAGTTTCTTTTCCATTACATATCTTATCATATTGAGAACTTCAAGGTTCACCTTTCTTCGTACTTATGTTGACTCACATCCGCCTCCAGGTGATATATTTCCTTCCCTATTTAGTATTCATGTTTATGAACTGAGGACAATGCAATATTTAGTTGGAGGGAGAGTTACTTTGGATTCTACCATGATTATCATGTACCCTTGTTGAATTTATCATGATTGGTTTAATTTTTTCTCTTAAGTCTCTGATTTGCTGCATGTTGTGCTCTTGAATGACAAAATATGCCACTAGGAGTTAATTTTGTTATGAAAGTCTAGATGTCAAGACACTTGCTGAATTATTTTTGTGCACACAAACCTTATGTTAAGATGGTTGTTTAACACATGTAGCGAGAAAAGTCTCTTGTTGAAAATTTCAGGTGAGAGAATTGGTGAGTATTAAGAACTACAATACACTAGAAATGTGATGAGTATGCATTGATTTTGTGAATTGAAAACTTCTTTTGAGAATAACATTACACGGTCCGTGGTGAGATGGTGGATTATACTTAGAAAATGATAATAGTCAACTTAGGAAAAAATTTGAGCATTTTCAAGCTAATCTGCAACCCTCTAATTGCCACTTTGAGACAATACACATATATAGTCTTTTCTTTGATGCAACTATGTTATTCCATACCTTTACACATTGGAATACAACGTAAACATCCTTCCACTTTTATACTTCCAAGTGTATAGTAGGTAATGAAATTTCATTCGAGAAGAAAAGTAACAAGTAAAATGATAAAAGTCGATGGGTGCTTGTATAAATCAGTCAAAAAAATGAAAAAAAAACAAGTGATGAAAAATGACGACTGATTTGTTGATGAGAATGTTGGGAAATGTATTGGTTAAACGATGAAATCTATTGAAACGCACAATGAAATACCTGACTATGTGATTGAAAGTTTTGATTCATTAAGCCCTTCATTTCATATATCCCAACCTAAACCTCATTACAACCTTATACATTGACTGTTTTGATTCCAAGTGGGTTTGTGGTAAGAAGTTGATGAACTCTCATTTGACAGTATGCCTATCATAAGATCAATATTTGCTCATAGCCTGTTCATGAATATATAAGTCACCATAATTGAGCGTATCTCTTTCTCAGCTCCATAGAGAGAAACCCCGTACTAAACACTTTGATACCCGTGAGTTATGGAGTTGAACTTTTAGCTTGAGACATACTTGATGTTGCATGTGTTATGGTGAACGGTAAGATGGTAATGGCTTAACACACACTTACACATTTGGCATGTGCTTTTGACATTTTGGTGAACATAACACTATTAATTTTTTTGTGGTGTTGAGTTTGAAGGGAGCATGCATTGTGGTAAATTAGAACTTGATAATTGACTTGCAAGGTTGACCAGTCTTTGATTATTTTATTTTGCACTAAATTGCTAGGGACTAGCAATGAGCAAATTGGGGGGGTGTGATAGTAGCACATTTATTATCGTTTTTATCCGCTTATATTTGCATTTTCGTGATTAATTAGTGCCTAATTGTTCTAAATACGTTTATATCTTAGTTTAGGTCACAAATGGATGAAAATAATGGAAAATTGGAGAAAAAATAGCGAGAAAGGACCAAAATGAAGGAAAGTGAAAGTTCAAGGGTTAAATTGCAAATATCCAAAAGATGACTTGGAAGGCAAAATGAAGATATGAAGATTTGAGAGTGTTTGGTATCAATTGGATAAGGAAAGAAGCCAAAAGGGTGAAATATAGTCAAAGTATTATCACACATGGTGAAAGGTTTTGCACCGATTTTTAGTCTCATATTGAGACCGGTTTTTGACATGGAAAATGATGGAATTTGAAGATGATATCTGAAGAACATCTGTAGAACTTTGAGTTAGATTTCCAAAGAAATTTGAATCACCTCAATTGGATATCAGGAGAGAAAGAGATAGTCAAAATACTGAAAACTGTCAGGCGAAAAATTGGCAAAACTATGTGGTCGCATGGTTATAAAGACATGCGACTGCATGGCTATTATTGAGAGCTTCAGGGTTGAATTATTTTGTTCCATGCGACTACATGGGTTAACACCATGCGGTCGCATAGGTATAAACTGGGCCAAAAATATTTTATTTCCGAAAATCAACTAAATCAACTATGGAAAGTTTTTTGATGCGTTTTTCTCACCCTAAAATCGACCAGAAGAAGGGAATTCGATTATTCATCATCTTAGACCTCTCAAACACCATTTTGGCAAGAGAAACTCCATGGAAGGCTAATCAAATCTCGTGAAGCAAAGGGAGGAACTCATTCGAGTTTAGGATTTTCATGTCGTTTATTACATCAAACTTGATATTTATTTTGTTAGATAAACTTCTAAATCTAGGTTTTCATCTTTATAAATTAATCGTGGAATTGCTTTAGCATGTGTTAGATTTTCATAGAATTAATCACGTTCTTTCTATCGAATAATTGAACCATGTGTTGAATTTGTATTTCATTTAATCTATTGGTGTGATTGTGTATTACTTTATGCTACAAGTATATGGTAAATTTGTTATCTTATTTCAATAGATGGTTGTGAGAATTGTGAAGGAAATTTAGAATCCAGGAGTATAATTGTGAATCATATTGATCTTGAATGATAAATCTTCCGATTAGTGTGCCGGGATGAAAGCCTCTAATTGTGTTATTAAATTGAATAGACGACATTGAATGATCTAATCTGGGTGAGGGAATTCCAAAGTTTCACTGTCTTAATTTACTAAATTTTATTCCAAAACTTTGTTATTGATTTAATTGTCAACAACCAAACATTCTTGCGAACTTTGAGAGAACAAATCACTACTTTTGAAATCTTTGAATAATTTTCCATCTTCCTGTAGATACGATACCTCAAAGCTACACTACAACACCGTGTAACACTTGGGCGTAATCTTGACCACAACTTGCTTGGTTCTTTGTGAGGGTTCTTGGGTAGATGCCTCTATGTTGATATAGACGGATACAATAATTAGAGCCTTTGGTTGGTTGAAATTTTGATGTCAAGTAGGATAGGTTCGAGTTTGTAATATTGAAATATTCTTCGATCTATTTAGATCTTGATCAGCTTTGTATAATACTAAAAAAATGTATCAAAGAAACAATCAAGACAATAAGAATCAGGGGTAGATCCAGGGTATTGAGTCAGCTAGGGCGACCGTTGATCCTTGATGGCTGTGATAGCATAATTTTTTATTAATATTTAATTAAAAAATATTAAAAAATTCCAATCAATGCATAAATACACTGAAACATAAAAGTCATATGCATTTAAAAATATAATCTAATAAAACTCAAAACAATGAAAAAAAAAACATTTTTCAATCATATATGCATGATCAAGTTTCAAAATTTTTAATAACTTAAGTGAGATAAGATTTTTATTTTTTATAGAAAGGCGAGATAAGATTAAATATATATGTAAAGTATGATTAAACAGTAAAGACGAGCTCTGAGCTAGGTAAATGTTATGCAAAATTTTTAAAATAATGATTTTTAGAATTAGAATAATTTTTAATCTCAAAAGAAAAAATATTTTTCGAACTCTTAAAAGAATAAAATGCAACACTTAGATTGTTCAAATTTGAATTTTATAAAATAAATTGATAAAATCTAACAATAAAAGTATGTATATCGTGAAGCAATAAATTGAGTCAATAAATTTTTTATAGAAATTATTTTGAAAATGAGAATTAATAATATATAATTGATCAGTATTTATGTATTGTATTAAAAATTTAAACCAAAAAGTGGGAGTACATGAAATTGAACCCCATACCTTTCATATACAAAAGTGATCCATCTACCATATGAATAGGGATGACAACGGTTCGGTTCGACCAAAATCATAACTGCACCACCAAATTTTTTGTTAAACCATAACCGCACAATAACCACGTAAGCCAGTTCGGTTAAGTTCAGTTCGTATCTTGATTCAATTCGGTTCGATTCGGTTAATGACCACGAAAATAAATGATTTTTTATAAGTCAAACGCAAATCGTCAAATTGAAAAAAAAAAGTTATGAAGAAAAATCAATTAAAACAAAAACACAATTTACTTAATATCAATTTGGCAAACAATATTCCAAATTAAAATGCAAACAAGATCCCAATTTCCAAATGCAAAATTCAAATTTAATAAACAACATTGTCAACATAGGTTAAGACTCTTACTAGCATAAGTCAATCTTCATTCTTCCCCCACAACTCTTACTAGCATAGGTTAAGAGTCAAGATTCAAAGTTGATTCCTAAATAGTAATTTTAGTCTACAAATCCATGATTTTCAATTTTCATCTAGCAACAAGGAGCTGAGTTAACCATCAATGTTTTAAGTGCATTTAAAACATTACCGCTGTCACAAATTCTATTAACAAATAATATCATCATTACTTCAACCATTCTGTTAAAAACTTTATTAACAAATTCATGGATTCGAGTGCGCCAACAACACCATTTTTTAGATTATAAATGTCATTGGTAAAGGTACAAGACTTGCAAATCCAAGACATCCAAGAAAATAGAGAAAATGAATGAGAAAATAACATGAAAGAGTGCATTAAGCTTCAAGTTGCTAGTTATATATTCCTCATCATTGATATTTTTGCTCTTTTTACTCATATTTGACTGAAGGCAATCTTTACCTTCTCACTAGGCGATGGAGAGCAGCGATAGCGAGCGGCAAGCCGACGATGGAAACTGATGTACAACAGAGCGCTGACAGATCTGTTGAGTGGATGAGTGTTTTGTAACTTTTGTTTTCAATTTTCAGATTTTACGTGTAGCCGTATAGAATTAGAGATTTAAAGTTAAGTTAATGGGTTATAAGAGTTTATTTAATAATGTTCATTGGGCCAGAATTTTGGAAAAACCCAATTGTCAAAATTGCCCAATTAATTTTGAAAAAAAATAATGGAAGGCCCAATTGTCCAATTATTTTTTTTTAACGGGTAATCGGTTCGGTTCGGGGTATCGTCACTAAATACCATATCCGCCCCACCACAAATCGGGTCATTAAAATCAAAATCATAACCGCCTCATTGCACCATCGATTCAGTTTTTTTCGCCCTATTCGATTCGATTAACCAATTTTAACAGTTCAAATTGTCATCCCTACATATGAGTGACAATCCCATTTGCTGAAGGTCAATACAATTGGTTAATATTTAGTTATATTTACTTTGCTTAAAATTTAAAAGGGAGAGTGCAAGTGAAATGATTCGAACTTGAGATTCATTGCCTAGAAAAGGAAGGACTCGTCCACTAGTCTGCAAGCCATTTCTTTCAATAATGATACAATAACACACACACACACACACACACATATATTTAAAAAAAAATTCATCAACCTTTTTTCTCGACGAATCCAGATCTGACGGCGGTGTCGGCTCGTCAGATGCTGGATTCGTCCATGATAGGAATCATATCCTCTTTCTAAACATGTCCACAACGTAGGAAAGCTTTAAAATGCTTGAATATCGGGGGAAAAAGAGGAAGAAATAAAGATAAAAAAAAAAAAAAAAAAAAAAAAAAGCCCATATCATCAATTTCTCCAGCCTGTACCAAGTACCAACCATTCCATACACTAGAAAGTCCAATGTAAATCACAAGCGAAAAACGCTACTCTCTCTCTCTCTCCACAAGTCCACATCAATGAGTGTTGTCTCAAGTGTTGCTATTTCACTCATGGCAAACAGAAATGGAATCACACTCCAACACCAAAGTCTCTGTTTTTGCTGTTAAATTCGACTGTGTAATCTGTATAGGGTTCTTATTAATTGTTCTTCACATGATAGTGTTTGCATCCATTAATCTCTTTTCCTGCAGCTTTTGACTCTTCCAAAGCAGACAATAAATAGACTTCATTATCATTTCCAACCCCTTCTTGTGTTCCTCTATACCCCGTTTCTTTACTATAAAAATTTATACTCATGGAGGGTTATGCAGGTTACAGAAAAGAGAGAGAAATCAATTCACATTCACATTCTAACTCAAACCCTTCTTTTTCTTCCACACTTCTTGATGCAATTTATCGTTCGATCGACAAGAGTGAAGAGGAATTAGCAGTGTACAAAAAAACCATGAAAAAGAAACAGAATGATCTTTTGGGCTTTCAGAGTGAAGAAGAAATGGCAAATTTTCAGAGAGCGTGCATGATAGAGAAGTGGATGGAGAAAAAGGTGAGTGAAAAAGTGGTTGTTAGGAGAAAAAATCCACGGCTGATTTTGATAGAAAATCAAGATACGATTGTGGGAATACTGGGAATTCTTTGTTCCTGAATTCGAGTTCGAGTTCTTCGGATTCGAGTTCCGGTGGTGGATTTTCATCCTCAGAAGCTGAATCTCATGTAGTTTCATCAAATACCTCTTGTTATGGCTTGCAAAAGCCTAAACAGATTCGAACAAGCGTTACGGCTTCCGAAAAAGAAAAAATCAGCAAGTATGATAAAGTGTGTGATGACAATACCTGTCATCAAAAACATAAGAATGAAGGAGGATTTATGAAAACGAAATCTAAAGCTTCGAAAATTTATGGGGATTTGAAAAAAGTTAAGCAGCCAATTTCCCCCGGAGGAAGACTTGCTAGCTTTTTGAATTCACTTTTCACTGCAGGAAATGCTAAGAAATCAAAGATTTCATTAAATGGAGCTTATGATGATCATTCTTCGACCGTAAAGTCTGCAAATGCATCAACATGTTCATCAGCCTCTTCGTTTTCGAGATCATGTTTAAGCAAGACTCCATCTTCAAGGGAAAAATCGAATAGTGGTACAAAAAGATCGGTTAGATTTTATCCTGTAAGTGTAATAGTTGATGAAGATTGTCAGCCGTGTGGGCACAAATCTTTGCATGAAGATAAACAAAATTTGGAGCCTATGAAAAGTAGAATCAAAAGTTCCATTAATGATGAGCTGATGGCGCATGTTATGGAGAAGAATCGTCGAGTTGAGGAGGCTGCAAGGGATTTATTGAGGAATTATCAGAAGAAAGTGGAGACTGAATTTGACCTTAGAAAAATCCACATCAAAAATCAAGTTATTGATAATCAAGAGCATGAGTTAGAGGAAGATGAGGACGATGACGATGATGCAAGTTGTGCAAGTTCCGACCTTTTCGAGCTCGACAATCTTTCTGCCATTGGAATGGAGAGGTATAGCGAAGAATTACCAGTGTATGAAACTACTCATCTTGATACAAATCGAGCTATTGCAAATGGTTTGATATTGTAAAAAAAAAAAAATAGTCTTAGGAGTATTTGTACTTTATTATTATGTTATTGGTTTGGGGGTTTACTAATTAAATCAAGAGAAAATGTATTTCTTTTTTGTAATATAGTTAATCTTCGAATCCACTTCTCTCTTCTGAAATTAAGGGCATGTATATCGTTATTCTGATATGACGAGATGTTTGTTTGCTCTTCAGTCTAATGTTGTTGAGTCGGATGTACTAAATATGTTCAAAGTTGAAGAAAGTAAAGAATATGAATAGCTTTTTTACAGCCAAGATGATGAGAAGTGAAAAACAAAGCAAAGGTAGATCTTCTTTACATCTCAATCCAAATTATTGTGTGTGTGTGTGAGAGAGAGAGAGAGAGTAGGCTTTTACTTTTTCTTGAATTGTGGGGTCTATTTTGCTTCAAGTTCAAGATGTAGATACATTTTCACCATAAATATCTGCAGCAAGAGTTGAAAATTTTAAATGGATGCTTTTATTTATGAAATTAATTTTCTTTTGAATTCGAAATTAATTTTGAAAGAAAATTTATTTAGTTATTAGTTTCACCTTTTGGTTGGTGCTAACAAATGGTCAAATGAGGAATTATGAAGATAAAGAAAAATAAATCAAAGATTGATGGCTGGTCTCCAAAAGATTGAGACACCAAAATCTATCCTTAGATTTTTGTTGGGTGGCCAGATTAGTCCTTTACCAATTAGCATATGAAACCACTTTACATTTATAATAAGGGTTCGTTTGATTCATCTTATTTTTCAGGAAAAATGGAAAAAAATTTCCTACTTTTTAAAATTCACGTGTTTGATTGGGCTTATTTTCTAGGGAAAATGGTTTTCACCCTTTTTCAAGGTACAAGTTGTTGATACACAAAAGTTGGAAAACATTTTCCCACCACTTTTGTGGGAAAATGTTTTCCAACTTTTTGACCGATTTTTTTTTTTTAACCAATTGGAACACATTTCAAAGTCAATAGTAAAAAAATTTATCCATTTAATTGACAATTTGCGTAAAAAAACAAAGCCAAACGTAAAAATTTGTCAGATGAAAAATTATACCAATCAAACACCATTAATTACAATTCCCTCTAAAATAAATTCTAGACAATTCAATTCCCTGCAATTCGTTTTCTTTTCAACAAATTCCATATTTTTTATCAAACGAACCCTAAATATTTTGTCAAAAAATCACAGGTAGAAAATTGAACTATAGCGTGCATCTACTCGTATATGTACAACTCGTTTCTATGATATATAAAAGTCGAATAGTGTGTAAATGACTCGTAAACTTATCTATACAATCATACAGTCGAAGTAGAATACTATTTACTTGTGAAAAAATGAAGTTCGACCCTACTAAAACTTAGAGAGGGATGAATAGGTGAAATGCGGAATTTAAATTTACCAATTATTATTAGCAACAAGTCACAAATAATAATTAATCTAGATGAATTCACATGCAAATCTATCATATGCTAAATTGCCACAGTTTATAATTAAATAACACCAATAATTGATTACGGAGAAAAACCATTTGCAAATGATAAAAATACTACGGGCCCAAGCCAATACAATTCACTATAGACGAATTAACTTACAGTACGATCCAGACTTGACTGACTCCAAGTACTCTCTGACCAACTTCATGTAATCACAAAGACCATCCTGAACTGCATACTCCTACACTAGCTCCCGATCTTCTGGAGTTGTCTATCTCATGTGGATCACCAAAAATTCATTGTTCTTGTCCTATCGATATTTTCATTTCCTTCCTCAATCTTCAGAAATTTGACAGATTATATGAAATTGGGTGGTTTGGTGTTTTGAGAATTTTGATTGATATTTTCTAAACTGTGATTTATTGATCTCAAAGTACTGAATTCATGTAGGATCTCCAAAATGTGTTATCTAGGAAAAATATAATGATCAACCACAAGTATGGATGAAAGATAACTTGGGTATATATAGTAGAAGGTGTTTGGGGTGGCTTAGGACACAAAGCTATTTAAATTGCGAAACAGATTTTCCTCGAATATCATCTTCGCATGAGCATCAGGCGAGCAACAAGTGTGTTGCTTGAGTGGTAGGCTAGCAACAGAGGTTCTATTTTGGATGCTCGAGCATAAGCTTAGTGGCCAACTAGTATTATTCTGGTTCATTTTTTTCCCTGTTCCATACTTGAACCCAAAGACTCCTAATTAACTTATACAACCTTCCAAATAACTCTTTGACTTTTATAACTCTTTTATAACTTTAATTTTGTCTAAAGAATAGCTAATTACCCAAAAAAAACCCTACCAAACTCTCATTTTAACATTCTGTGACAAAACTAATTATTACAAGTCAAAGTAAAACTAAACTAACTACCCATAGTCATATTGACATGACTGTAACTTGTTTTCCTTGTTAAACATGTTTTCTGAAATCATCAACTAAAATACCAAGTGTAAAAATGCGTGAAACAATTAAGAAATTATAGCAATTAAGACATAATATCATAATCATACTAGCTAGATTAAGATGTAATGTCTTCGTTAATCAAAACATCGACAACAATAACGTAGATATCACAAAACATCAAAACTCAAAATAGCTAAACAGATATGTGAAGTATCAAAATGATATGAAATACTAATTAATGTCTCTCAAAATACTCTCTCTCCCCATTTTTGTCACAAATGACAAAGGGAGTGCAATTGATACTTAACACACAACATGATAACTCAAAAATGTAATTGATAGAATCTACAAGTATAATCACTGAATGGTAAACTTTTCCACACATTCAGTTCAAGTCTAAATAGAGCAAATTGTATAAGTGATCTATTTGTGTAAAAGTGTCACTAATTCCTTGTATAAGTGACCCATTTGTGAGAAAGGACATGATGAAAAATCACTGGTAAATGAGTTTATTCCTCTAATAGTGAAAGTCAAACCCATAACAACTAGGGCATTTTAAACAATGAAGCTCGTTTTTCATGTATACATTTTCCTTTCCCCCCTCCGAATTTAAGCGTATGTAATTTTTTGTTTTCACATCTTATATGTAGACTTTTCTCCATTAAACGATTAACATGACCCCTATAATGAGTTTTGAGTCTATAACTCCAAGTTAGATGACCACAAGGCATCATGTTTTGAGAAACCCTTTAGATTTAATCGCTCGAATCAAATAGGCTTCGAAAAATAGTATAAGATGAATCAATTTATCTTTTTAGGGAATATACTAAAGTTTAGGTCAACTAGTTAATGATCAAATCATGTTCAAGATCACCTCATCAACATATGACTGCAATCACAAGTCTCGCAAATGCGTTCAAGATTCACTCACAAGATCTTAATGTGTGCAGTTTAGATGTTACATGAAGAAACATATACTAAATACTCCATATAAAACCTAGACAAAGCAATGAAAACTACGCTACATAGCATCAGTTGTACATGAACTTGGTTACAACTAGCATGTTCAAGTAAATCAAATAATGTTTTGTAGTTTCAAAAATTCACTTTTTTGTTATTTTTATTTTTTAAATAAACAAACCAACCAAAAAGAATATACAAAGAATGAGATGCATGCAAGAATAAATGAACATAATGAGCTAGCACATATATGCACCAAAATACCTACTCATTGAGGTACACAAATACTATTACCTTCAAGAGCAGCGTGATCAGATTTATAATCTCTCATATCACTCTTCTTAACTCAGACTTTTCTAGAAACAAAATTAATTTTAGTCAATTGTGTCATCAACTCGGTAAAGTGACTAACCTGATTAGAAAGAAAGTCAACCCAGGTAGAGATATTCAGAGTTCTATTCCTATAAAAAAAAAATTGCGACACTTAGGCTTTATGTATCCTAACTCACCACAATTGTGACACGTAGAGATAAACTTAGGTTCAAATCTACATGGATGATGATATCAATTTCTGGGTTGGTTGATCCTACATTGTCTAGTAGGCCTCTGTCCATAGATACACTTGTTGGTGGTTGGGATTTGCAACAAGCCTAGGCTAGTTGATGGCAAAGACAAAAGTAATCTTGAAATTACTAGCAGTATTATAACCAGTCGATTATATTCTAGACTACCTCTATTCCCAGCAGGCTTATTTAACCCTAAAATATTATTAAGTTTTTGAGATCTACTCAAGAAGAAATGGAGTTGAGTATTAGATTTTTCAAGGTTGCTTATAAGGGTCTTAACTTTAGTCTCCAAAGATTCATTCACAACATCTAACTCACTAAGGCTTCTAGTGGGCTTCTCAATATGACTCATAAGGGTTTTAACCTTCATCTTCAAGGATTCATTCATAGCTTTCAACTTACCAAGGCATTTGGTAGACTCCTGAAGATCAAATATAAGTCCTTCGCTCTCTAGCTCAAGTTCATTAACCTTCTTAAGGATGGCACTATTGATCTTTTTCACTTTAAGATTCTCATGTAACAATTGTTCATAAGCCTCATGAATATATTTCCTATCTTCAAAATCTTCCTTAGAGATCCCACTTTGTTCTACGTATTCAATATTCTCAATCTCCTTATCAGATTCCCTCATAAACTTAGAAGCGAAAACCATATAATTATCACCATAAAAATTGGACTTCTTACTTTGATCGTTTAAGTTAGACTTATCATTAGTGAGAGTAGCGTTCATTGGTTTGCCTATGGTTTTTTTATTGTTAGGGTATTCATTCCTCAAGCAGCCAAAACTTTGACACTTATGACATCTAGCAAACTCACTTATGACATCTAGCAAACTGAGATTTCTTTTTAAATATCTTAGTATTGGTCTTCTCATGATCGTCTTTTCTAAACTCACTAGGGGGACCTCTATATCTCTCTTGAGGTTTCTTTTTATTCATAAAGATTTTTCAAAAATTTTTAACGAAACAAGTTACTCCTCATCATTAAGGGTCTCAGTATAAGTAGTAATACTCTTATTCTCTAACAATGTTCAACGCTATAGACTTGTTTTTCTTAGGTTGAAATATGGTGAGTTCATAGGTATGGGGGGATCCAACAAGTTCCTCTATCTTAACTACATCTAAGTTTTTGCTCTATTCAATTACTGTAATCTTAAGTCTAAACCTCCCAGGTAAGGATCTAAGAACTTTTCGAACAGTCTTAGTTTCAGTAATTTTCTCGCTACGTTGGAGCTAGAGTTAACTGTGTCATTCAAATTCGTATAGAAATCATCAAATTGTTTATCATTCTTCATTCTAATTTCTTCAAATCCAGTGGTAAACATCTACAATTTGGAGTTCTTAACAATATTGGTTCCCTCATGTGTGATCTCTAAAATATTTCAAATATCTTTTGCAGTCTCACACATTGACAATCTTCTAAGCTCTTCAGGGAACACAACCATAAATAGGACATGAAACCCTTTACTATTCCAATTACATTTATCTAAATCAGTTTTAGACCAACTAACAACCCTAGTGGGATAACTCACCTGCAACAGTTGTAGCTGGGTCGATGCATCCCTTTTCTACAGAAATCAAAATTCTCTCATCCATAGACATTAAGAAAGCTCTCATTCTCATTTTTCAGTAAGCATAATTGCTTTTGTTAAATATGGAGGAATGTATAGTGACGGACTCATCTAGATAAAGTGGGTCTAGGATCGAATTTATGCTCTCATGCCAATTGAAATAACAAAGTTTGACTCAACTGACACTTAGAGGGGGTGAATATGTAAAAAATGCAAATTTTAAATTTAGTAACAAGTCACAAATGACAATTAATCTAGATGAATTCACATGCAAGTTTGTCATACGTTGAAGTGTCAAATTTATAATTCGCATAAAGTAAATAACACCAATAATTGATCACTGAGAAATACCCGTCGCAAAGGATAAAAAAACTTGAGGCCCAAGCCAATAAAATCCACAATAGATGAAATGACTTATATTACGGTCCAGACTCGACTAATGTTTAGTACTCTCTAGTCTACTTCCTGCCAAGGCCCTCCAAGACTGCGTGCTCCTGCACCAGCTCCCGATCACTTGAAATTGTCTATTTCCTGTAGATCATCGAGAACTCCTCATTCTTGTCTTACCGAAACTTCGATTTCCTTCCTCGATGTTCAGAACTCTGATAGTTTAACGAAAGTGGGTGGTTTGGTGTTTTGAAAATTTGGATTGAAGTTTTCTAAAGTGTGGTTGATTGATCTCAAAGTATAGAATTGATGTAGGATCGTCAAAATGCATTATCTAGGAAGAATATAATGATCAACTATAGGTATGGACGGAATATAACTTGGGTATATATAGTATAAGGTGTTTGAGGGTTGTTTGAGACTCAACAAGTTGTTTAAATTGCAAAATAGATTATTCTCAAATACCATCGATGATTGAGCGTCAGGAGAGTGGCAGGTTAGGGGCAAAGGTTCTATTTTGACCGCTCGAACATCAACTTGGCAGCCAGCTAGCATTATTCCAACTCTTTTTTTCTCTTTGTTCCATACTTAATCCAAAAACTTCTAATTAACTTATACAACCTCAAAAATGACTCTTTGGCTTTTATAACTTTACTTGTATCTAAAGAATAGTCAATTACAATAAAAACTAACAACTTGAATATAAGAATTTCTTAACCGCTCGTGTAATATACCAAATAAGTAAATAATTCCAATGAAGGGAAACATTTTATCTTCTTTTGGTCCATAAAATAACTAATTGGTCTCCAATGGTCACCAGTTCGAGTACACTCAGGGCCACTGATATAAGTATCCGACTGTAAGCTTCAGGGTCCCATGAGATTAGTCGAGGTGCGCGTAAACTGGTCCGAACATTCACGATCATAAAAAAAAAATAATAATAATAAAATAACTAATGGGTAGGTTTTTGTTCAATGATGTGCTGGTCTTTCTTTTGTTCCTCTTGCTTTATGTTAATTTGAGTGAGAAGCAAGTTATTTATGAATTTGATCGATCTAAACAACGTATCAAAATTCCATCCACTCATATTTCTCTTACTAACGAAAAATCGTTCACTATTATACTAAAAATAAAACAAAATGATGCCATACAAGAATGTTATATGCACTTTATATAAATATATTATTTCACTAGGAAGTTCGAGAAAAAAGAAATAGAATTGCAGAGCTCTTGAAAGAACAATGCTAATTATGTTGAGTAACTTGAGTTAATTATGTAAATGTTAATGAATCGACTACGTTACAATCTTGTTTGTTTATTGTTAAATTTTGTCCAATACAAACTTTAATATTGCATATAAAACGTAATTAGACCATGTCTAAAACATTAAAGTAGGGGGGAAAAAAAGGATAGAAGAATTTGTTTTATCCATTATAGTGTCTAGTTCTATTGAGTACTACTATACAGGGATGGAGCCAGGAAAAAAATAAATAAATAAATCTGTTGGACTGATATATAGAATTTTACCTTAAAAATTTAATGGATTTAGCCCAAGTCTGCCCCACTCCCTCCGTCCATGCTACTACATATCAAACATATAATTATTATTAATAAAATTTGAAGGCATCCACCTTCCTAGTCTTGAACTAAAGGTAAAGAAAAGGCTATCCTATGTAGTTGGAATGTGTTATAGGCTTAGGATGGTCCAAAAAATGGAGGAATCAAATGAAGTACGTAGGGTGCAACACAAGTGTCAAAGTACAAAGTTTTAATTAAAAATCAAAGCACTCTTAATTAATAATAATTAATTATCCATCAAAAGTACACATTTCTGATATAGCTTAGGTAGAATTTCTTCTTTATTATCTTAATAAATCAGGGCGTTGGCCCTAACGCCATATACTTTAAGTATGCAACCTAACAGTCATGTTCTCCTACGCATGACGCGTAGGAGAACAAAGTAAGTGGATGATACGATTCGTCCACCAGCTAACACCTTTAGGAGTCAGTTGGTAGATGAACTGTATCATCCACAGTACTCTTGGGACGATACTCAGAAAGATAGGTACACTGATATTGCTAGCAGTGATTATGGTGCATTCCATGAGTTTGACGATGATGACAATCATTAAACTATTTATTGTTGTACTCGTTCGACGAAATTTGAATTAAATTTAAAATTTTTTATCTAATTTATGCAATGTCTATTTTATTTTGTCTGAATATTTTGCAATATTAGTACAAATATTATATGAAATTTACAATTTTATTATTAATATCTAAAAAATATAATATACGTATATTACAAATTATTAATGCAAAATAAAAGATAAAAATAATACATTACAAAATGATCAAAATATAAAAAAAATACTAAACAAAACAATTAAACGAAAAAAAAAAAAGAAAAGACAACCAACGGAAAAAAAAAAAATATTAAAAAAATATATATGTATGTTGTCAGCCCCCAAATGGGGGCTAACATCATACACTAAAACCCGCAAGGCCAGCAGGCCTTGCGTGTTTTAAAAGTTTTGCCTTGCATGGCATTTGTCATGCAAGACAAAGTTTACTTTGTTCTCCTGTGCATGGTGCGCAGGAGAATAGGACTGTGCAGCCTAAAATGACTTATATATCACAGATATCAAATAATGCTCTACAACAGTAAAATTTTATGTTAGGTCATCAACGATTGCCCAAGGCCCCAAATTTTAGAAAGTAAACTTGTAAAAAAATCTCCGAGTTAGATTTTGTGTAAGTAATAATTGAAAAATATATATATTTTTATAAATTTAATGTATACATTGAAATTTTGTAGGTAGGAGCCTTGTGTTCTACTCTAGATTGATCGTATATAGACGAACAAGTCATTACTTTTCTATTTATTATTATTTTGATTACCTAGTGATAAAATATAAAAAAAATATTAGTGAAGGAAAATTCCATAAAAAATTACCAATTTAAGAATACTATAGAATTTGTCAGTGATAATTTGGAAAAAAAAAAAAATTGTCTTAAATAACTTACTACCCACAGAATTTCTTTTGTTTATTTTAAGAAAAAATTTCAGTAAAAGTCAAATAATTTAAAATAATATTATTCATAATAAAAACTATTGATAGTCATTATACTTGGTATATATGTGTAATTTAAGTTTACTAAACGATTTTTTAGTTATTGATATTTTAAACATATGTAAATTAATGAATTTAATTTATTGATAAAAATTCCATAAGAAAACTAATCAAATATATTAAAAAAATTCAGCTGAGAGTAAAATAATGATTTAAAAAGCAAGTTATCTGTCGATAATATATATTACAAAAATGATATTTTAAACTTATTTGCAGTTAACTTGTGAAAACATGAAAAATTATAGTAAGTAGCAAATTTTGTTGGTGACACTGGCGACTTTACGTCAATGATGAATGATTGAAATAACGTCCGTTGGTAATGACTGACGGGGTATGTCATTTTTACATGTCAACGATTATAAATAAATCCATGTCAATAATTATAATCGATATTTATTGATTTGTATAATAATCGTTAACAATAATAACGTCAGTTCCTTATATAATTTTTTTTGCTATAAGGACACCTTCAACAATTTTGTTCAAAATCTCTAAGTTGTTTGAACAGCCTTTAACTTTTATTTGGGTGCATTGACTTTCAAAACTTGCACAGTACTCAAGTTGAGATGTTTAAAGTTTCAATAAAAATTATATTTTTAGTAAATTTTGACACGTTGAAGAAATGTATGGTTCAAAAGTTATGAATTAACGTCTAAAATTATTTTATTGAAAATAAGTTTGGAAAAAATGAGCGCAAATTAGTTGATAAGCGTTAAATGCTCATTTTTAGAAATACAATTTTTCACATAAGAAAATTTATTGGTCTATTATATTATGTGAAATTATATCAAAATCGAAAAAAATAGAAAGAGTTCATATCTATCAAATAAATCGAACCTTGTCATTGTTATAAATATTCTATAATAGTTCATTTTCTCTTTTATATACAATAGCAATCATGAAACAATGGGATTACAGACAAGAAACCACTTTGACTAATGGTTTAATTAGCATAAACATATCCCTAATCATTAGGAAAATCTTCTCCTTAATATAAAATTAGGGCACTTAATGAATGCTTTGAGTGCATTGTCAAAAGTTTGTGCAATTTAATAATTAAGTGTGAAATTAATTAATAGTAATGCGAGGCATGCAATGCAACTCTAATTGAGTTCAAAATATATTCATTATTGAATTAATGAATTGCTTAAAGTTATATAACATATAGTATAATTATTAATATGTCTAACTGTCTAGTAATCCAGTATATGGTATGCATCATTCTAACATAATTATACAGGTAAATAATAAGTAAATAAAGTGTCTGGTTATGAGCAATTTTCTTTTTGCCTGAAAAGTTGACTACTACAAGTTGAAGAATTTAATTTCTTGAGTGTTGCTTTCCGTTGAATTATCGTACGTGTTTAGTTAGGAAAATGCCATGCGTACAAGACATTTTCATACAGGACCCTCACTGTAGTTGAGGACCCCACATGTATTTTTTTATAAAAATTACTTGGGACCCGTTCGTATGTATTGTCTGGCAAGGAAATAGGTCCATGTACACGTAGCAGGTTTCAATTAGTTATTACAAATATATATATATATATATATATATATATATATATATATATTATTGAACGGGAAGAGTTACAAATTTAGCCCCCATTTGGCCTCCACTTTTTTGAAAATGAAAATGGGTGGAATAGTGTTTTTTTGAAAAATGAGTAGAAA
Source organism: Osmanthus fragrans (assembly GCA_019395295.1). Lineage (NCBI taxonomy): Eukaryota > Viridiplantae > Streptophyta > Magnoliopsida > Lamiales > Oleaceae > Osmanthus > Osmanthus fragrans. The sequence goes on along the minus strand of CM033341.1, from coordinate 24,881,721 downwards.
AAGAAGGAAAATTTTTCGATTTACGTATAATATTATTTTATGAAAGCTTGTGTAGTTAAAAATAAAATAGAGAAAAATGTAATGAAATGTAATGTAATTTAATTTAATGAGATTCGAACGGGGCTAAGCTTCCTTGGTAAAAATAAACTAATTTAAACTGTATCGAAACCAAGTACACATCAACTTAAGAAGTTACTCTTAAGTACGAGTTTTGAAATTCGAGGGATTAGAATTACTTACCACAAAAAATATGTATGTGAAATTTCATATACATCACAATTTGAACATTTTTTTCACATAAATATCATTTCATCTGAGTTTTTGAGTAGAAAACTAAGCATGCTAATACATTCTCTTCCAAAAATTGAAATAGGAAAACCCAATTAATAACTTCAGGATGTTATTACGTATTCAAAAGTCAAACTGGGCTTTTTTATTTTTGAATATTTCCAAATCCAACCACTAATCATATAGATCTATATCTGTATTGTTCCATGACCTTGAATAAATAATCTCTATATATATTTAATGCCTCCACTAGTAATTCAATAGCTGTCGATAATCCAAAAATGAGTTGTTACAATCACTGCTTATATCATGTTATATATTTTGTGGGCAAGAATTTGATAGGATTGCTATGTACCAATCATGCACAATTCACGCACAAGTTTTATCAATAACGAATAAAAATACTACAGACTTTAGAGGGAGCGAGCTCGACCGGACTCCAACTAAAGGTATAGAAAAGAATAAGTGTTATGCTACATGTGCATTATGGTATTCATAAGGGTGTCCATAATGTACACGTGACATAACATTATTGGAGGATTGATAAAGCTATTTTTCAATCCTCCAATAATATTATGCCACGTGTACATTATGGACACTCTTGTGAATATCATAATATACATGTAGCATTATTCAAAGAATAATTCATCACGCTCGAAAACACGGAGAACAACAGCACTTCATGGGAGTTAGTATATTCCTGGTGAATGTACGCTGACTGTATATCCTTCCGTTTCTTATTCTTTTTCAGACTCGTTAGTTGAATGAGAATGACTTAGGGTCTTGATCTTATCTGTCAACTTTACAAAACAAATGGGTTTATTTTATTTTATTTATTTTTGATGGTACATTAAATCTTCTTCTGATTTTGTCCTTGTACAAGGGTACAACAAAGGGTCCAATACCAGACAATAACCTATTATATACAGTTTTGTGTCTCTAAACATTCAAGGCTGCTGCAGTCTTGTATCTGTCTGTAGTTTCCATTTGACATCTAATTGTTGGCTAATTAATCCTCCTTTTTAGCTTTTTTCTATTATCATATTTGTCATTTGTGGGCAGTATTTTTGTTTATATTGGAAAAAACACGAAAGCATATATGAAATGGACATGGGTGTCATATTTATGGTTGAAATTCTTGCCTCTTTTTGTAGGCTACTTGATTTAATAATTCATTGCATTATTTCTTACTATACAGATCCCACGTGATACTAATGTGCACTAACAACCCGTTTCCCATTTGACTCGTTTTTATATTAGATTACACATTTAGCTTGGTGCACTATGAGCCCACTTTCACACTTAAAGAGAGAATTGTTACACGCTCGTTATCAACGAAGACACATTTTGCTTGATGCTCTATGATATCTCTTTCTTATCCGAGACGAATTATCATTTTATATGCACTCGATTATTGTTAATGATAAAAATTAAATCAAACAATTTTATTGATAAAACAATTATAATCGAAGGTCAAATGTAAATACATTCAATAAATTATCTCAATTAACTATGAGTTTCACCTTCTAAATTCACTAGTCTAGATGCTTCAATTAGATCAAGAGAAGAAATAGCTATTTAAGAGTGAGATATTTGAATTGTATACATTCCTTCAAATGGGAGGGGGTATTTAAAGATTTCCCTTTAAGTGTTAGGATAATTTGGTTATTTTAAGAAAATGACAATTGGCGACCCCTTATTGGCTATCTTGTTACTGATTTGGTTAAGAATTATGTTTTTTTCATCTGCTCATGTGCTTTTAATTGATAGCCTATATATAGATTATGGTTCACAACCTTTATGTGAGTCTTCTTCTTCTTCTTTGTTTCCTTCACATCGTTTTATGCTTTGCCGACAATTCGCTTATGATCGCAGATCGTGCTTAGGTGGTTTACAAATAGTTCTCCAAGTTCAATTTCACTATTTATATTGAATCTAGGTCTTTATTTGTTGTGTCTTGGCTGGCGAAGCTATTCAGAGCTCTCCACTCCACCTACCACGTTTTTGCTGGTAAGGAGGAATATATGTAGTATATCGGCAACCATTACCATTTTGAGCACGCAGATGTGCCTCCTTTTTTGGTAAATGGCCCATGACTCCCCTGGGTGCACATGGATTACAGATGACTTGCCTCGGGATTCGAATAACCGCCTGTTTATTCTCAATGGTTATAACTATTACTGACATGTTTCAACAGTTAATATCTCCAATCAGAATCTATAAATATGTTGTTGCGCCGATTGGTCTTCTTCATTTTGTGCTTCTCATTTCTATCTATATGCTACTTTTTTCGCAATGTCTTCTCAAACTAACTACCAGAGTGCATCTGGCAGTTCTGATTCAAGGAGTTCTAATTCCAGAAGTGATACTTCTGATAACTTTTCATCCTCTATGGAAATTCTATTCTTTGATCTGCTCCCCTATATAGCTATGACTCATTCTAGTGTATGCGTAAACCCATAACTTTTTGATCAAACATGAAGTTTTCTTCCTAGGGATAGGACACATAATGTGGTAAGTGAACCTCCAATGTGCCAGTAGATCTTAATGAAAATGTTGGCAACATTTTTTAGACTTTAAGAATCTTTACCAATCTTGCTGAACAAAACTTGGCCGAAATTAGGTTTCGTTTCAACATTCCTAATGATATAGAACTTTTATGATGAGATCCCGGGTAGGGAAATTGCATGGAACTCACGGAATGAATTGAAAACGTCGGGAAAGTCCAAATTCAGGTAGTAGACAATAGGATCTCGACCTGCAACTTATTGAACCAAACAACTAAACAAGAACGAATCTTGAAATACCTCTTAATTACAAAACCAACGAACCTCAATTTGCGAATGCCACAAAGAGTGCATAATCCTTTGATAAGTCCTAAGAGTTGAACGCTACAAATATAACAATATATTTGATAAGTTCAAAAAAATGTCCATTCAAGAACAATGGAGGGGAAATCTCAATTTCATAATGTCAAAAGTCTTGTTCGTACAATGATAATAAAATTCCAATTTATACTAAATTTAGGAAATATGGAAATAACGGAATTTAAGACTCCTAAATTATAAAAAGTTTTCAAAAACAAGAATTCTAGCCAAAATAAAATACTTCATGAAAAAGAAAAGTTTCTTCTGATTATGACCTATGCTAGACCTTTTCAAACGCCAGATCATCTCTCCCTTCGAAAAGATTCGACCTCCAATCTATACCCAAGTTGTAACCCTTATTTTCAATCATAGCGAGAACATGAAATTGTCCATCTCCTCTGGGATGCAGTTTGGACCTCTTTTGAATTATTTCCCGCTTCTTTCGTATGAACACCTAATAACCATCACATAGATCAAAGTGTGCTCGTCCCAACTGCTTCCTTCTGCAAGTGTGAGATGCTCCAAAGACTGAGTAACCATGTTTCCTCCATGTCTTACCCTGCTTAGGTGATTGTAACAATGTCACTGCAAATGGACTCACCTCTCCATTCACTTCACCTTGGTAATTCAACCCACTGCATATAAATTTCTTCCATGACGGCTTCTTTACCTCTCAGGGATATCACAAAGTCAATCTCCAGTAATAAAAACATTTTCAAATTGGGGTAGGCAACGGATTTGCCTTCATAGACCAAGTCTCCAACATCCTGCAAAATAGAAATAGCAAAACTAGGGAGGGGATTGTTATTTCTCACTAAAACCCTCTCAACTTCACTTTTATCTTCTTGCAAGCTCATCTCTAACTTTTCTTCACTCTCTCCCTCTTGTGACTTTTTTTTTCTTTTTGTCACCTACCCACTCTCATTTTCACTTTCTATTTCTTTTCTCTCCTGGTGAGTTTCATTTCTTTTAACTACCTCTCCAATATCAACTGCATTTTTCAAATCACCTTCCTTCATCTCAACTTTTCTATCTCTAGGCTCCTCTCGCAATTCAACCCCGGTATTCTCTCCCAGTGTGGTCATCTCTCTCTCTCTTGTTTTTTCCTTTCTACCCCACCTCTCACATTCCACTGATCTGCAGAGAATTGCTCTAATGTCAAGCCAATCAGAGTGATGTTTTTCCCGTCCTGAACAAATTTATATATGTTCTTCCCCATATCATACACAACTTTCATTTCATGCCTCCAAGGTCTCCCAAACAAAATATGAAAAGATTTTAAAGACACTATATCACACCAAATTTCATCAATATATCTCACAATAGTGAAATTCACTAGAACCTGCCTGATTACATCTACCTTCCAACGTTCCTTCAATCAAGTCATCCTATAAGGCCTAGAGTGTTGTTGTAAAGGTAGCCCTAATTTTTCAATTATCGTGATACTGGCCAAATTTGATATGTACTCCTTATCAATAGCCAGACTGCATACCTTACTGCCCACAAAATACCGAGTTTGAAAAATAAATCATCAATCATAATCCATCCTTGACGTGGGTATAATCAAGAAGACTCAAGAAAATAATTGAAGAATTGGATGAGTGAGAATTTAATTCAAGAAAGTGGTTCTTGAATTTGGATTGGATTGAACTGAACAAAAATAGATTTTGAATTTAGAAAAGAAAGTAGGATATTGGACAATTTTCAAGAAATAAAAAAAAAAGATTTTTTTTTTTGGACGTGAACATTAATTTTGTTTTTTTTACAAATTCAAGAATTTGACTACGAGAACAACAAAGAAAACGGAAGTTGATTTGGAATCAAATTGAGCACAAAAACAACTGTTGACTCTTTTTTTGAAATTTTTTGAATAAAAGACTCAGAAAAATTACTGGACACAAGAACACAAATAACAAAAGAAAAGGAAAATAAAGACTCAACAATAAATGAAAACAAAGATAAAATCTGAATCTGGAGCCCAAGTACTGGACACAAGAATACGAAGAATATCAGAAAAGGAAAATAAAGACTCAACAAAAAATAAAAACAAAGATAGAATCTGAATCTGGAGTCCAAGTTCTGATACCACTTGATGAGATCTCGGGTAGGAGAATAGTATGGAACTCGCAGAATGAATTGAAAATGCCGGGAAAACCCAAATTCAGGTAGTATGATAGGATCTCGACCCGCAAATTATTGAACCAAGCAACCAAACAAGAACGAAGTTTGAAAAATCTCTTGATTACAAAATTAAAGAACCGCAATTTGTGAACGCCACAAAAGGTGTCTAATCCTTTGATAAGTTCTAAGAATTGAACGCCACAAATATAACAATATATTTGATAAGTTCGAAAAAATGTTCACTCAAGAACAATGGAAAGAAAATCTCAATTTCATAATGTTAAAAGTCTTGTAAATACAATGGAAATAAAATTTCTATTTATACTAAACCTAGGATATGGAAATAATGGAATTTAAGAATCCTAAAATATAAAAAGTTTCCAAAAAAAAGAATTCTAACCAAAATAAAATACTTTATGAAAAATGAAAGTTTCTTCTGATTATGGCATATGTCAGATCATATCATTTTATGTCCCAGACCTTTTCAAACGCCAGATCGCCCACCCCTAAGTTGTATAGCTATTCACAAGCATTAATTGGAAATATGACTAAAGAGTTCTATTTTACCTTTTTTCTAAGGATACTCTTTTCTCCTTAAATAGGGCCCCTTCTCAACTTGCTCCAAATTTGTGAGCCTAACAGTATGGGTCTTTTTTGTTGTGGGATATTGTAGGCATGTTAGGGGAGCTCTCTTTGAATATATTTCGTCTGCTTTATTGCCCTAGCCCTTTGGAAAAAACTGTGAACCCCCATTAGGGATATTATTTTTTTTCTCGTTGCTTTTCCATAGCCTATCTAGAGTTAGTAATCCCACATGCTAGCGTGCCTACCTGGAAAGAAGGCTTTTTCTTCGTTTGAGATAATTAGGATTTTCAGCCCAAGGATGCATTTCCTCTTGTTGACATGCTTCGCACTTATGGTGAGTGTTTGTAAACATCAATTTGATGTTTGTCTTTCAATTTAAATTAGTACATTCTAACTATGATGATTTGCTATAGGCAAACCACATTTTGTTATTTACACCATATTATAGAAGATCTTTGCAGCCCGTTGGCCCCTATTTTCCACTTACTTTTGAAATTTACAAAGCTGAAAGGTTGCTCCATCCCTTCAATTCCAATTTCTACAACCTTAGCACCATTGGTGAGTTGTTTTATTAGTTTTTTCGTTTTTTACTCTAAGCGTTTAACTGGCTACCTTTATCAATTTGTTCTAATGTCCCTTTTCCTTTACATTTTCACTGCGAATGGATTCTGGTACGAACCATTTAAACGTCAGAGAATATCTATACCTATAGATTTGGACTTTGACGGACCTGTATGGACTAGTTTTATTCTTGCCAGGGGATCGCAATCCTCTGTTGTCGATGTTTTAGTTTCATGTCATCGCCTTTAGAGACTACATCTTTCGTCTTGCCCATTCATACTGGAAAAAAATCCAAGTCATGTGTGTATAGGTAGAGTTTAACTTCAATACTTTCTTCCTCAATTGACTTTGAGTCATTCCTTAGTTTTCATCGTCATGATGAATTAAATGTCGAAATTTTGTCATTTTTTCCTCATTTTGTTGCTCGAATGTTTAGGTCATGCTACGCCTATTTTAATCCATCCTAAAAGAAAATAGCTAAAGGCCTCACTCCCACGTGAAAGGGAGAAATGATTGATGTTCATTTATCGCTAGCTGCAGTCTTACTCTAAGACCAACAAGTGGAAAATGAACTTTGTATCAGTTTGATTATAAAGTCTAGTCTTTGGAAAAAGAATGTGACGTACTCCAGGAAAGCCTGAGTGTAGCTGAGAAGGAGAAATCCAAATATAAAGGCATGTGCCAAAGCGTTGAGGATTATGAAAAGGCCAGAGCTACTATTTTCGTCGATATTAGGTGGTTAACCTACGCCTATTTTAATCCATCCTAAAAGAAAATAGCTAAAGGCCTCACTCCCACGTGAAAGGGAGAAATGATTGATGTTCATTTGTCGCTAGATGCAGTCTTACTCTAAGACCAACAAGTGGAAAATGAACTTTGTATCATTTTGATTATAAAGGTCTAGTCTTTGGAAAAAGAATGTGACGTACTCCAGGAAAGCCTGAGTGTAGCTGAGAAGGAGAAATCCAAATACAAAGGCATGTGTCAAAGCGTTGAGGATTATGAAAAGGCCAGAGCTACTATTTTCGTCGATATTAGGTGGTTAACCTCAGATTTGGCACGGACTCAATTGGATAACATAGTCTATTCCGAAAGGAAAGGCTCTATAATTTCCAAGTTTAAGGAGGTGATTTGACTGATTAAAATTGATTACCTACTTGGACTAAAAGAAAATGTCGAGGCTTAGGGATGAACTGACTTTACTCCGTGAAGAATTATAAAGTAGCGAGGCTAGCCTTTCTATTATGGAGTCTGCAAAGAAAGACCTATAAGGCCAAAAGAATCTACGCATGAAGGGGAAAACGGAGTTCTTAGTATTATTAAGGAATTTCATCTTGAATAGAACATAGACCTTTTAGAGGTTTGTGAAGAGAATGTCAGCAATGCCTAGTCTTTTGAAATTACTAAATTAGTCTCTAAATTTTCTGTATTTTTTCTTTTTTCGTTGAGTATTTCTGGCTTACAAATTCCTATGTTATTTCTCCTTATAAAGTTATTACAATGGCTGAGTCAATTGAGGCTTCTAGCCATTTACGACCATTTTAGTCATTTATTTAGTCCTAGAGAAATGTATTCAGCGCTATTAGATTTACTTATTACTTGTTTTTTTTTTCGATTTATGCATGGTTCGTGTTATGTTGTTTACTTGTTTTAATTTTGCTCAGCTATTGCCATGCGTATTTGTCAATTTTGGCTGAGGACTTCATTTTGCATAATTGCGAATAACTTTGTAATGTAACTCATAAGAGGCAAACCATATATTGTTGTATCATATAACAAAACATATTATTGAAACAACTTAATCACTGTTTTTATTCATAAGTACTTTTCCGTGTAATTATACTGTATTTGTCATGGAATTTGGTATGGATAGCCACATGCTTGCCCTTTACAAATTTTTGGAATCATGAGGGAATGGATATCAATCATTTTTATCTTGGCCAAACATTTTCGCCTTCGTATTGTTTAGCTGGCAGGAGCGACATCTCCTTCAAACATAATTTCCTTAGCGTAAAAAATCTTACCTTCGAATATGGAAATCTTAGCATAATTAACCTTGCCAGAAGTTAGACTGTTATAGTAGGCGACTCGCCTTTCAAACTTTCTGTTACATAGTTGTTGTGACCATGTTTTAGGCCTAGCTTTGATGTTACAATGCTTTCTTCAGTACTTGCAAAGTTGTCTTTATTGGCAGATAGGTTGTTCAACCCATCGTTTACAACTTCGAACGTTTGCTTTCCTAGAAGTGGACTTTTAAGCATCTTTCCTTCAACAATCATGGTGGTATTAACTAGCAGAGCCCTTGGGGTTGCTTTCTTCTGAACGCTGAAATAGTGTTCTCGCTTGATAGCTTGATCTCCCTTTGTCACAGCTATTCATTTTGGAGTTTTGAATTTGAGGCATAGGTGATGGATAAAGATCACAGTTTTGAACTGTTTTAAGGTGGGCCTTCCAAGGATTCCATTATATGTGAATATACTATGATTAAGAAGTCGATGTATCCATAGAATACAATTAGTTCTTAACTTAATTTCACAACTAGTGTAATCTGTCATCCAAGGATTAGAGCATCTCCAATTATCCCATAAAATGGTTTAGACAATTGTACCCTAGGATGATCAATCTGCATTTGATTAAAAGCACTTCCAAATAATATATTGACAAAACTGTCATTATCCACAAGAATGAGGTTAAGGCCATTGCAAGCTATTATAGCCTACACTACCAATACATAACAGTGGGAATATATGACTTTCTACTTATCATCGTTATTAGAAATATAGGAAGAGATGCAAGATGGGGGTTATCTTGGATCCAGAAATTCTTCAATGTAACCTTTTGGCAGCTCGAATATAGTTTTTTTATGCATTTTCTATGTCTTTGCCAACATAAGGACCTCTAATGATTGTATGGGTCTCTTTTATCAAAGTTCGTCTGTATGTTTTGACCTACCTCCTTGACCTCATTGTCTGGTACTTGAATATGGGGGCTTTCAGCTATTAGATCCATCATGTACCCCGCCTTATTGATCTCGTAGCTTTGCCATCCTTTTAACCTCATAGCATTTGTCAGTATCGTGATCCCCGCTACAATGAATTTTATAAAATTTTACCTTATGGTTATTACGAGATGGAGGGAGTTTCACCTGCTAACTGAGTAGGTACCGGAGAGATCACAACTACTTTTCTCTTATGATCACTAAGGCATGGATATTAATGATTCAACAGTTTAAACGTATATTTCGAAGCTTTCCCTTTCAGTACTCACACCTACTCCATTTTCTTTTGGTTCTCAATTGTATTTTCAATCTAAATCTCATTTTGGATCAGGCCTACCAACTGATGGTAGGAGGCCGGATTTTTGTTTCAAACATCCTGCCATAAGGAAATCCCCATAAGTAGTCCGTTCCATAAGGCGTCCCTAGCCTTTTCATCTGAAATTATTTTGCAGGCGATCAACTCTGTACTGAAACATACGAAGTAACCCTTCAGGGTCTCTCATTTCTCCTGTCGCATGTCATTAAGCCTCGTGGCTGGGACTTGTCCCATTTGGCTTCCTGTGAATGTCCTTATGAAAGCTAACTTTAACTGTGGCCAGCTCCGGATTGAACCTAGTGGCAATTTACTGTACCATCGCTTGGCTTATCTATCTATAGTGAGATGGAATCATTAGCATTTAAGGACAGGACTTGCCTTTTTCAATTGTATTTGTGTCATGTATTCGTACAAATGATACATCGGATCTCCTATATCGTTGTCTTTGTTTATTACTAGACGGATGAACTTGTCTAGGATCAGCTCTTCCTTTTTTGTGTTCATCGTCATCATCCAACTTATACAACCTAATAAATCGCTCTTCATATTCCTCATTTTGAGAAGTACCGTAGGAGGCATTGAAGAGGCTTTCGACTCGTCAGTCATCACAACGGCTATTCTTCAATCCTGTGAAATGACTTCTACTGGAAATCTCTCTTTTTCAGTGCACTATCACAAGTTTTCAATGCCTGCACATAGGTGTTGTCACGGAAATTACTATTGACGGGACTAATTTCATTCTCCTCCAGCTTCTCCAGTACGTTTGTTTTCATAGTATTCTCTAGTTTAGCCCGTAGAGAAGTATTTTTTGCCGTCAGCACTTTCAAACTTCCTACCATCTTCTAGATATTTTTTGCAGTAGACATTTCTTTCGTAAATCAATAATGATGTACGAGTGAAATGACAGCCTTTGTTTTTTACGGTGTTTCCTCTTATGCCGCTTAGGATTGACATCACTATCTGGCGGACAGTTGATGCCCGCTCCATCTTCCATCTCTAATGTCTTGACCTCCTTTAGTTTCTCTTAAATTCGACTCATAATCCCGAATTTTCAAAGAGTTAACTTTCTTCATATGTGATTAGATTTCGTAGTTTATATTGCTCAAGTTTCCCACAAATAAAGCCAATTTGCTGGTGATAGAAATTGGATCAAACGATTTCATTGATAAAATAATTACAATCAAATATCAAATGTAAATACAATCAACAAATCATCTCATATAACTACGAGTTTTGCCTTCTAAATTCAATCATCTGGATGTTTTAATTAAACCAAGAGGAGAAATAGCTAATTGAGAGGGGAGATATTTGAATTGCATTCCTTTCTTCAAATGGAAAGGGTTACTTATAGATTTTCCTCTAAGCATTGGGATAACTTGATCATTTTTTTTAAAAACGCCAGGTGGTAATCCTTATTGACTATCTTGCAACTGATTCGGTTAAGAATCATGCCTGCCCACGTACTTCTAATTGATAGACTGTAACCAGCCTAAATATAGGTAATGGTTCCGACTTTTATGCAAGCCTTCTTCTCCTTTATTTCTTTCGCATTGTTTTATGCTTCGTCGAATATTCGCTTGTTCTTGCAGACCGCATTTAGGATGTTAACAATTATCTTCGTCACTAAGGACAACTCCAATGGTTACACCATTGCACCAAAAAAATAACACATTTTGGTGCAAATTAGGGCTGAGAACCGACGGGTACGGTTCGGCTCTCGATTTTAGACCCAGAACCGAAAAATCGAATTTTTTTTAAAAAATTTAATTTTTATATATGGGATAAATCAAATATTTTAGTTTTTTAAAAATAAATTAACAAAGAAAGAGTTTGCAATGAAGAGACTGAGTTTTATGAGGACATTGAGACATGTAATAAAAAATATATTATATTTTTTCTTATTAAATTTTATTAGTTGAAATTTTATTAGTTTATTTATATTTGTTAATTGTGATTTTTCAATCTTTCTTGTAGAGTTTTCTTAGTATCTAGTGTGGTAAGTCAAGCAATTGATGGTTAAATCAAATAGTTGGTAAGTAAGTACTACTGTATTAGCAATACTTTAAAATATTTTATCTCTATGAATCTATAACTACTAATTTATATACATCACCGATATTTTAGTATTACTAGTTTACTATCTATTTTTTGTTATTTGTATACATTGGTAAATTAATATTATTGGACAACTTGTTATTTATATGTTATTAAATTGGAATACGTTAATTTGTAAAAGTTAATATTGAACATGTCAGACTGTAGTATTGTTATAAATGTTAAAAATAATTAATTATACTATTGAACCGAACCGAACCCGAACCGTTCCAAAATTATATTTGGATCCGACGGTTCCGTTTACTAACTACCTGAAAATTTTCGGTTCAATTCTCTTCAGAACCGAACCAAATCGAACCATGCCCAGGCTTAGTGCAAATGTTCTCCAATGGAGCATCAAACTTTGCACGAAGACAAGTTTGCCCTTTTTTTCTATTTATGAAATCAATTAATGGAGGGTATTTACGTCATTTGTGTTATATATTTTTTAATACAATAATTTTTATTATTCTAATTATAATTACGATTATTATTATTATTATTATTATTATTATTATTATTATTATTATTATTATTATTTACATTTAAAATAAATTTTAAATGTAAAAAATAATAATTAATGAATTAATTAAAATAAAAAATAAAAAAATTTAAAATATAACAAACACGATTATTTAAGGTTAACACGAAATATATTACAACAATCGCGTACCTACATTAATCTAGTTTTATTTAAAGAAAATGATACATAAAAACAAGTGCATTGTTTATTTAAAGAAAACGATATGAATTTTGAGAATAAAATTACAATGATAATTCGACTTCATAATATCATAATATCGAAATTCGTATTTCCACTAATTGTACTATATTTTTTATATTTATTAATGAATTTAATATTTTCATTAATTTAACGTAATTATTTATTTAGTAATTTATGTATTTGTAAAATAAATAAATCATTAAGAATAAAAAAATAAAAAATTGATTAAACACTATTCATTTGGTGTAAATTTTGATGTAATGGTTGGAGATGAATTTTAATTTAATGCAAAATTTGATATAAAATGGTGCAAAATTTGGTGCAGCGTTGAAGATAGTCTAAGAACCCTCTTTTCCGTTAAAGGAATTTGTGGCATGTGCAACTTTGTTTGAATGGTTTCTTCCTTCTGTGGTTAAAATGTTTTGATAAGATATAGTCGATAATGATGGATAACATTAAAGATGTCAGATTAAAATGTCTATTATACTGTCCAATAATCTATAATAATACATATTGAACACGTCCCATGTGTATTAAATTACAGATTACAGAATCAAAACAGTTTGAAAAAAATAAATGGATGGGAAATGAACGATATTAATTTCTCCATAAGATGTGGCTGCCATGTAACTTGGTCCCAATCTGATCTATCACTTTCAACTAAAAAACTATTGGAAGCCCAATGCACATCATGGGCTGGCCCATCATGTCCAAGCCTTGTGGTGCATGTACACGTGAAGTGCCCCTGAACATATCTTAAGAAATTATATATGTCCACCCATCTTATAATTTAAGTGGGCCCCAGTCCATTTGATTAATCCTGCCCCCTAATTGCTTGGCAACCCATTGCCCACCATCGAAATGACACCTGTAGTAGTCACACGTGTGATAGTGTCAATAATACACCGTCTTTATATCGCACTTTAAAAAAGTGGTGTCAAATAAATCAGGACGATTTAACCTTATCCATACTAATTTGGCCTAAAAATTGAGCCTTACACAAAACACGTTTTGTATCAAGTCACTCTAGATTGGTTCACTAAGCAAACATGAGTGCCAATGTCAACAATAGTCACACGTGTGATAGTGTCAATAATACATCGTTTTTATATCGCACTTTAAAGAAGTGGTGTCAAATAAATCAGGGCGATTCAACCTTATCCATGCTAACTTGGCCTAAAAATTGAGCCTTACACAAAACATGTTTTGTACCAAGCCACTCTAGACTGGTTCACTAAGCAAACATGAGTGTCAATGTCAACAATAGTCACATGTGTGATATTGTCAATAATACATCGTCTTTATATCGCACTTTAAAGAAGTGGTGTCAAATAAGTCAAGACGATTCAACCTTATCCATACTAACTTGGCCTAAAAGTTGAGACTTACACGATCCACGTTTTGTACCAAGTCACACTAAACTGGTTCACTAAGCAAACATGAGTGTCAATGTCAGCAATACATCATCAATATTACATTACACGCTGAAGTTTGAAGTTAAAAGATGCATACCCATTAAGGGTCCTGTGGGGGGAGCAATTGGCCCCACTGGACTTCCATTTTTATTTAATTTTTTACAAGCCCATACTTTTCAGCCCAAAACCCAACAAAGTCTTGACATTACAGACCAGCCCAAACCCTTCTCGCTTCCTCAATTGTTCCTCCGAGGCTGCGATTCCAGTTCACTTAAACCCTTGTGATTCCATTTAATCTCAAACCTCTGTGATTCCAATCACATATTTTGAAAGAAAAAGAACAGATTGAAGAAGCAAAATTTTGTAATCCCTCTCTTTCTTAATCTTATTATGTATGTACCTTTCATCAAATCCCCAATGTGAAAATGCAAGCTTCGTTCGATTTGAAGGAGGGTATATTGAGATATTTTTTAAACAAGTATCTTAAATATCTATTGAAGAAAATGTTGAGGAAAAGAAAGCACGCTTTGAGAAAATTTCTATTGTTGCTTTTGCCTTCTTTTTTGTTTACTGTTTACGTAATTCTATCTCACTCCCGCTAAACTATGACCCTGTGTCCGCTCCTATGCATATATATTACAATTTAAGCGGTTAAATAGAGGGTAAAATAGAGTTATTGTGTTTTTTTGAACTTGTATCTTATACGGTGCAAATTATTAATTAAGTTAATGGCCTTGTTGATTCGTTTTATCAAAATTCTTTGAACAATTGGCTCAAGCAAGAAATGGAACAAACTTTACGTGCATTTTATGTCTTGTGTCACCCAATTTTGGGGTTCAAGTGGATAACAAGAAAAAAAAAAAAAAAGTATGAAAGAATAAGGAATATTTAATACTTTATACTGAACTACATTAAGTCGGTAAAATGTGTAGTTGAAAAACTGATAAAAATTATAAATTCAATGAAATGCATTATTAAAAACTAGTTCGAAAAAAAAAAGAGCTTTAAAAATTAGGGGCCAAACAAGTACTATATATGATTGTGCATGAAAACTTAACTTTATTAAAACAAAAAATTGCCCCTTTAATCTTGTTCGAGATTGTAGTTGGACCCAATAGACTAGACATTTCGTAAATATACAATACAAGTGAGACACGAGAGTAGGGTGCTTTAATTAAAAGTAAATAAAGAAAGTAAAGGAGAAGAAAAAGAGAAAGGTGGCGAGAATATTTGGTGATCCCAAGAAGATAGTAATGCAGCCGTGCTAACATGAGCAGCTTTTGTTTTGTGGGAAAAGAAGAGAGATCGATCATGTGCTAACGGGAATAATATCTTTAATCACGTGAAAATGAGAAATTATATTCCTTTTAATTTTATGTCAAGTGGGTTTTAATTTTTGGTTAAACAAGAGTGTATAAGTTTTAAATTTTACGTCTGAGAACTACAACTAACTTGGCACGACGAAGATGATTCAACATGGCATGATTCATCTTCAAAGCATGTGAATATGTCTAAGCATCAAGTCCGTTAATTAACACAGTTCATGGCCTAGAACAGCAAAAGCTGGACACATTGGAATAAACTAAAGGGATAATTGCAGTCGCGGTCCCTAATCTTTGTATTTTTTGCAGACTTTACCCTAACCTTCAATTTGTACCACCCGGAGTTCCAAACCTTTCATAAATTCGCACCCGAGGTCCAAATGGACGGAAACCGTCCAATTTAACCGTTAGTTGACCAATAAAATTAATTTTGACTATTTTTAAAGGGTAAAAATGTAACTTTCTATTTGAAAACAATTAAAATAACTAAAAGAAAAAAAATGGAAAAAAAAAACTATTAAATGAAGAAAATCACGGCATCAACAGTTAAACGCAATCAGTTTCTCCTTTCGGCATCAACACTGCAGGCACCACCACTAGCACACTGCCGGCACCACCACCACTGCCTCCTCCCACTAACAACGTCGCTGCCTCCTCTCACCACCACCACCAAATGAAGAAAATCACGTTCGACACCCAAAAATGGAACCTAAATCACGGCTACAACCAATACGTCGCCACGGCCGCCACCATCACCCACCAAATCCCCGCCACCATTACCCACCAAATCCCCATCATCCTATCCCAAACCAGAAAATCATCTACCATCAACATCGATCTCCTTACCAACATAGCAAACTCTGTTCTGAAAATCAAATCGACCTACACTGCCACCGCAGCTAGTTCTACCACCTGTTCTACCATCACCATCTCAAACCACTAACAAACTTTGCACAACAAATCGATTGTACAAGCCCTCGATTCCGTGATAATCAATGGCCATGTCAACACATCCCTCGATTCTACAAGCCAGATTCAACACAGCAAATCGATTGTCCAAGCCCCCCCTTCGTCGTCGAAGCTCTAAAGATGAAAGATTAACAGAAATGAGTTATAGGCTTCTGGTTTTCATTACAGAAATGGTGCGCAAGGAGGAGGATTTGGTGGTGGGTTTGGATCTGGTTCTTGTTCTTGTTAAAAAAAGAAAGAAATTAGCATGAGATTCAATTAGAAAATCTTGATGCATACTATTCCTTTTTTCTTTTTGTATCAGCATTTTGCCATGCACTTGCTTTAAACAAATCTGTCCCTCAATACTTGTTTATGTTTTTATCAATATTTCGCTTGCAGATCTGAAATTATTTCTTGAATACTCTCTTTGGTAGTCATTGGAGTTTTTAGTTTGCTGCTGAATGTTGGAGAAGGAGATGGGGGAATTTTTTTTTGGGTGTGGTGGTTTTGGGCAACGATTTTGGGGAGGGGAGGTGGGGGGTGGGATGAAGAAGAGAATGAATAGTTCATTTTTTATTTTTATTTTGTTTTAGTTAATTGTTGTTTTATTTTATTATAGGGTTAAATAAGGATATTACATTTTTACCCTTTAAAAATAGTCAAAATTTGGTCAAAATCAATTTTATTGGTCAACTAGCGGTCAAATTGGACGATTTCCATCCATTTGGACCTCGGGTGCGAATTTATGAAAGATTTGGGACTCCGGGTGGTACAAATTGAAGATTATGGTAAAATCTGCAAAAAACGCAAAGGTTAGGAACCGCAACTGCTATTATCCCTAAACAAAACTAATCTTCTATCCACAATGGACAAGAGGTTGTCACATCAATGGTAGGACGATAAAATAAAAAAAAAATCTCCGCTGATGTGACAACACTACATATTGTCACATCAACAATGAAAATCACTGTGGACGGAAGATCAATTCTGTTGAAATAAATTTAACAACTAGAACTATTTACACATTAAGAAAGTTCATAGTTTCTCATTTGCTATTTTTGAGAAATGCAGTAGCAACACAACCATCGCTCGCCACTTATTTTTCGAGCTTCACTATGCCCTCCAAATGGGTTTCGATCCCAAGTAACTAACCTTATAAGACTTCACTCTTACCACTTGATCTAGATCTTAATCTTTGACCATTGTGTTTTCTTCTAATAAATACTTTATGTTCAACACTACCACCATCATTCGCCACTTATTTTTCGAACTTCACTATTCCCTCCAAATGGGTTTGGAACCCAAGTCATTGATCTTCTAAGACTTTACTCTTACCACTTGAGCTAGATCTTAATCTCTGACCATTGTGTTTTCTCCTGATAAATACTTTATGTTCATTACTATAGTAGGTCTAATCTACAAGAAGACCTAAAGAAACTGTGTTGAAAGCTGCAGGGTAACAAATTTATATAAGCAACAGATACATGAAAAGCCTTTAAATTTCCAACAATATGTAAAATATGTCAAGAGAAAGAAAAGCATCTTGTGCAGTACATGATCAGGCAAACTTATGCCATGAACCTGTACAAAGCAACATATGCTTTCTAATTGACAAAATAAACACGTACTGCAAGCAATTTACTCTGCAGAAACCAAGCAAGCAAGCATAACAGTGGTTAGTTGTGTCTATATGCACAACTAGGCCACTACACAACGATTTTAGATCAGCTAAATCACGGCATCCATAAAAGCTTTTGCATTATTTTGAAATCCAGTGATCTAAAGAAAGCTACCAAGTGATTTCCAGCTCCTATAGCATCAACAAACTTTGTCCTCCATCGATTTGGAAACCTAAAAAATATCTCGTGACATTATAAACATGTAAAATAACCACAAATATGGCATGGAACATGCTTTTTTCTGTTGAAAGTGCTAAGTTCTAGTTATTTTCCTCGTTCTGTAAACCAAAGAAATATAAGACTTGCCTAACGAATATTGAGTAGGGCAACAAAATTACAGGTGAAATTGGAGCCACAAAAATAATATTAACTCAAAACGAGATTCTAATTTTTTGACTAGTTATATGGGTATAGATCACATTTAAACATTACTTATTCTTGTTCAAATTTGTTTTACAAACTAAAGAAATCAAACTCGCTCAATATTCAAATGCTTCTCTATTTCAACGCTGGAGTATAAATTATAAATAACTACTCAAATTTGAATAGAAACATCTATTCAAATGAGTGCTCTTGAGAAGAGGACTGTCAAAATCTTTAGTTGTTCCCTCACAATGGATTTCATCCTGAAATTGTAAAAAATCATCTGTAGAATGGATCACAACAATTCGTCGAGGTAGCATCGCCACTCAAAATTATGTTTTCAAAGAAGCCTTCTTTCCCTCTGTCAGATATTCGAGCAGGAGCATTAGAGTGCGATTTAAACCGTCCTCTGCCTCCATCCTCCTTCTCCTGCAGAAAGAAAATCACCGGTTCATACCTTTCCAAGGATTTTCATTCCATTCATTTGTTAAAATTAGATAATATCAGTTTATTTGCACCAGTATACTTCATGTTATATCAAACAGATAAATTGCGTTGTCAATTACTAACACCCGTATATCTTATGTATATTAGATAGATAAATTGCATAACTGAATATTAACATGCACACGCCCATATGGTGCCGAAATATTGATCAGATAAGTAAATAAATAACACGTAAAAAGTAATACACGTTCACTTGGGCTCAGAAGCATGCAAACCCAGTATTCTTGAGCTTGAGCTCAATTCAGGTGCTATTTAAGAGGCTCCGGCACAAGCAGCTTGTAAGTGTTATGCCTAGGTACAATCAACTTTAGGCGTAAGCACTTTTAATAAATAATTAAAACAATTTATGGTAGATTTGTTATTTAATTAATATTTAATTAAATTAAATAATAGAATCCGTAGATTCAAATTTTGGTAATTTGTTAATTACGAGAAGTTGTGGTCGTGAGATATAAATTACAGATGATTGAATCTTTAATCATCCGTAGTTGCAAGTAATAACGATACGAAATATCGTTATTACGGATAGACCATCATGTGTGGCATTTCTTACTTGTGAAGTAAGTAGCTGATCCCATAAGTTAAAGTGTAGTGACACTTAAATGAACACATAAATATTTTATTATAAAACAAAACATTGGAGCTTCGCTGGAAAATTTCACATGGATAACTATTTGAGTGTCAGTGGTTAATATCTAACGTTCGGTAGTGAAATTGGTCATTCGACTTGAGGTCATCATAGTACCTTATATGAGGACAGTCATACTTTGGTGATGTTGGATGTTGCTCTAACAAGGGCCGCTAATGCAGCACCATCCGAGTATGTCAAGAATCATATGAAGGTTGTAAGTGATCAATAGAGGATTCATCACTCTTAGATAGTAAGAGAGTATGATCTACATTTCATCCAGTTAAATTGATAATGAAATTCTTGGTCAAGATGTACTCATAAGTCGAAAAGAAGTTTTCGACTTACATTAACTTAATAGTGGAATGAAAGATATGATCGATAATTGAGATTGACACATATCCATATCTTATGATTGATCGAATCATATTGACGAAATGATTATAATTTTACTAAAAACGAACGAGTTTGGTTTTATCATACCACGTGATATTTTTCATCACGTGTATTGCCTTGACACATTGTTGGATATCAATCTGGAATCACGGATGTGAATTAGTGATAAATCAAAAAGGTGTTTTGGTCTATCGATTTTGATTAGATCAAAAAAATAATTTACGTCGTTAGGTATCGTGATTGAAACCTAATGGGTCACACACAAAAAGAGAACTAGAAGAATGAGATTTATCGATAATTGAGATTGACACATATCCATATCTTATGATTGATCGAATCATATTGACGAAAGGATTATAATTTTACTAAAAACGAACGAGTTTGGTTTTATCATACCACGTGATATTTTTCATAACGTGTATTGCCTTGACACATTGTTAGATATCAATCTGGAATCACGGATGTGAATTAGTGATAAATCAAAAAGGTGTTTTGGTTTATCGATTTTGATTAGATCAAAAAAATAATTTACGTAGTTAGGTATCGTGATTAAAACCTAATGGGTCACACACAAAAAGAGAACTAGAAGAATGAGATTTACTAATTAATTAATTAACAAGCGTTGGATAATTAATTAATTAGACTATTTATTAATGGGTCAATTAATTCATGGACTTGATTTAATTAATTAAATTAATTAAACATTAGGCCGTATTAAGTTATAAGACTGGCAGAGCCCGTTTGGACTTATATAAATAAACTGCTAGGATTTTAAATCTGCAGAGATTTTTTCATTATTCTTACTAGTACAAGAAAAGTAAACCCTAGTTCTCTGTCAATCTTGTTCCATGTGTGGATTCTATTGGAAGCTGGATAATTATACAGTTGTGGGAGGTAGATCAGAATTGTTGGAACTACAAAAAGAGCAAAGGAGTTTGCAGATCTGAATAAAGGTATAATTTCTATCATAATTTATATCTAAACACAAAGCAAATCCTTTGTGGGAATTAAAACTTGTTTTATTTTTCGTTGTGCATGTTTAAGTAAATTCTAATGTGTAAGGCCTAGACCACACACAATTAGATATGGAAACAATAATAACTCAATCAAACATAAAGTAAATTGCAGAAATGAAAGAAGAACACAAAGATTTCTTTCGGCCTAAGCCCCAGAGGTTCGGCGACCACATCTAACGCCTACATCCCCTGTTGAGCATCCAATTTCTTGGATAACTTTCGGTTGCACTAACTGGCCCAAAACTGGCAACAAAAGGTTACAAATGTTCAGAGAAATAGAATCGAGAACTTATCTTTCAAGTTCAACCACAAATCTGCTATGAATAACCAAGAACATAACACAAACTATCCTCGAACACAACTTGTAACCAAGAACAGAGAAAACACAAAGTTCCCTCACAGTATTCACAAAGAATACTCAACCACAAAGGTATTTACTACAATCGCCACACAAAACCAGTAGTTTAGAGTGCGAATACACAAAAGAAAGCCAAACCCTAGCCTCCTTCCCCTTTTCTCTCGTTTTCTCTCTTTGAAAACCAACATACGAAAAGCCAAGTGAGTGAATGAGAGAACCCTAGCCCCGTTCAATTAAGTAAGGAAGCTTCTGGATCCAATAATCAACAGCCCACATAAAGGCACGTGTCAAGCATCCAGCCGTCCACCATATTTAACAAAGTCGCATTCCTACAAACACGCTTTTGCACAATTATGGCAACACCTTTTAAAGTCCAGCCAGGGTTCGATTCCAACATTCTCCACCTTGCTGCCAGAATTAGTACCCAGTAGTGCAGCCAGGAGCATTATCACAAAACCATTTTCATTTGCTCTGTGTACCTGTTTAAGAATCACAAAGAATCAATGGACAGGAGTTTAAGACAGTTTAAAAATTTGTTTAAAAGGAATCACTTTGGTTCCCATATCAGAGGGATTAACTTGAGTTGCAATTTTTTCAATCTTTATTATTCCCTTAGATATGATATCTCTAATAAAATGGTACTTAACATCAATATGTTTTGTTCTATCATGGAACATGAGATTTTTACTTAGATGAATAGCACTCGGGTTATCAGAAAACAAGACAGTTTGGGTATCAACAAAACCTAATTCAGACAACAGACCATTTAACCACATTCCTTCTTTTATAGCATCAATAGCAGAGATGTATTCAGCTTCAGTAGATGATAAAGCAACTATTTTTTGTAATTGAGACTTCCAACTTATCACAGTATCACACAGTGTATAAAAATAGGATGAAGTGGATTTTCTATTGTCTCTATCACTAGCAAAATCAGAATCAGTATAACCCTTTAAAATCACACAATTTTTATTTGATTTAAACACCAAGCCCAAATTAGCTGTACCCTTCAAGTATCTTAATAACCATTTTAAAGCATTCCAATGGTCTTCTCCTGGGTTACTTATGAATCTGCTTAAGATGCTAATGCTATGGGCAAGGTCTGGTCTAGTACAAATCATCAAGTACATCACAGAACCTATAGTGTTAGCATAAGGTATTCTGGACATTCTAACATATTCTTCTTCAGTTTTAGGACAGTTATCAGAAGATAATTTGAAATGATTTGCAAGAGGTAAAGATGTAGGTTTACAGTCATACATATTGAATTTTTTCAGAATTTTTTTCACATAATCATGCTGATTCAAATACAGTAAATTCTTGTTCCTAACAATTTGCATACCTAATATTTTTCTGGCAGAACCAAGATCCTTCATATCAAACTCAGATTTCAATTTTAGTTTAATATCTTCAATATCAGTCTTATTACAACTAGCAAGCAGCATATCATCCACATAAAGGACCAGATATAATGAGTTTTTACCTCCATTACCTTTGCAGTACAAACATGTGTCATATTGACTTCTTTTGAAACCCAATTTCAACACAAATGCATCAAATCTTTTGTACCACTATCTAGGGGCTTGTTTTAAGCCATACAAAGACTTCTTTAAAAGACATACAATATTATCAGGACTGCCTTTTTCAAAATCAACAGGTTGCCTCATGTAAATGGTTTCATCAAGTTCACCATATAAGAAAGCAGTTTTAACATCTAATTGATCAAGTTCTCATTCAAATTGAGCAACAAGAGCAAGTAAACATCTAATGGTGGTATATTTCACAACAGGGGAAAAGATTTCAGTGTAGTCAATACCCTCCTTTTGAGTAAAACCCTTTGCTACAAGTCTAGCCTTGTACCTAATATTTCTACTACCACCTTCACCCTCTTTTATTTTGTAAATCCATTTACAATCAATAAATTTCTGTCCTATAGGCCTTTCTACAAGAACCCATGTATCATTTTTTTAAAAGCGAAGACATTTCATCTTCCATTGCATCAGTCCAGTTTTTACTCTCTTTACAATTTATGGCATCATCATAAGAACTTGGTTCATTTTCGAAAGAGTCTTGATAGGTGAATAAGGAAACAAAATTTTCAGTGTCAAATCTGGTGGAGGGTCTAATCTGCCTCCTCTCCCTATCTCTTGTGAGTTGATACTCATTAAGAGGAAGAGCAGCAGGATCAGAGTTCTCATTATTATTTATATTTTGATCAGATTCACATTCAGGTAAAACATTGTTTTCTTCATGTTCACTTCCCTCATTAGTGGACACAGAAGTAATCTGATTATTGCTAGAAGACTCTACCTTAATTTGAACATCACTTTCAGTTAAAGACTTTTTTTTTCCTTCAAGACAAGGCATTAAAGATTCATTAAAAATGACATCTTTTCTACTTATAGCTCTGTACCCTTTCTCAGAATTGACCCATAGCCTGTACCCTTTAACATGATCATCATACCCCAAAAAAACATTTGAGAGATCTAGGTTCCAACTTTCCTATATTTTGATGAGCATAAGCAACACAACCAAACACTTTCAACAAGGAATAATTCACAGAGTTATTAGACCAAACAACTTCAGGTACAGCAAAGTTTAAAGCACTAGTGGGGCTTTTATTGATCAAGTAAGCAGTTGTTTTAACTATTTCACCCCAAAACATTTTTGGTAAACCAGAACTCAAAAGCATGCATCTGACTTTATTTAATAAAGTTCTGTTCATTCTCTCTGCAATGCCATTTTGTTGAGGTGTGTAAGTAACTGTTCTATGTCTCACAATGCCAAGTTCTTTACAGAAATCATTGAACTCGTTATTACAAAATTCCAAACCATTATCTGTTCTCAAAATTTTTATTTTAAAATCAGTTTGGTTTTCAACTTGAATTTTCCAGTCTTTAAAAACAGTGAAGGTCTCATCTTTTGACTTTAGTAAGAAAACCCAGATTTTTCTGGAGAAGTCATTAATTATTAACAGATAATATTTGAAACCAGTTAATGTAGACACAGCAGCTGGTCCCCACAAATCAGCATGCAAGTATTCAAGTTTTTGTTTAGTTTTGTGAATCCCAGTAGGAAAAGGGAGTTTAACCTGTTTTCCCAAAATACATTGTTTACAAGAGCCAAAATCACCAAGATTTAATTTCCCAAAAACACCTTTTGAATGCAGGAAATTCAAGTTCTTTTTACCAATATGACCAAGTCTATCATGCCACAATTTTGCTAAAGTAAAATTTTCAGAAATAGCAGAGGCAGTCAATCCCAACAAAGGTTTAGCAATTAGGCAATATAAGTCATGTCTCTTAGGGGTTGAGACAATCAAGTCATTTTCCTTAAGAATTTTAATATGTCATTTCCCCATATTTATGTTAAACTCCATATCGTCTAGCATTCCTAAGGACACTAAGTTTCTTTTTAAGTCAGGAACATATCTCGTTTCCTTCAGAAATAAGATGTTTCCATTTTCTAAAAGAAGTTTTACAGTCCCTATACCACTGACTTTACAGGTGAGGTTATTGCCTAATATAACTTGACCACCTACAATTTTTTCAAAATCAACAAAACAGTTTTTATTAAGACACATGTGAAAAGAACATCCTGAGTCTAGTATCCATTCATTACTAACTCTCATTTCAGAATTTACAAGGACATGACCACTCTTTGTTTTAGTCTTGTCATAGACCAAGGCATTACTGCCATCTTCAAAACCTTTTTCTTTTGAATCATTCTTCTTTTTGAAATAGTCTTTGGCAAAATGACCAAGTTTACCACAGTAATAGCATTTCTTGCCTTTAGCATTGACTTTGGTCTTATTTTTATCAGTCCAATTTCTATTCTCCTTAAAGGACTTAGAATACTGATTTGACTTACCAAAGGTTTTACCCTTTGACACAAAATTTACACCTCCCTGATTGTTACTAGACTCAGCCTTCATTTCTTGTGCCTTATTTCTTAAAGCATTGATTATTATATCAGTGGTGAGCTCATCTCTACCATATTCAAGTGTAACTTTAATGTCCTTAAACTTATCACTTATGGAGTTTAACAGGACCACTGCCAACTGATCTTTTGAAAGTTTTTCATCACAGTTAGCGAGATCTTGGGTAAGTTTAGTAAATCTGTTCAGGTTCTCATCTAAATCAGTGGAAGGATTCATTTTGAAAGAAAAGAATTGATTTAGAAGAAAACATTTGTTAGGAGTGGTTTTGGTCACATATTTTGCTTGGAGTTTGGCCCACAGATCAGAGGCAGATTTGGTTTCACCTACTGCCCTGATCACATTTTCAATCAAGTACAAAAATATAGTACTCCAAGCAACTTCCTTAAGTTCAGATTTTTTAGACTCAGGCAAATCAGCAGGCCAACTATTATCTAGAGCCTTAACACATCTCATTTGCATTAGGATAGCTCTCATTTTCTGACTCCACGTGTCAAAATCAATTTTACCATCAAATTGACTAACTTCAAATTTTGCAGTGGCCATATTACCAAGTAGATAGACACACAAAGAGTCAACCCAACAGTCAGTCACAGGTAAGAAACCACACAAAGGATCACAGTAGAACACACAGTAATACAAGATAGCAGTCAATTTCAAAATTACAGGTTCAATGTATGAAGTATACCAGGCAAGATCAATTAAATAGCAATAGTTCAAGAAACAAATATTTAAGTTTCAGTGGTCTCTCCAACGAGACCCTCCAAGTACACACCCGTACTTGATTTATCTCAGATTCCAGGGGCCTCGCAGGAGCCACTGGACAAAGATTAGTCTCAAGTGGGTTTCAACGGTGTACGAAAAATCAGGGGAAAGATCAAGAAACACTAATGCTTGAAAAAATTTACAGTAATGTAAAGATCTCACCCAGCGAGTTTTTTTTTTTAAAAAAAAAAACTCGTACTCCTTTCAATCTGCGTCAATAGCAGTACCAAAAATTTGAGATCTGAGCACAGATCCCCCACACTTTCGAAGATCCAGCTATCTTGTTCCCACAGTCAAGCTCTGATACCACTGTAAGGCCTATACCACACACAATTAGATATGGAAACAATAATAACTCAATCAAACAGAAAGTAAATTGCAGAAATGAAAGAAGAACACAAAGATTTCTTTCGGCCTAAGCCCTAGAGGTTCGGCGACCACATCTAATGCCTACATCCCCTGTTGAGCATCCAATTTCTTGGATAACGCTCGGTTGCACTAACTGGCCCAAAACTGGCAACAAAAGGTTACAAATGTTCAGAGAAATAGAATCGAGAACTTATCTTTCAAGTTCAACCACATATCTGCTATGAATCACCAAGAACATAACACAAACTATCCTTGAACACAACTTATAACCAAGAACAGAGAAAACACAAAGTTCCCTCACAGTATTCACAAAGAATACTCAACCACAAAGGTATTCACTACAATCGCCACACAAAACCAGTAGTTTAGAGTGCGAATACACAAAGGAAAGCCAAACCCTAGCCTCCTTCCCCTATTCTCTCGTTTTCTCTCTCTTTGAAAACCAACAGACGAAAAGCCAAGTGAGTGAATGAGAGAACCCTAGCCCCGTTCAATTAAGTAAGGAAGCTTCTGGATCCAATAATCAACAGCCCACAAAAAGGCACGTGTCAAGCATCCAGCCGTCTACCATATTTAACAAAGTCGCATTCCTACAAACACGCTTTTGCACAATTATGGCAGCACCTTTTAAAGTCCAGCCAGGGTTCGATTCCAACATAATGTTTTAAAAATCGGCGGGACCCGACCCGACTGGTTCAACCGATAAAACTGGGAACCCCGCCCAAAACCGGATCAATCACTCTAGATTAACCGTTTTTTAAAAAAAGGGCTTCAAACCCACTAAACCGGCTGGTTTAACCGTGAACTAGTCACGATTTTTTGGTTTTTCCATTTTTTTTTTTTAAGTTTAAAATTTTTTAACTTTATGAATGGGCCTCATAAACTACAAATCAAAGGCCCATAAAGAAATATTGGATGACATGCTTGTTTTATAGATGCACTTCTTTTAAATGGTTTCATAAACTTTCAATGTGATATAATGTATTTTATAGATGCACTTCTTTCTAATGGTTTCATAAACTTCCAATATGGGATAGTTGAATAACAAAAAAAAATGTTAAAATTCCTTCAAAATCAGTTTTCAAATATATGCCTAATTGACTAATTTGGTTTTGAATCTCAATTAACTAAATTGTAATATCCATCTATAAGTTTAAACTATTTTATTTTAATATAGCAAACTATTCTAACGATTTTTAATTTTTGAAGTATTAAGACTAATTGTAGGATAATTAATCTAATTAACAAAGATAGATTTACTTTGAATTATTAATATTAAAAAAAAATTATTGTTTTCATAGTATTTTATTATTTTTCTATGTATTTATTGCATCCGGTTCAATTCCGGTTGAACCTTTTGACTCTTGACCTTTTATATTTTCCGCTTCGATGATCGGGTCGATTTTCAAAACAATGGTAAACTTGAGAGAGAGAGAGAGAGAGAGAACAAATATTTGCAATTGCGATTGGTGTTGGATGGTTAGGGTAGCGTGGGTAATGTGGATTGTGTGGGATAATATTGGTAATCATGTATGTATTTTGTCGCGTGGGTTTATTTATATTTACATTGAAAAATAATTAAGATCTAATTAGTGTAAAATAAAATTAAAAAAATAAGACCTGATTTATGAAATTGAATCTTTATATATAGGGTTTAAGGTAATTTTTCAGAGTGATAATCATGTATGTATTATGTCGGGTGGGTATATTTATATTTACATTGAAAATAATTAAGATCTAATTGCCGTGAAAAAAAAAAAAAATAAGACCTAATTTATGAAATTGAATCTTTATATGTAGGGTTTAATGTAATTTTCCCTTTAATCAATCTATGTATATGGACTTTTCTTTCGTTACGTGGGTCAAACCACCAAAGTCATTTCTTAAACGGGTCAAACCTACAAAATCAAACAAAGTAAATTACAGGACCTTGCATTAAGGTAATTCGATCCGGGTTTCTAAAGAATAAATTCATATTGGGAATTGTGAGAATGAAAACATCAGTTGTCAGAGTAGAAAATGAATACAATTGAGAGTTATGCTACATGTACAAAGTTGGTTGACAAAATAACATCTACACCAATTATTTCAAAAACAGATTTTTAAATCATTTGAAATCAATGGCTTGAATTTTGCCAACACACTTTGTAACCCAACTTTTTTTAACCTAACTTTGTACAAATAGCGTTTTCCTATAATTGATGCTAATGTGAGCTAGATGAGAGAAATGGAAGGACAGTTCTATATTTACAAATGTACAGCTTCAGAGGAGAATTCATGATTCTGCAATAAAATGGGAAGATAAGGAACTGAAGGTGTGTTATAGTAATTTGTTTAAAAGGAACCAAGTAGAGTAAAGTAATGAAAATTAATGTTACTAAACTTTTTTTCTAAATAGTATATGATGTAAAGGAGGATACCAGCCGGTTCGAGCTGGTTTTTTAAGAATCAATTCTGATTGAGAATTGGAGGATGCTATAAAGACCATTAAATAATGCTAATGTGAGCTAAATGGTAGAAAGTGCAAGGTCGTCCCTATATCCACATATGTAGGGTTTTAGAGGAGAGTTCGTGTTTTTGTCTAAAAAAAATAAAAAATTGGAAACAAAGAAGAAATTAAATGCGTGTTTTCTGTAAACCTACGTTAAACAGAGCAATTTATTTAAGGACCATGCTGTGTGTACATAATGATGTACACACAGTCTTACACCCCCTTCACATGGAGGAGGGCCCACATAATAAAATATTTGTGGACATCTCTTCATGTGAGAGGGGTGTAATCTATTTGTACACCTAATCTATTTGGTACACTATAAGGTGTACAAATAGATTAATCCTTTATTTAAAGAGAGCTAAGGAAAAATTGAAAATTATCGTTCTAGTTTTTTTTTTTTTTTTTTTCCAAAAATTATTATTTGAGTTAGATACATGATGATTTAGCCCGGATTTCTTAAAAATAGTTTTCATTTCCCGCTGTTTGACTTCCTTTAAAAAAAAAAATCATTACTCATACTCATTTTTAAAATCGCATTCACATAATAAAATATTTTACACATAAACTCAAAAAATTTCCATACTTTTTAATCACACATTCTTCAAATAGTCACTATTCAAAACATCATTTTTACAAAATAATAACCATGAAACAGGTGTTTACATTTGTGAAAATGAAACCATTGATTATACAAGCAAAAAGGAATATAACCGATGCAAATGTGAGCTCAATGGGAGAAAATGGAAGGACGTCTCTACATTCACATATTCAGAAGAATTTGTGTCTCTCCCAGAAAGGAAATAAAGAGTGTTTTCTGCATACCTTCAATAAACTGAGCAATTTGTTTAAAATGGACCAAGTTGAGCAAAAAAATTTGTGTTACTTATTAATCTTTTCTAAATGATCTATTGTCTAGAGTTAGATAATGAGTGGTTCAATTCGATTTTCTCAATGGAAATTATGAAAATGAAAATGAGCAGAAGGAATTAAACGTGTTTTCATGATCCTACATTAAAAATAGAGAACATCCAAGGACCATCTTCAATATGATAGTCTAGGGGGAAAAAAACCATCACTTAACTAATTTCTCTAAATTGGTACATTGCTACAATTGGAAATTGATAAGTGTATATTATACACATATTTAAGGCCTCAAATGATGATATTTAATTGCTCATATGATCAATTATGGTCTGAATTGTTTCATTTGGTGTTGAATAGGTAAAAATCGATTAATGGAATTTGAATTAAAAGAAAGAAGCGAAAAATCGACGAAAATGGTAAGATCCAAAGTTTGGGGATCAAAATGTAAATACTCAAAGGTTGTAACGAACCTCATGATGAAGATTCGAGATCATATATGATCAATTGGATGCAATTGGAGGTCAAATGAGTGAAATAGAGTTAAAGTATTTGCACAAATCAATTTCATGTCGAAGAAGATGTGCTCCGAATTTTTAGCCTCATATTGAGACCCATTTTTCGGATAGCAAACATTTGAATTGGAAAAATTGTACTTCTATAATAATTTTATCTCTTTGAATAATCTTTCTAACGCACTTTGAATCTCTTAAATTGGACATCGGAAGAGAATGTTATGACCAAAAATCGAAAGCTGTTCAAGGACAAAGCCTCGCAAAGCCGTGCGCACTCTGGGGCAATGCATGGCGCGCCCGAGGCTTTGTTTTTTGAACCCGAGAGCTATATGACTCAAAGACAGGCCATTTCCGCAGATGAATCAGCAGTTTCCATTCACGATTCAAATTCTTTTGGAAACGAAATTATACGCGATTTTAACCAATTTTTCGACTCTTATAAATACAAAACAAGGGTTACACATAGAAGAACCCTCTCTAGGCTGTCTTCTACTCATCCAAAAACAATACAACACATTGATATATTGCAAGATCGAGAAGGAATTAAAGGAAGAAACAGGAAATCAAATTTATTCTACTCTTTGGGAGGAAAATACATACATCTGGAGAGTCAATGACAGATTTCAAATGTGAAAAACATCAAGTAATCCAGGTTTTGAAGCATCAGTTGGAAGAGGAAGAAGATCTTGGTGCAAGATTGCATTCTTATTCAAAACCCGTGATGTATTCTATGATAACTTTCTATTTTTCTTCAATTTATATGAATAGCTAAATCTATTTTTAGGACAAACAATGTAACATAATTGGGACCTTCTATTTCTTTTGATTGAAATTCTTGTTTTCATGTGTTGATTGTGCTATGAGTTTAATGCATTAAATTATTTGATCACTAATTTGATGATCTTTTGAATCTTTTACGAATCAAGAGGTGAGTTTAGGATTTAGACCAAATAGTAAAATTCGATAAATTGGTATATAATGTGTAGAGATACATATATTGATTATTGCGATCATGAATGAATCCTTCAAACTTAGATTTCGTTTAACTAAGGTTGATTTACATAGAGATGAAATTGAATTAGTTAAATATGCTCAATGAGAATTCGAGAGAGGTAAATTGAATACAATAGGGGGAATTGGACTGAACACTACATTAGATTGTGAATCTTGATTTAAGAATTAAAGGCAACCATTAAGTAAAATTGTTTCGCCCTAATATTCACGTATTATTTGAATTCTCAACCATTATGTGTGTGCATCCACGTATTGTTTGGTTGTTAGATTAAAATTCACATTCAATCACTATTTTCGTTTATTTTCATCAAATAGAAATTAGAAATAATAAATTAAGCGCTAAATTATAGTTGTTGTGGGAACGATATCCGGACTCATAGGTCCACTTTATTACTTGTTACAATCCGTACACTTACGGGATATAAAAATCGACAACAGAAATCTTGTATATCTATAACGACCAAGTCCTTGAGGCTCTATGTAGTGATGAAATACTGCACAGAGACTATAAATCTTGTACAATTGATATAATAGAATGGCTCAAAATATAAAGAAATAACGTTAATTTCTAATTTCTATCTTGTTTCACTTCCCCTTTCTCTTATCATGCAACTCATGTGTCACTTATATTGTTGTGTCCCTTTCTTTCCGCTTTTATTTGGAAACCTATCTCCCTTACAATTGAATAATCTCATTTTGTTCCATTTTTCCTATGTATGTAAATTATAACTAAAAAGTATTTTTTATAAATAATAGTCGTGTATCATAAATTAAATTTAGGGTTGACAGTATGTCAATTTATAGAAGTATAATCATAATACACTGACTTATGGTCGAGCTTGAGATTTTCAAGACCTAATGCGAACTTTAGAAGTTGGGCTCCAAATTGTTGTATGCATTCAAATTTTTGATGAATTATTCTACTCAAACAGGACAGGCGCCCTGCTAATAGAGGGGGCACATGTCCCCAGAAAAAAAGGGCCCATGTGGCGCTGTTTGGGTAGCACGACTCTTTTTTCATTCATGAAAGTTTTATGGAACTAGATCTATTAATTTAAATCTCAACAATAAAATAACAAACAAAAAGTAATATTCAAAATATCTATGTAATTAAATAATAAAGTTGAGAATGTTGATCACTTAAATACTAATAGCCTTTCAATTTATACAATAATCAAACAATAACAACACAATTATTATCATTTGAACAATATTTTAATCATTGCCACAAGTTGCATATAATAGAGGTTTAGTATCTCAAATCCAAAAGGCGCAGAGAGACGCTTAAAAAATAATAAAAATAATTATTTTATTAAAAATTTGTTAAATAAATCATAAAATTATTCAATTTTGAGTTAACAGTACATAAAATAGATAACATATGATATTGTGTTTTGAAAAAAAAAAAAAATCAAATTTTGACTATAACAAATTAAAAAACCTAAAAATAATTGAAATAATAAATGGAAAACAAAGTTATCCAGGTCCATAAATACAAAAAAAAAAATGTAAAAAAATTAATTATCAATACATACATAAAGAAAAAATAAATTATATATATATATATATATATATATATATATATATAATTTAATAAACTCGCTATCGTTCTTCGAAATTTTGACAATTTTTTTGGCAAATGACCATGCGCTCAACTATAAATTAATGAGATACATAAAAATGAATTGAGAAATTCTTTATCTAGATTTTGGAATTGAAAATGAAGAAAATATTGAGGCCTAAATTTCTTAAGTTATGTGTTAAGTATAATATTTTGTCAATTTCACCTTTCTATACATGAGGAAATTAAGGAAAAGTTAACAAAATAATATAAAAAGACAAAATATGCAAATGGAAGTAAATGTTAAAGAGTCAAAAAGGTTTTTCAAAGGTTGGGTAGCATTGCACTGGTGTGGGACTGTTGAGATGGTTAAAGCAAACTGTTTGAAGTCTATATAACTTTTTAGATTTCACAAGCCACGAATGAGTCCCCTTTTTGCCCCTTGGCTGGTAATCACATCAGTCATAATATGATCTTTTAACCTCGGTCAGGAGAAAGTTCGAATCCTTGATTCAGTCAATTCAAACAAGCTAAGAACCTAGCAGCCAAAGTCTAGAGGTTACCATTGCTGTGAATCAAATCAAATTAATGCGGTGGGAGTAACTTGAATTTTTCAAAAGAAAAAAGAGAAAGAAAAGTATAAAAGGGAAAGTGAGATTTGGCTTTTGAGTCCATGACCTTCGATAAAGTAAACTAGAAACATTACCACTATACAACAAATGATTTTTTATTTCATTATTCTAATAATTAAGTATTTATTTAGGAAAGACAAAAAAAAAATGGAGAGCAAAAACCCAGAACTTTGGGCCGCTTTGACTTTGGGCCCAAGACGAGGATCTTATCTGCCTTGCCTTAGATCTGACCCTACACTGACTAAACAACATATTTTGCGGTGTTGAACTGAACAAACCTAATATGATCGCATCCAAGATCGACTTGATAAAAGTAGTTTGTGAATCGGCTCGTAATGTGAGTTGATCGGTCCACGGGCTACTAGATGAAAAATCTGGCCTCGATCAATTAAAATGCTTGAGCTCAATAGTTAACATTCAAGCCCATTGATATTAAAATGGTTGTGATCACAACCTTCTTTAAAGAAGGCATAAATTCTTCCTTCTTTAAAGCTTACGCAATCGCTATTTTAAAAAAAATCAACAGTCAAGGAACAATCCTTTAACAAGATCAGGTCGTGCCGATTCATTTCCAAACACCGGCCCATTTTTACACTTCAAAATATGTTATAGGAATTATGATTTCACAATACTATTTATGGTTTGTTCGTCAAAAAAATTTATTTTAATTACTTTCAACATCACATCTATTGGCCTCGCGATTTTTTCACTTTTAACTACACATTCTTCCAAAAAAAAAAAAAAATTTCCTTTGAAAGAATATTTGCCAAAAAACTTTAGTTAAAAGTTATTGATATGCAAATAACAAAGTAAAATTTAGGAAAATTGGCATAAATAACTTTCAAAATTGGAATGACATTGCTCTTATTCTTTCTTTATCTAAAAGGAAAAAATTGTCAAATTAATAAATTAGAAATAATTTATTTTAAAATATATATATAAGAATTTTAAAAAATTTAAAATTAAAGATTATCATATTCTTCCTCCACCTCACCTAACCTAAACCCATGCATTAGCACCCCACCACTGTCGACAATGCTGCTGTTGACCTCGATATCTACAGGGACGATGGCCAACGGATTCAACTCCACTCACTTTCACGTAACTTATCTCCTGCACACTTAGATAAATCGTTTAACTTTAACCTTAATTGTTTTAAGAGGTAACTAACATAATCTACTGAAAAATAACACAATATATTAGGGGACGTTCTCTTCGTGTTTCAGTTTTGTATTTTGTGTTTTGGGTATCCATTTTGAGATTGTTGAAAACTCGTTCTTTTTGCCGTTTTGAAAAAATATTTCACAATCCGTGTTTTTTGAGTTTTGACAGATTTGTGAAGAAAACAGTCAAAACGTAAAAAAGTTATTTTCTGTTTTTTTTCACAAAATTTTTAACCATTTTCAAAAACTCGTTTTCGAAAATGGAAAAAAAAACGCGTTTTCAATGTTTGAAAAATCGAAAACAGAAAAATCGAAAACAGTAAAGAGAACGCCCCTTAGTTTTTGTTGATTTTAGAGATCAGATAATTATAAATATGCTCTTTTGTTTCGAGTTAAAATTTTTGGATATATAGTTAATAAGAGTAATATTGGAATATAATGGGAATGAATATAGCACTTTTCAAAAAATTTAAAATTGTGACAAGGACAGATTTATAAATTAATTAATAAGGATAATGATAAATATAATGTTAATAAATATAGTAAAATTTTAATAAAAATAGATTTAAAATAAGATAGATATATAAAAATGGTTAACGAAGGTGACAATTCCATTATTTATTATTGGTCAGTTATATGTATAGACATACTAGTAGAAAAGCATTTGAGAATTGAGGTGCAGCGTAGTTTTATTCTGTCAGCTTGTTTGCTCATTGCACGTGTTTATTACATATCTTCAATTGATTCAAGCACTTTAGTGAAGATTTCGAATCAAATAAAAGGCAAAAGATTTCAGCACTCCATTGTACGTTAAGCTAAAAATCTGAAACACGTGGCACCTTGAAATGACTCCAGCCGCAAAACACAAACACAAGTGATCGTAGTTCACAAACTATTATTCATCCACAAAATGCCAGCAATCAACGAGATAACAGAGTTACAGAACTTATGACAGCTCCATCGTACTTGTTCCTAAATTAGACAACTAAAATCTGGTATGTACGCCACGAGATCCCTGGACTTATTCATGTACACTATTTCTATCGCTACCAGTGTCTCCAGCAAACTTGCTTGCGCTGAAGCTCGGATGAACCTGTGCTTGCATTTCAGCCATTTCTCTTACTTGTAACAGAATTGGAGCAGGGATGGGTATTGAAGCATGCTTACGGGAACTCTGCATCTGCATCTGCATCTGCGGTCAAAGCAATGTAACGGAAACTAAAATAAGGATGTGCTTAAGAAGTGAAAAGAAGAATTTGAGGTATGGCTGCAGGAAATTATTCAGCAAAGCAAGGAACTCTAAATTTGAAATTATATAGTACATAAAAACTAAAATTAGAATGTTTTTGCAGTATACGGATGAAAAAGAGTTCTATTAATTATATCTTTAGAAATTTAACGAGGAATTTTACTGTTGCAGTACGGAACGTGCTTTCGAAAATAATAATAATCTCTTTCTCGCTCTTGCAATTTAAACTTCAAAAATAGAAATCTGCAGTTCAACGAGGACCCCATCAAAGAAAAAAACATGGCAACTATGACGTATACAACCACTTCAAGGGAACATGATCAGAAATCAACACTACTAGCCCTGTCTAAAATCCGAAATGGACTGTCGCTACCAAAATTAGGCCAGTCCATCAGGCTTAATAGACGGGGAATATGTCAGCCTAGGGGAGTTAGTGAGGCTTGGCCCACTGCATGAGCTGGCTCGTGCTCGCTTTGAGGCGCGCCTAGCCTAGCTGGCTAGCGACGCAGCCGGCCCAGCAAGTGGCTCACCCCATTTGACATTCCTACGTCAACCAAACATGAAAAGCACATTAAACACCAGGTAAAACATAGCTCCACCAATCATTTTATGCAACAATGATCAATGCCTACCTATTGCACGATTTACATGTGTGGTGTGACATGAGTTCATGACTAAACTTCAAGCCTCCCTCCAATTATTATGAAAGAATAAGGAAAAGAGTATATGGTGTTCATGTGTATTAGCAGCATATTCATACTTTAAATTAGTAGATATCTTCTTTCCAAATCAACTTTAAGTCGAGCATTTTGAGTGTGGATGGGTTGCAAATGAAAGTCTAAGGTGACTGAAAGGAACAATTTGCTCACCCCCTTTTCAGGTGGCAACTGTGCAAAACTAGCTCTCAGCAGATTCCTCCACTTGTCCTGCAAAAGAATAATATGTTCTCAGATCTTAGTAGAGAATTACAAGTTCAATTGCATACCTAAACTTTCAGTGGAGACTAAGCCTTTTTTGACCTGATTAATTATAAAATTCTTTAATATATACCTTGAGGTCAACTGAAGTTCGATAAGGATACGATGCGAAGGCAAGGCGTTTTATCTCTGACCATCTACCAGCACCATATTTGGCCACCCCATCAACTAGCTTGACAACCTCGCTTAGAGTCCAAGGTCGATGATGTTTCCTCCTCATTCTTCCATTTGCTGCAGGCGTAGTTACCACATCATCATCTGAATACTCATACGAATTCAAGTTTTTCAGCTCCTTCTCCAGCTCAACTTTCCTTTCACTGTACAGCTTATCGGATGAAGTAACAGGCTAGGCACATAAAAGTTTCCATCAGCAATGGAGAACGTGCCATCATTACTTTTGAACTATGTCATTAAAAACTTGAAATGAAGATGCTGCCATGATACCCTCACAATCATATAAAAAGAACTAGACCTTTTCAAGAAGAAAACCTTCTACAAGATAAATTTTATGATAATTCAACATGAAACTCAACGTATTGCATAGTTCTTTAGTTTAGAAACCTAGGAGCTAGAATTAATGTAATAAGGATTAAATATGTGTTAACTACTGTCAGGAATAACTACTACCTACAATATCTATGGAAATGCTTAGGTAGTAAAACATAACAAAATAGCATTCATCTAGAGTCTAGAACAACCCTAGGCAGTTGGGACAAGACTTGTTTGAGTTGCAATCACAGATAACGTTGAACTAGGTTCAGTTACTCTATCTTCTTCACGGTGAACATTGAGATTTGACGTAACAAGTATTGCTAAAATGTAAATTTGGAGAATGGAACAAGTCTAACTCAGACAATCTTGAATTCATCTGGTAAACAAGTCAAATTTGAATCCTTTTTCCCAATTTCAACATCTGGATTTAGCCACGTACAACAGCCTTCTATACCAGTCTGGTTGGCTAAAACTTCTACATATTATATATTTATATCTAAAAGACAGTTACTACAATATAACAAGCTTCCATTGTCAGTATCATATTCTCTTGTTCCATCAAGAGTATTTCAAAATATAGTAATCCCTTACAGCCTTAAATTAGTTACATTAGTTACATTTTGGCTCAACAACAGACTATTCTTCAATGCTAAATAGAATATAATCCTAATGAAGACAGGAAATGTCTTCATTTTTCTACAGATTCCAAATTGAGACTTAAAGGGAGAAGCAGCAGCCAAAACGAATTCGTGCCATTGGCAGAAAATGGGAAGAACTCACTCAACCTGCTTCATCAACAACAGGAATAGATGCAAACACAGAGAGATGAACTACCAATAATAATTATGACCGGTCAGCAAAAGTGGTTCCACTAATCGTATTAATTGACTTTAGAAAAACTTGGTGTATTTGTTCTTTGCTCGAATGAATGCAGTTCGAAGTATTTAAATAGACTACAGAAAATGATCTGAACATCCAGATTATCAAACCCAAACTCATATCACTAAGAAGGTATTCTTCCACATTACCATGAGGGTCATAAAGTTTCCCCTCGGACGGCTCCGCCGTATCCGAGAAACATATGGAACCTGAACTCCAGAACCTCCAAGCGAGTCTCGCCTTACGAGCCATCTTCCATCTAATCCAACTTTTTGAACAGGAGTTAGATGCGTGTTTGTGGATGGCTGACTATGAGCACGGTGTCCAACTGAGGAGATTAACTTTGAACAAGAATCCCTAGATTCCCCTTCTGAAAGTTCTTCAATATATCGTCTGGTAGGCTTTCGGAGTCTTTTTGTTGCTCGTTGTTCTGCGTTAGTATTTTCACTTCCACAATTATCCACCACCAGATAATTCTGTGATTCCATGCCAGTAGCATTTGAGTGGTTTTCCTTTTGTATATCATGGAAAGTTGGTGAACTTTCACGGTTCTCACTCGTAGATCCAACTTCAGGATCCATCGAAATATCATGTTCCACATTATTACAGGTTTCTTCTTTACCCTTCTTTACCACTCCATTGTCTTTGATCACCAAAGTTGTGGTTGAGAAATCACATGAATTGGTCAAACCCATTAATATCCTCCTCTTGAGCCATTGCTTATCCTTGACAGAAGTTTCCCTTCCAAAAGTTGCTTTGAAAATCTCCTGAAGTTCTTTTACTGTAAGATTATCCAGGTGTATCTCACCTTTCAACATAGAAAAATCAGGCTTTGAACTAGTAACAACGGCAGAAGTGGAGGTTCCATTCTCGACCATTCCATTGGAAGGTTTTGAGGATCCCTCAAGTTGGAAACTACTGCCATAATCCGCAGTTGGAGCCAACAGAGCAACTCTTTGCTGCAGTACATTCAAAGCAGATTCTCATCAGTGAAAATGGTGGAGCCAACTTCCAATTCATTGAAATACAGGATCTCTAATATGAAGCAAAGGTTTAATGGGATTGGCAGGATGAAAAAATCTAAATTGTAGTATTTTTAGAACGTCCCATTAAAGACCAAATAAAGTACCTCAGGTTGAACATTTACTTTCTCAAAATCAGCTTCAGGGTTGGGTGGCACATTCGAGATTTCCATTTCAAGTTCTACATTATCGAGTGGTAAACCTGTCATACAAATAAGTCTAACAAACGCAGAATGGAAAAAACAAAAGGAAGGAAGAGAAAGGAACCAATTAAGAAGAGGTTCATAACCAAAATATCAAATGAAGAAGGATTTTTGCTCTTTTGAACATAGAAAGCATTGAAAGTTAAAAAATTTCAAAGGATACAAAACTGAAAACAAAGGAAAAAATAAAGCAAAAGGAAACCAGGACATTTCGCACAGAGACAAGGTAGCATGGTAAACATAAGTATATGACTCCAACTAGAATCAAGAGTAAATCACCTGCAGGGTCCTTAAAGTGATTATAATCAAAGAACATGCATCATTTGTGCTACAATAATCACTGTTTCAATGGTAAAGACAACATAAATAAAAATAAAAACAATTTTCCAGTAGTGACCTTCTGATGCTTTGATCTGAAGTTCATCCAGATCATGTTCGCAATTTGTATTGTATTCCACAGTTTGTCCAGAGTTTGAAACAAATCTATTTTCGCTCTTGTCATCTTCGAGCAAGTCCTCTACTGCCATAACTTCATCCTCAGTCGCAGGCACTAATCTCCCATTTCCATCAACCTAAATAGTAGGTGATAATCACAACTAATATTTGCTTAAAAGACAATAAACAGTCAAATTTCAGCCCCTCAAAAGGGCACTGAAGAAGAGAGATCAAGTTACCTCTCACTATCTATGAGAATTCATCCTGATTTTTGCTCACAGGGATTTCTAACTTAAAGAGCTCTATTTGCATCTAATAATATAGATCAATTCAACTATTAAATTAGGTTTCTTCTACACTTCAATTAGTATGTGATTATTAAATGCAGAAAGTAGAATCTGATTA
Source organism: Osmanthus fragrans (assembly GCA_019395295.1). Classification (NCBI taxonomy): domain Eukaryota; kingdom Viridiplantae; phylum Streptophyta; class Magnoliopsida; order Lamiales; family Oleaceae; genus Osmanthus; species Osmanthus fragrans. The sequence goes on along the minus strand of CM033341.1, from coordinate 24,841,559 downwards.
TATTCATTCTCACACAACCTCTATGATGGTTAAAATACTTTCAATCTACTTTCTCACAGATAATAAACAAAAATACGAGATGAAGAGTTGCTTGATCAACACGAAAGCATACTTAGCTACCAAAAGAAAACCAAAAACTCAACCTTCCACATCATCCTTGTTAAAAGCAAGGTCAGGGGGAAGAAAGAAGAAATGAAAAACTATCTAACATATGCAATATTCCAGATAATAATTAATATCCGTGTCTTATTTATTAGGATAATTCGGTAAGTCAGTCAGTCTTTAAAAGGAATCAATGCACCACTGGTGATCACGTACCGATGTTGGAAACCATCTGACCATATAGAAGAGTCAGGCGCTCCTACCTAGTGCATATGTCCACAAGCACCTAGTAGTCCACTCAGCAAAACTTTCAAGGATAATTTAACAAGTTTAACAACTTTGAGACATGTTCAACAACGACCACACACATAAAAGGTCAGGCATCAAAGGATTCTAAAGAAACATCAGAAACCTTACAAGTTACAGCATAAAGTTAAATTACTACATTAACATTCAGTCAAAGAATTATAATTCAGTTCACCACTAAAAAGTATTAAGAAATCTTACAAAAAATGTGGATTATAAATGTCAATTATAATCTAAATTTACACATAGTGGTATACCCGAACAAGCTGGTATACAACAGGATCAGCAATCTTTCGCAGGGAAGTTGGAGTGCGCTTATTTAATGCGGCTACACTATCTTTAACTTTAGCTTCCTCATTTCCCACAATATCAACTACTGTTTCCATTGAAAAATCCAGCACATGCAACTCATGAACACTAACTGAAAACCAAAAACAGAAAAAACAAGCCACAATTTTGTCTCCAACGACGTTAATTTTTACCGTTCAAAATCCCCCACACGAAATTTCATTCAAAGCATGCATTAAAAAATTCAATAAATAAAATCAATCACTTCCAATAGTGACTGATTACCAAAATACAATTACACAGTAACTTACCTCATCAAAGCAGATATCCAGAATTCTGATTTCAAAACTCGAGCAACTGAGACCGTGAATTGGAATATCCCGGTGCCGAGATGAAATCAAGAATTTGAAACGTGGAAAAGACTAAATTTGGATAGTTTAATTGATAGAAAGACGCGATTGGAAAAGTTAACGGAAATTAAAATTTTGGATTGCGAAAATTTTGAATTTAATTTTGCATTTGGGAATTTTGTATTTTTTGAGTTCAGTCAGAGTGCCTGTGCGTGTTTTGTTTCATTTACCTACACGCTGGATGTAGTGTGTACATAGTTACGGAATCGAAATATCAAATCAACTTGATTTGAGATAGAGGGGCAGATTCCGGATATGCTCGTGGTTGATTTGTTTGCTCCACTTAATTGAAGTGGTTATGGGGTGATGGTTACGCTAGTTGACGTATACACAGTCTGTAAAATATGATTTGATTAAAAAAAGTTTATAATCCAAAAAAAGAAAAAAAGATCATCAATTTTGTTTTACACATTATCCGTATAAATCATTGTGTAATTTCATTATGTACAAGTAGCATTATTTTGTGGATAACGATTTAGCAATATGCACATAATGGTTTAGACGAAATTGATCTCATAAGTACCAATGCTTAATTTATGTTAAACACTAGTTGACTCGACCTACTACAATAGGTTATGTAATCAACCAAGCTCAATTCATTTTTCTCTTGCTAAATTTTTTTTATAATAATTCTTTTTTTTCCACACATCAACCCAGCAAATTTTTTTTTTTTTTTTTTTGCCCAGTCTTCGACTCCACCCTTATATAAGTTCTATGAAATGTATGTAAAATAATTGAATAACATATAAGTAAAAATTGTTAATCTAATATAATATAATAAGAAGATAATAGAATTTGACAAACATGCACTAAATTTGCAACAATCCTTTCACAATAATTTAAATGAATTCATTAACTCATTATTTATTTATTTTTGAAATTTTGAAAGTAAAGAACGTGTATTAAAACCTCGTTTGGTACCCATTTTTCTTTATAAAAATGAAAAATATGATCATTATCCATCATATCCAGCCACCATTTTTTTACTTTTCATTTCTTGTGTGACACTCATAACAGTTATATTTTTCATTCTCATTTTATAAAAAAATAAGAATTAAACGGGACCTAAAATTAATCATCGCAAACCACAAACAAAATATTGGGTCACAATCAATCCAATGAGACAAATTGATGTTCCCATCAGGGTAAAGCAATCAACAAACTCCGAGCCAACATTAACAACTAAAGTACTGCCCATCACTATCAAACTATAAACAATTTTGTTATGAGTGCATGCATCCCTTTCACAGGCCTTTTACAGGATTTTAAAATGTGATGAAGTGGCACTTCAAAACACCCATCTTCAAATTGCCACTTGAAAAGGCCTGGGAAACAAAATCCCCAAAATTCACGAAACTACCGCTGAGTTTGTTCTTCGACAATATCTTTGAACCCCAGTCCACATAAAGTAAGCAAAAAAACACAGTATCTTGCTTTCATATTCTTAAGATTCCATTAGCGAGGTAACTATATTGTGATACACCTGTTTGTATATTCTAGGAAGAGTGAATGTTTTTAGGATGTTGCTGACCAAATCAGTAATGCCTATAGTTGATTTCTAGCTAATATATAGGAATGAACGAAAGTGAATTCAACTTGAGCTTGACCTGGATTACGGTCACTTTGGCTATCTCAGTTAGGCTTTATAGCACGTTAAGTTTGACATAAAACCATAGACAAAATTAGTTTTGAATCCATCTGTCGAACTGCAATGATGTCGGATGTGCTGCCTTCGAATTCCCACTTGTATCTTCTTCCAGTCCTATAATGGGGAGAATGTAAACTTCATTAATGAAAAAATTATCCTATGAGTGAGAAATTTGGGTTCTTTTCCAGATATTTAGGCCTTCAAGGTAGATTGTCAAAAGAATTTGCCTCTACATGATAAAGCCAATGGAAATAAGATGGTATGGTTTTTTTGTGTTATGTAGACCGAAAACATAGAGGATGTGATTGGTAAGTTGAATTAGACAACTGTTATGGACAATCCCAAAAGACCCAGCATGCACCACGTGGTCGAATCCACAGCCTGCCTTGCATCCGAACCCATCAAATCGAACCGGTAAGGACAAACCCACATCATCGAACTGCCATCGATGAACCCCTTGCGACCGAACCCATGTGCGGTACCGAACTCATATCACATGAACAGTAGACAGTATGGCTGTCCTATGGAAGATCTCGTGGAAAAGATCTTCTGACAAATGGGTGATGTGACAACACGCTGCAATTACAGCTGCGCCAATCCCGCATGTCAGAGTTCAAACATAGGAGATCAAAGCATTGAATGCATTGAAGTCTGTGACAAGAAGTTCAGCCGTTGGGATAAGGCCACGCGTCCGTTTATCCAACGGTTCTTACTTACCCTCTCTTACTATATAAGCTCACACATTGTGTCATTCGAAGGTAATGCTAAATTGGATTCTCAATACTTCTTAGCAATTCTCTCTATATTTTATTGTTCTATTTATCTCCCCAAAGCCACCCCCCTTATATATTTTGGAGGCTCACGTTTTAGCCTTCCCACACTCATATATATTTCCACTCCAACTAACTTGATCGTCAGAGTGCGCGCGGTCGGCTCCCCCCCCCCCCCCTCTCTTTGGAGAAGGCCACGTGCAATTGACGATTTGTCCTAGTGTGCAGGAAGAAAGATTGAACCGGACGTGAGAGGTTCTGGGATCTGTTGACAGCTCATAGGTGTAATTTTTTAGGTCAACAACAACATTAAACACAATTGTGTAATTCAAGTATTCAATTGCACTTTGTATTTACATTGTTTAAGTTTATCGTAATTAGTTTGTTGCCTACATTGTTCAGTCATTTATATTGAGTATGTTGTGAACCAAAAAAAATGAATATTTGAAGTTTATATATTATTATGGTGTTGTATGAAATCGTGATTCATTTCAAGTATATATATATATATATATATATATATGTATATATATATATATATTTTTTTTTTGATAAATCGGGTGTCCGAGTTTCGCCTGATTAAATGGTTCACCACTCAGGTAAATTTAGGGGTGGCAATTAAGCCCAAAAGCTCGGACGGTTTGGGCTCGGCTCGGAAAAAGCCCAAGCCAAGCCCGGCTCGAGTTCGGTTGCACCTAGCCAAGGCTCGGGCCGAGCCCAAGCCGGCCCGTGAAAAAATGTAAATTTTACCCAAAAAAAAAAGGGAAATAAACAAGGCAAAACCCAAACGGGCTCAGCTCAGCCTGCTAAGGCTCGGGTCGAGCCGAGTTTTTTTTGCCGGACTTTGCCCGACTCGGCTCAGGGCCAAAAAAGGCCGAGCCGAGCCCGAACTTTTTTTCCCCAGCTCGTTGCCATAGCTAGGTAAATTCGAATGCAGTCACAATTTATACACACTTAGGTCGAACATTCGGGATGCAGTTCTTTTCCCTATGGACCTCTCTTTTACGACATGGGAACAGGACTCTCAAAGAGACGATAAAGTGCGCCATAACTTTGCCTCCACGTGACATTTAGCTTCTAACATAAATGTTGCCTTCCAACTACCACAGGGATTCGAACCTCCGATGTTCCGTAGAAAGCTCTCATGCTTTACCGTTGCGTCATGTCTGTGGGGGCCAAGTTTATATATTTTGTTATTGTGTACAATGGTCAAAGATTAATGAAACAACTTGTATCCCATACTGCCTATGTCAACCAATCAAACATGAAGGAATACTATCACCTTGGAAAATTAAATCTCGTAGAATTTAATCTCAACATGAACACTGAATTTTAATAATTTCCTCCTATTACTTCTATATCTAATTGGCTTCAAAACACAAAGGAATTCTAGTATTTTTCATCAATACACCCATCACCTTTATCCTTCTACATACAGTACAACACTAAGCAATAATTTTCCTTGTAGCCCTATTCATATTCCACCCACATTCGCATCTGCTATGAACACTGTCTTCTGTGTCGGAGATTGAATCTGAGGCAACAAACACCATAAGCATCACATGCAGCAATTCCATCAGAAAACATATAACTGCGAAAAGGAAAATGAACATTTCAGTGTTGCTAATTGTATCATTTGAGCACGAGGAGAAGCAATTTATACTAAAACAGTCTCATGATATGAAGCATAAGTAAAAAAAGCTAATTCATAAGCATCCAAGGTGAATAGGAATAGTAAGCACAACAATTTTACCGATACCGGAAAAAATAATCAGCTCCATTCCACTTGCTTATATGCATGTGCCACCATCATGCAGTAAATGTGGGTAGTAGTATTGCAATGATTGGCCTAATGTAGAGGACGGATGGATCAAATTGATATTCAATAGTTACTGGGTAAACACGTGAGTTCCAGGGTCAGCCCACATCGAAGGGCAAAGTAAATAACAGTTCCAAAAAGTAAAATTATATTAAATCAATATACTAACCAACAATAGGAGTGAATACGAGAATGGTGTCGATCATGAATATTGTGTTTGTTGAAACGGTTGAATGTTGGGTGCAGCCTCATCCATATTACTGTCAATTCGTTTCGATCTCTTTCCTTTATTTGAATTTGAAGTTACTTACATGACATTGAGATGAACTAGATTTTGGTTTTGGACTCCATTAGAATGGAGAAGGTAAGAGGCCAAAACACACATTTGATTTTTTGAAGTCGACTCCAATGGGCTTTTCTTCCGAAGTTTCCTTGGCGCACCTTTCCTTTTCGACGATTTTAAATCTAGCGTGCTCACCATGACACTGTTAAACAAATCAGTATACCGAGACCCTAACTAAATATTATGTTGCGACACTACATTGCTTCTACACTCGACTTGTTCAACTTCAAATCTTTAGCCTTGTATTTTATCCAATCCATTGTCGCATGTGTCTACCCTTCATCATTTGCAGCAAGGTCTGCCACTCCTGCAAAAGCCTGACATTGTTGCCCTGGAGTACTAACCAAGTCATCGTAGTTCACTGCTATCCTCGTGTGTGCTCTACTTACATCTCTCCTCCATCTCCACATTATATATCTCTTTGGAAGCAATGTGACATCATTGAGCATCAAAACTATGATCACACGTCTGTAAATTATGCGCCGAAACTCGAACAAGTGATAGATACAAGTAATCTCACATCCATCTCTCCGAAATGAGACGGATTTTTTTTTTCTTCTGGCGCTAATAATACATGGCATCTCATACCTCTTACGTAGTCACCGAACATCCGTTAGAAACAGATATGATGTCGCAATAAACCTTTTCCTGTGAACTAATCTTGAACTAGCCTGAATTTAGAGATGGTGTAAACTTATTGAAATAACTTCTCGGTCTCATAATTTGTAGGAAATGGTAACATTTGTGCAAATGATTTTGGAATTAGCCTCAAATTCTTTCTCAACCTTATTCCGTAGAGCTCTTTTGTACTATTCCACAAATTGCTTCAACGAGGTTTTAGAATACGCATATCCGTCGAAGAACGTATGCATACTCTAACTTCACTGCATTATTAACATCCCAGCCCAAAAGGTAATCTTCAAAAAGCAAGGCACCTAATGACCTTTATTCTCGTATAGTCCCGACAACCAATTATTATCATGCAATTCATACTCATTGTTCAACAACCACCAACATTCTTCAAATCCTTGAACAAACTGAGAATCATATACTACTCTGTATAAATACGAAAATATCAATGTCTTATCAACATGATAACCAAACTTCTCTGACAACTTTCTTCAAAATGTGTCATAAACACCATATGTGCGTCGCATTTGAAAAAAAAAAAAAGATCTTAATTACGTTTTGCTTTGCCCTATCTTGAACAGTAATAATTCCATGCAGAGGTAGACTATGCATACACTAAAATCATGTCCTGAAAAGCCACACAAAAGTATCAGTGTCCTCATTTAATAATAAACCACACACTAGCAGTATTGATTGTCCGTGATGATTCATTCCAACAAAAGAGGGCGAAAGACATGTCGTACGTATTAATAAGGTAAATGGTGTCAAATGTAACAACATTACCGAACCCTTACATGCTTACCCACACCTATTATTTGCCCAAATACGTTCTTTAGCCATGACTCATCGTCTAGGTCCACACTGAAATAAAATCTCTAGCACTATGCTTACATCTTTGAAAAGTATGATTGTATTGCAGAAGCAGCTCCTTCTCCAAGTCGTAATTGTCTAACTTGTTCGACATAGTTCCAACAATCATTTTCAAGGCATGTCAATTTCTCATATCCCCTTGCTTCCACAACTACGGAATTGTAACTTTTGTACAACGAAATTCCTACAATATCATTCAACTCAAGCTTACGTTTCACATTTGCACTCAATTCTCTACTGCACTAATACAACTTAGATTTTGAAGAAGTTGTTTTACGATTGTAATTGAAGTAGACCGTGTTAATTCTCCAGTTTCCTTGAATATCCGAAGATGCAGAGATCTTGTACAATCTATCCAACTTGTTGGTTGTAGCTTCAAAGAACCGCATGTACTATAGCTTCTTCTGCCTTCACGGCTGCACATGAATGTCATATATCTGAGAACTCTATCGTTACCTTTTTTAAAATTTATTTTCCTAACTAGAAAATCGACGTCATAAGCATCTCTTGTACATCTAAAAAAATTCTTTTTCATCTTTAAAGAACATACACACCTCAGGCACGATCACACCATCCCTTCGTAACATTTCATTTTTGACAATGTCGACATTTCCACAACGTTCTCCTCATCGGACACCACAAAAAAATCACACCACGTTATATTAACACCACAATTTTTATTTTTTACCCCATATTTTAATTATATTTAAAATACTTAATTTTTGCTCATTTTAATACTTATGTCCCTTATCGTTTTCATGTTACTCTTGTCCTCAAACTTTTCATTAATTTAACATATTTTGTATTTAATAACAATTTTATTATTAAAAATTCATTGAAATGGCATAAAAACAACTTTTTTTTTATCATATTTTAAAAAAATAAAAAATAAAAAGTGTGAAAATATTTTCCCCTCATTTCAAAGCATGAAAACTAAATATTTTGATATAAATCATCCTTAAGGAAGAGGCGTATTAATGAATAAAATGTTGAAAATAAGAATTCGACTAAAAAAAAAGTTACGGATATAATTGTCATAATGAGCAAAAATTGAGGAGCTTAATTTCAATTTAAATATGGCGTATGAAATAAAAAAATTGTGGTGGCAATATAACCACTCATTTATACATTGTCCCGCACTTCTTGGATATAATTTCTCAACAATAACACGTGCTATTCATTCAGAACAAAAAATAAAACTAAAATCAAAAGTGAATAAATTTCTAACCTTCAGGTGGAAATAAGCCGTCGAAATGGCCAGGCTAATTGAGTTACTGCATTTCGAAGGATGACAGATTTCTGGTTCGCAGGTGTGGGCTTCCATCGAAAAATGGGGAGCTCGACAGAGATAGAGGTAAATGGGGGGAAAATTGTGTTTACCAGTTGAAATTACGTCAGACAGAGACTTCGCATGGGCCGAGCTTCTCTCCAGTCGTGAAGCTCGACTGCGTTAATGGTGGGAACAATTTTGGTTTTGTATCGGTTTCCTTTCATTTCATTATTTTATCCGTTTCTTTCTTTTGGGTGTTTTTTTGTAGTGCCACATCATTACATTTTAAAGCCTTGTTTGTTTCCCATACTTGTTCATAGAAATAGGTTTTTTGATCCTTTTGTGCCAGAATGATGGGACCAGTGAGAGAGGAAGTGTCAACAATGGCGGCTGGAAGAAATGTAAACGGGCAAAAAATTCATTTCTTTGGTTGAAAAAATGGGCAGCAAACAGGCGCTAAAATCCTGGAAAAGGCTTGTGAAAGGTGCCTGTACTCGTAGCAAAATTGAACTATAAAATGCTAGCAACAATTGAAGGCACAACATATAATTTTACACTATGATTCTCCACACTGGAATCAGATTTTTACATATCGACAGAACATGACCACTAGGATATGGTCAAGAACTTTATGTAGACTTGATTGACCATGAACACCGTAAGCAAATCAACAAAACTCGAACAAAATCTGACACGCAACAACATAATATTCATATTACATATCTACATCAGTTGTATTCCGGCAGCTGACAAGATTTTACGCGACTGGAATCTCTACATCAGTTGGAACTAGAGCTGGAGGGATGTATAGCTCCTCTTCCTTGGGTGGATGGATTGTGACAAGGTCGGGTAAGGGTTTAACCGGACCCTGCTTGCCTTTCGGGTCCCATTCAAGCATGATCTTCACTTTGATACCAAGAACGCCCTGCACCGTGTAAATAACCAATCAAATTGAAAGTTCAGATGTAGATAAACAATAGGACCAAATTATCTGGACAACAAAATGATATACTAAAAGAACCACCTTCAAAGATATCTCGACAAATGAAAAGAAATTTCATGAACTTGCCTGTCTAAGAAGAACGTGCCTCACAGCAGAGTCGATGTACTCTTTCACAGGCTGGCCCGAGGATATCATGTAGCCATCCTTGAACTTCATTGATTTTGCACGTTGAGCTCGAAGCTTTCCACTAACAATAACCTGAAATTGATAAATACTGATTGCAATCAAGGTTGATGATGATTAAACCCCTAGGGAAGGGATGGTAAAATAACAAGTTCATACCTCACACCCCTTTGCTCCGTTTTCCATAACAAATCGTAAAACACCGTAGCAGGCCCTGCAGAGGAAAAAAGAATTTAGTGGATTGAAAAAGTTTGGACTGCAAATTATCTGACCAATTTCCTCTCTACTTGTAATAATTATTTGCGGCATAAATACATTCAATTCTTAGCTTTTTTTCCGTGGACTTTTAATATTTTCACTTTTTGTGGGATATTTCTTTTTTTCCCCCATTTATCTAGAAGATTAGATGACTTTCAATTTTGAACAGACGAGCAAGTAGAATAAAATAAGGAGAACCTTATGGCAAAATCAGGATTCTTTACGTAATTTCACATCAACTTTAACTGTTGAGCAACTCTCCCACCATTAAATTATCCAGATCACGACATGATACAAAATGTACAATAGTTTTCAGTAAGCTTAAAGTGTAAAAATCTGTAGGAGAATATTCCAAACTCCATTAACATAAAAGTTCATGAAGCCTGACAAACTCCAAACATTCAATATAAGCATTGAAGAAAGCCACTTCGACCAATTTTTAATGGGTAAGGGATTATCAACAATCAATGCCATCCCTGAGAATATTATTGTACAGCAAATTACATATTATTTCAAATATCAAGCAAAACATAATTAAAGGATCCACAAAATGATATAACAAAGATGTACAAAATTCATGCCAAACTAGCGCAAATGGTCCATAACCTATTTCCAATGGGCAATTTCAGTCCCTAAAGTATTTTAACTATTGTCTAGGCGCGCAAATAGCACTTTTCACTATTTCCTTCCATTTGACAATTAAAAAGTCAAATTTTCAATCAAAAGACAATAATGCCATTACTTTAAACTTTGTAGCACGAACTCATCAATTGGGATAGTGTGTCCGTGTCCGACACATGTCGACGAGTGTCGGACGACACTCATCGACACTCTAACATGATTATTTTTCTTTTTTTATTAATATATTTTACATTTTTACATAAAAGTTCTTAGTAAATAACAAATAGGTATTTATATTTGAAAGATTTCAACAAAATATATTAATAATAAGTATAAAACTAAATTTATACAATATAAATGAAGAATTTTAAAAAAATTAATCAACGTAACAGTGATGTGTCATGTTGGTACTTTTTTGAAAATCACGTGTCCATGTCGGTGCATCATAAACTTAAAATTTTATATATATAATAAAAACAAAAGAAATGAGATAACTCCTACCAAACTAATCCCCAAAATGCACTCCACCCCAACACCCCATCGGTATTTTCTAAGGGTATATGTTGGTGGACACCTTTTTGAGGACTTGGATAAACTTTTATGGTTAGCATGCTAGAAAAGAACACACTCTACACAATTTAGTGTGTGGACACTTTTCTCAGTGGAGCACATCAATAGCCTACTTAAATAATTAGCCTCTTCTAAGAGTGACGAGACACTCTAAAAGGTCGTAGTTTTTATTTTGTTCCAATTTTATTTTACCCAATCTAAGAAAGGTGGCATATAGCTACTCTTAAGAGAATTGGAAATGATGGTTCATCTTGTAGTTTGACCTTTTGAAGAAAAAACCACACTGCAAGAGGTAATTTAATTTACAATGTTTAATAGACTTGCATAATGCTACAATTTATGTTATTGACTGACCGAGTGAATCAGAATATTCTGTTGCGATTTGATTTTATAAGAATGAGATTGGTTTACAAAACCAACATGCAATTCTTGGTAAATTATAACACTAAACTAGAGTGACATCAAGTTTTTCATGCACAAAAATAAGTGAATTGAAGTTGGTGCTACCTCTTATCTGGGGTTTGGAAATAAGGTCAAGAATAAAAGGGTAAGCCTCAAGGCAACCCTCTTATTCTAAACTTGCAAAAATTATCCATCCTTTTGGTTTAAATATGAGGCTCCTATGTAATTTGGTTGACATGGTTTCATACATTGACGTGTTTCAAACCCAAACCAAATAAAAGGCCAATTAAAAAACCAGCAAAATAGCATGTTCATATCACATAATCAAGACATCTCAGATTCAGCATCTCTTGATTTCACTCTTTTTCTGATACAGAATGCTGTGAAGGAAGAACAAAGGAGACAAATTTTTAAAAAAAAATGCTTACAAACATTTCTAAACTCCAAATCTTCCCACTGTCAAATGTAGCAATACTTGACAGGAGGAAAAAATGGGCAAATTTCTTTGTATAATATATAAACACATTCCAGCACAAAAGTTTGCCAATAGAAGGTAACCAGCACATAGTGGCTATGTAGGAGCAATTTGAAAACCCCATTACGTTGGAGCAAGTAAAGGGGCCAACCTCACTCACTAAATTGATTTAAGCATTGACTCAGTCCCCTTAAAACCAAATTCTTAAGAGGAAAATAAGAAATATATAATCAATGCTGCTTCATCTTTATATATATGTTATACCTGTTATATGCAGGAATAACCTTTAATGAATGGGCTATAGTTTGCTAAATAAAATTGCTGACAGCATGTTTAAGAGGTTTCAAGACAAATCAAAGAAACCTGTTGACTGTCCACACATATACGAGCTATCAAACAAAATTACAGTTGGAGAAAACTAACAAAATATAAATAGAAATATTCACACATTATGAAATCCAACAAAAAGAAGGTTGAACATAATGTAAAGGGTTAAAACCTGCGAACAGCGAGACCTCCAAGAAGCTTATAGCGTAGCGACTCAGCCTGGGCAATAGCACACAAGCCCCTGTTGTTAACTCTTTCGGCATAAAGCTCAACACTGTTCTCAGGAAACTTGAACCTCTTCTGAACAACAGATGTCAACTCTCTAATCCTTCTCCCTTTCTCACCTAACAGAATACCCACGCTAAACCATCAAAAGATTGTTGCAGGTATATTATCCATCAAGATCACAAAAATATTTAGGCATATAATGCAAACAAATTATGGTACCCACAAATCTTCATCTACTGAGATTATATAAGTAATATCTAAGTGATACAGGAATTTCACCTCTATTTTACTAACTACAAGAAGTACCAAAAGGGTATTTCCCGCGATTTACTCTACAACTAAAAAAATCAGATTCAACTTTCTGCACATAAAAAAAGGTCATCGAAAACACTAAAATTGTTATATCCTCGAGTTCTGACATTAATTCTTCCCTCAAATTCGAGAGCAGTTTAAATGAACCAGGTGATGAATTAAAAATTCCAACTCTTGAAATAAATAAGAAAATAAATAATCATGCACTACTTAAGATTGAGATTTACCAAGAACATTTTGAGTTCGAGTGGCCCTTATGATGATCTCGGTGCGCATGGGAGTGACTCTCACCTCCACCCCTGAGTACCCATCCTCCGCCAGCTCTCTTGTTAGCACCTCGTTCAACTCAGCAAAAAAGACTCCATCTGCCACAAACTGCACCAAGAAAGAGAAAAATCCATATCACTTCCACATATAATCACGTAATATAACTACAGTTCATTCATATAACTATATAAAAACAAAATACAAACACACAGCATGCTTATGTGTAGATAGAGAAAGAGAGTGGGATAAAAGACCTTTCGTTTTTTGCTCATTTGAGTGGCCATATTCAGAGGCGTAAGCTTTGTGATGGGTTATTAGCTTTGTCTTTGAGCTGGTGGCTGTGGGAGAGATTGGGAATGACAAGGAGATTTTTGAGGCTTTGAGGAGACGACAAATATATGGGCGTGGTTTGATTAGGGTTTCATCGTATGGGCTAGAATGTTGCGGCGGCCCTAGAGTTGTAAATGGGGACCGAGTGTGGATGACCAATTTTGTGACCTATATATGCCCACCCTTTGAAGTTTGAATGACTATCCAGTGAAAAAAACATATTAGGCCCTCCCTCAGTTTTAATCATACATTCTCACAATAAAATATTTTACACGTAAATTTAAAAAAAAAATTTACATTTTAACAACACATTCTTCAAGAATTCACTATTTAAAACATTACTTTTTTTCCAAAAATTACCATCAAACAGATTGACTACTCTAAATGGAATTTTTTGTAAAAAATAAAAACTTTTAGTTGCACTCTTCTTGATCATAATAATAGCAAACATTGAAAGCTTGAAAAATGGAATTAGTTGAGTAAACTAGGAATAAAAGATAAAATTAAGATGAGAAAGAAGAAAAACAAAGTTACGAAAAATATACAAATACATATTGCCACCAGATTCAATGCCTAGAGCTTTTCAAGGTACGAAAAACAAAGTAGTGATGATCCACATCACACCCTTCTTCGATAATCCACAGTATTTTACAAAGTTTCAGTGAAATGGTCGAATCATATCATTGCATCTAGTCAGCAACTCCAACCAATCTAGCCATTTATTCGTGTCCATTCATCGATTGTAGCTAATCATAATGATTCGACAACCCATTAGACCATTAACATGTCATGTAGATGCCACATAAACACAACCATGTAGATGCCACATGTACACTAACAACCACTTTGCCACAACATCCAATTTATAAGACTTTCAAAGAATGAACTACCACTTTCCCACAACATCCAATTTATAAGACTTTCAAAAAATAAACTACAAAGTATGCTTTCAAAGGACCCAATGCATGCCTTGCAAGGTGTCCATAACACCATCCTCGTGTCTACCTTGGAACTAGCAAATGCAATCTTGGACACATTTAGGGTGCATTTAGAATTGTATATTACAACTTAAAGGAGTGAAGTGTTTTGCATGATGGCAGACCTAAGGGGTCCTAGCGGGCCACGTCACCTGCCAACTTAAATTTTTTTTTTAAAAAAAAAAAGAACAAAAAAATAGGTTACCAAACCTGCTCCCTTACGTTGCATTTGCAAAACCCTTCTAGCTAGACTAGTGCCTCCAGTGAAAATCTCAGAATCAATCAATCCGGCCATTTTGCGACTCCGGCCATCATGCGATCGCTTCATTATGCAAAATTGAAACCTTAAGTTTCGAAATGTCAGTCTTTTTTAAGAGAATTATTTCAGATTTGTGATTTCAAATTTCAGTCTGGCAGTTTCAATCCCATACTTTGTGATTTTAGATTTGTGACATTTATTTTGGGAACATCAAAAATTCAAAATGGAACACATGGAAATTTTAGCAATGAAAGAATATTCAAATGTTTTAGTGAAGAATAGAATTCGTCTATTTACAGAGAAATTTCTATTTTACAGAATGATGAAATCGATAACATAACTTCCTTCAAAAAAGACGAACGAAAAAAAAAACTTTACAACCAGTACACAAGATCAAGTTGGCACGTATATGCATTCAAATGAAAAAGAAAAACTGAGACTTAAATGCTATTCTTCTTGTTAAATTTCTTCATGAATCTGTCCAACTACTTGTCATAATTGAAACAAGCTGCTCACATTTCCATGTTACTCGGGAGAGTTTTCAAAGGCAACTCAGATGCTCTTTATGAAACTTGTTGAGTGTTGTGCCTCACCATAGGCCCCACGTGATCAACCTCCTAAAGTCCTTGTGACGCGGCGTATTGGAATCTGTAGCGCCGAACCCATACTCACCGCAGCATCCCCATGCTAAAGACAAGGCCCCCGAAGCTACGATAGAGACTCAAGAGCATCAGCCTGCCGAACTGACGAAGCTAAACAACAGTTAGAGCCGAAGCCCAAACATGAAGATCCTGGATTTATGAAATATGAATGAGATTTTTTGGAATGATTGATGGGACCTTTATAATGAGTAGAATGTCAAAGTCTTGTTAGTTTAGGTTGTAGTGTGGCTGCTATATGTAGGAGCGTTAAATGTGTCATAGACTAGTAAGTTCAAATTAACGTCTAAGATTGGATGCTCTGGTCCAGGAGATGAAGTCACGTGTATATTCATTCAATGGACACCAAAGCATATGTAACACTATAAATACCTTATCATCGTATTATATACGAGCTAATGCAATTCAATACACTTAAAACTACTATTTGTCTTCTCTCTTACTAATTATCCACTTGCTTTGATAGGATGAGGATTACTTTTCTTTCGTTGAGTTGTCTGTGATTGATTATTATTATACAATCATTCTCAAAATATATTGTTGGAACCTGAACATATTTGTCTTGTGTTATAATGCTCATTCCACTTCTAAATCTGGAGTATTGTCAACTAGAAACATGTCCACACGTATTGAAGTTTTCTTATGTGTATACGAGTGAGCTTGATATTTGTTGTCTGCATCATCCTAACAAAAAATGAGGTCTACAGTAAGAAAATTTGATTTAACGAGACATTTGGTGCAACTTAAAGCTACGACCAATGGAAATTTTCATTTCTGTACCATTTACAAAGCTAAGTGATGAATATTCTTCTCTTTAGGTTAAGTTTGAACTTATTTAGCTTCTTTGTAATATTTGTTTAACTTGAATTTGTTTTTGTTTAAAGTGTTGTTGGATGGGAGGAATTATTCATAAGTTTTTACCTCTATTTTTATTTAATTTAAGGTATTGTTGGGGGTTGATGAAACTTGAATTTTATTTTATTTTTGGTTTATGTTTAGTGGAAAATAATCAATTCGAGAAATTCTTTGATAAATAAATAATTTATAAATTTGTCAAATTCAAGCTAAAGATATATTTTAATGCTTCTTTAGGTTATTAAAAATTAGAAATTTTCAAAAGAAAACATTATTTTCTTGGTAAAGAAATTTTCATCGGAAATAATTTTTGGCTCCTTGATGTTTGAATTCATGTATTAGTATTATTTTGGTGATGTCAAGATTAATGTTCTCAATATTAAGCATTGTTATATTATAAAAATACTTCCTTCTCATGCTATGATTTTTGTTCTGCAATGATGATTAACACTTCCCTACTAGACCGGAATGATGAAATTTGGGGTTCGATTACTT
Source organism: Osmanthus fragrans (assembly GCA_019395295.1). NCBI lineage: Eukaryota > Viridiplantae > Streptophyta > Magnoliopsida > Lamiales > Oleaceae > Osmanthus > Osmanthus fragrans. Next base: position 24,824,942 of record CM033341.1, on the reverse strand, counting down.
TGCCTTTTCTCTCTTTTACGACTACTCTGCTCCATCCACCCTCTTGACTATTCTCAACTCTTGTAAGTAGATAATATATACATATAACTTCATGCTTAAGATTTGAATCATACTATATGGTTCAATACTTCAATTCGAAGCTAAAATGATTGGGGAAAAATTAGGATTTTTGAAGTGGAGGAGTTGGTTTTTATGATATATTTCAATTGTTTTAATTTATTAATTATATAATTTTTACTTTTTGCATAAACCATCACAGTTATGTCCTAAGTGGACATTTATGTAAGACATTTGCAGGATAATGAGCGGTTAGCTTCTGCTTCGAAATCCATGTATGGGGTTTCTATTTTTACATATCATAAATTATGACATATCATCGTACTTAAGCGTTATTATTTTATTTTATTTTATTTTGATTTTTTTGCTTAAATATGAATTGAATGATAAACTGTTTGTTGGGAATATTCCACGAGAACTTGGAAAGCGCACATATTTATTTGACTTGTATGTCATATTTTTTATGACTATTTTTATAAATATTATATCAGTCTTTATAGATTACAAATTTTTAGTTGATTTTGTTGCTTTGTTGTAGAAACGTTGCCAACAACCACTTAGATCGGTCTATACAGTGGCGGAGCCAGCACCTGGCGAGCTCGCGCGGCCGCCTGTGCTGGCTTCGCCGGAACCTTCAAGTAGAAGCCGTGTCCGCCAGGAAGAAAGAAGAAGAACAGGCGACCAGCAGTTGATGAGGAAGAAGAAATGAAGAAGACGATGCAAGTTTTGGGCCAAACTTCCTTCTTTTCTTTTCTTTTTTTGTTTACCTTTTTTTGGGCCTTTTAAAAAAAAGGCCCAATGGGTAATGGCCCAATACCTGGAGGCTGGATGAATATATTTTGCAATGAACCAACCAATTCAATTGTCCGAAACTTTTGGGGGAGATCGAGACAGGAGACTGGAGAGGAGAGGAGACGACGAGCGGAGTGGAGCAGTGATTTGTGCGCCTCTACTTGTTCCTGGCTTGCCCTTAATTAGGTACCTCTTCTATCACCCAAGAAGGTATGATTTCCAGTTTAACTTTTTGTACTAGTTTGCCTTTACATTTGTAGTTCTACAGATGCAGAAAGTGGTTGAAATTTGTGGAGTAAGTTTATTTTGTTCTTTACTATTTTACGGTTTTGTTTTGTTTCTTTGAATTTGTGTTATGTAGTTATAATTGCATTTATCTTTTCTTAGCCAAATTCAAAGACGGGCGAGCTTTGACTTTTGATATATATATATTTTTTTTTTGGGCTTGGAAGAATTGTAGTTTTTTATGGTCTTTTTAGATTGTTAAATTTTTAATCTTTTTAATTATTTGGAAAGTCTTAACATTTTTTTTGTTCTTCACTTTTACAGTCTTGTTTGTTTTGGATTTTTATTGTGTTTTTTTACTAGCAATCAACTTTTCTTACTCAAATTTTTAAAGACCGGTGAGTTGTGATTTTATTTTTAGTTGCTCTCGGGTTTGAATTTTGGAAGAATCGTAGTTTTATTGTTAGAGTTGCAACTTTTTAATTAATTTGGAAAACTTTTCAATTGCTTTTTAGTTATTTTTTTTGTAAGGTTTGAAGAGATGTGTTTGTCGAAGACAGTTTATAGATTTATTCAACAACTTGAAATTTGGAAATTCTAGTTTTGTTTGGTTGTTGACAATAATATCATTTTGAGGCATTGCTTGATTGTAATTTCCTTCAATCATTTGCTATTGAGTTTTATTCTCATTTCGAGAATTGTTTAATTCAGACTTTGGTTTTGTTTTGTTGTAATTTAATATCATCATTTCTTGAAATGAGAGACACGAGTTGAAATGAATATGCCTCTGAATTAATCCAGTCCTTCAAAAGTTATGTTTAAGATGCTGTTTTTTCTAGAGTTTTGTTATAGAACAATTTAAATCGTAATTAACATGTTTGTTGATTTGTTATTTACTTGCTTTACACTTCTGCATCCCCTTTTTGCCGTAATTTTTTACTTGACTTGCATTAGATACGTACAATTTCCCTTACATGTTTAACTGATGACTGAAAAAGTGGCTTATTTACGTTTAAGAGTTATGAATCAGTTATGGAGACAACATAATTAGTCGATTTTTAGATGTAGAGGTCGACACCCTTGCCCAAAGGTATCGACCTCCTCATTTTTGTGAAGGGTGTCTAAGGGTATCGACACTCCTATGTCGCTAAATTTTTCAATAATGTATTATATGTTATGTGGAGACTTCAATATTAACTGTCACTTTAATTTCTTCGCGTATTTTGTGCATTAGTTCCATGTTGTCGACATCCACCCATATTTCACTCCAAAATCTATTTTCTAGTATTTTGGAGTCAACGGTTAACTTTCGGCTCTGTCCTAGCTGACCTTCGGCTCTAGATTCGTCCCTGGGTCTATACCAGATAATCTTAGCTTTGAGCAAATTTGAATAACATGTAAGCATCTAATGTAGTGTTGTATTCTTTTTCTTTATTAAATTTTTATCTTTCTAGTTGGTAACAATTGAATGGAACTATTCCCATAACATTTTCAGAAGTTGGAAAGCATGACATATTTGTGAGTTCCTCACCGATGTCTTGTGTTTTGAAAAATTCCGTTTGCCAGTATTCTTTAGTGTGTATCAAGAGATAGATGCGCTCGAAGTATGAATATTTTATTATTATCTTTTTAGGAGTGCAATTGAGATGTTGGAAGCTTAAGTAAGGGAGACTATCAGCAAGCTCTGTTTGCCATCATTAGAGAGTAATGATTACTATAGATCTGTTGCTTGCGATATATTACCAAAACCAGTCAATAATATTGTAAGCCTCGCATTATAACTATCTATTAGAAGCCAAATTTCGTTGAACTATTTGTGAAGACAGAACACGATCTTCGTTAACCATTATCCTTGGAGTCAAAGTTTCATATCCCAGTTTCTTCTACTATCCTCTACAAGCTGACATATCCTTGATCTATGGTTGAAGTACTATAAAGGGGATTCACGATTAATTGTGATAGACAATGATCAAGGTAGGGAAATTGTTCTACCTAGTGGGACTTCTATGCCAAATATTTCAAAATCGATCAAGTGCAATAAAGGAGAGAAGACGCTATTCTGCTTAGATGTTCTATCCTTTCAGAATGTTTCATTTCGTTTACTTTCACTACTTATTCATTCATTTCTTCTTCTTTTTTCTATTTATGGAAGTATCTATAATTGATTGTTATATAATCTGTATCCACTTTTGATAAGAATTTATATTTTTTATCAAGCACACTTGTTATTGTTAACTGTCAGGGAGTCTTATTTTACACTATTGCAGCCATTTATTTGTGATTGCATCGATGTGGTTTTGATGTCAAGCAACAATCTTGCTTACAAATATAGTTCTCTTTCTCTTCCTCTATTGTGTTCAATGGTGTAAACACTGTATTAGCTTGATGATGTTACCATACTTCAATTATCTGTTAATATTATTTTGTACTCTTATAATCTAGAGCATGAATGTTGTGAAATATTTACATATAAAAGTTGGTTTCATGTAATGCTTTGACAATTTCTAAAATGAATTTTTTCTCCTTCTCGCTATTCACCAATAATAAACACAAAATAACAATCAAATACTAGAAAAAGTTGAAGATGATCGGAAAAACAAATAAATGCATACATGTTCACTGCTTACTTATAAATGTTATTGTTGCTCCATACTTCTTGTTTTAACTTGTACTACATTTTTTTTCTCAAATTTCATTATTATTATTATTTGAAAATTACCCTCTAGATGTCTGAGTAATTTAACCAAGAGTTGTCATTGTCCGAAGAAATTCCTTCTGGGCTCTTCAATGCTATGTTTGAGTTTTCTGGTAGTTGGTAGAAAGATGTGGCATGCACAAAAATCGTTGATTTTGATGGAATGTTCATAACACTATGCATTTGCACTTGAAAAATCTCAAATGGTGCTGGGTTATTATGTAAAAAAAAACTCTCTTCATCATGGGAGCATGCTGCATTGGCAATGTATAAGTGTAATGGAGACACTACTATTATTTTGATTGCAGATTATTTTTAAGCCGTATGTTCTATTGGTGTTTCGAAAAGTTGAATGATATTTTGCTTTTTATTCCTTGTTTACAAAAGGGGGTAGATTATTGTTCTATGTGGTTGAAAGTCCTTTACGCACCCTTATATCTGGAGCTCCTGCTAATTGTTAGTGGCAGTGAGATGTTTATGCTAATCTTGCTTTTTCAATTTTTATGGAGTTGGTAGTATGGCTAGGCAACTGCGCACTTATGTGTGAAGAAAATGGAAGGTGATAGAATACTAAAAAGTTTGAACACCTTTGTAATGGTTTGCCGAATCTTTGTACCTTTCTTTGAAATTATATCTTCTGAGCTAAGGAATACGAGGTCCAATTCTAAGAAGCTTGAACACCTTATGCGTGAAGAAAATGGAAGGTGATGGAATACTAAGAAGCTTAAACACCTTTGTAATGGCTTGCCCAATCTGTGTAGCTTTCTTTGAAAGTATATCTTCTGAGCTAAGGAATACGAGGTCCAATAACTAAATTCAAGCCTCATGCTGCTGTCATACATCCTTCAAATATGCTACATATAATTCTGATTGTTACTGTATTTTCAAAAATTATGTGGACATGAAAAATTGTTTCCTTATGCTCTTTACGTTGTTAATCATCTAAAATTCTATATGAGAATATATTATTTACAAAGGAAGTCTTATAAATTTTGAGCTAAAGGTGGTTGAATTCTGTTATTAAATATAATTGGATGCATCCATGATACCATTTGCTACCGTTGTTATATATTTTAAAATTTATCGTTTTTCTAAGATTCCTCTATTGTTATAAGTTCATGTTTTATTTGTAGGTTCATTGAAAATTTTGGCACGCTTAATATTGTTGGTTTAAAGATAGGTGAGAAGAATATAATATTTATGCAACAATAGCACTCTTCTTCACCTCAACCAGCTGATGTGCTGAAAAGATTGAAAATTATGGTTGATAAAAGGTTTCTATATGCAAATGAACAATATGGAATGAATACAAAACAAGTATAACAGATTGAGAATGTTTGAAATTATTTTATATGTAATCAATTTATGCCAAGGTACAATTTTTAAAACTTAGAAGCTAGTTTAATGTGTTTCTCATCTGCACATTTGTTAGTACTCGAAATTTTTCTTTAGGCAGCTATTGATGCAAAGAACATAAATTATATTTCTTATCTCGAACGAAGTGGATATCAGTAAGAACTAGTTTTCTTGATAAAATTTGGTGCAACAATTGAAGTTTGTCACTTTTCTCTTCCATTTCCAATGTTTTGCCGGCTTGGAAGTTAAAATTTGTATGATCTCAATGGGTAGTTATGTCGAAATTTACTTACTAGACAACTGTTTGACTGTCATATGTTACGTATTCTGGCTGATATTTTAGAACTTAGATATTCTGCCAAGTGTTTTGCATTATTTTACAAATCGCCAAGATGTAAATTGCAGATTTGTTCCCTTGATGCAACAAAACGCAGATTCTTTACAATTTTGTGGTCGATTGGAAGTTGAAGTTATAAGATTATGAGTCATCATAGACCTATAGTTACTTATAATAAACTTTTGTCATATATTGCAGAAATGACTGATATTTTAAAATTAGAAGCTCTACAGGTTTCATTGTTTAGTTAATTTATAAAACATATAAACTATAGATTTGTTTCATTGATGCTTTGCCTATTTGATTTTTTCAGTTTGAAATGAAGGAGAGTATGTTTAGGTTTGCTGATATCGACACGTCAAGTTTTTACTCACATAAAGATGTATGTCTTGTCGGACTCAAGAGTTCTAGGATCTATTTTCATTTAGTTAATTGGTTTGTTAAATAACAAGATATTTAGCATTTGCAAAAGAAGAGGTGAAAGCGATAGTAGAACTTTTGGCTCATAAGACAAATCTAGTTGTTCCCATTATTGACACTATATAATTAAATGTTTACACATTCTAAAATATATTTTTGTTACAAGGAAATGTCTAAAAAATTATAACAATCATCGTGCAACGCACGATCCCTAACTAGTAACACCCAAAACAAGGAAATTGAACTTAAAAATTTCTTAAATTAAAATAATTAATAAATTCACACAAAACCTACACAAATACAAATACCAATCTCTCTCTTTCTCTCTCCCCCACAAGAATAATCTATTGTGTATCGATGATTTTGATGTGATTGTTGAAAATATTCTTACAATGATTACCTATTTTTTTTACCAACTTTAAAATTTATATTTTTGTATCACATATTAGGATAAATTGATATAACTAGATAATCAAATTAATTGAAAAAAAGGTCATAAAATTATTTCTAAATTTTTTATACCAAATGAGTTTTCTAATTTTTTGTTTTGAGAAATAATTTTTCAGAATGACAAACCAACCACGTTTTCTGTAATATTAAAATAATCCCTCAAAACCAAAAATAGAAAATGAATTAAAAAAATGAAAATAGAAAATAGAAATGCTAACCAAACGCACCCTTAATTTTTTCACGACTTTTTTGCAAGTTTAATTGTTGTTTCCGCAACTGTTTACAAAATCAAATGATTACTGATTGTCTAACAAGTTTAACCTCCCATCATTCATACATTTAAAGCCTTTTAACAAAGGTACTTTGGAGGTTTAATCAAATTTGTCCAGAAACATGCATAGTCGAGTAATTATATTGCTGTAATTAACTAGTGACAAAAATTAATTACCACATAATTAACTCTTTCATTTGACAAGGAATGCCAAAGTTTGCTAAAAAAAAATCATTATTAAAGCCATTAATTCAAATGATGTATGATATGTAAGGAATTCAAGAACCCAAATTCATTTGCTCTCACATCACTTATGCACTTAATTTGCATTTAAATAAATAATCGATTTGTACATAAATAAATGTTCACTACATATTTCTTTTTTTAAAATTACTTTCTATACCTTTTTCATTTTCCCTTCTATTTTTTGTTCGTAATTCCATTTCATTTTTTGCCGACCTGTGTACCAATCAAATTTTTATTTTTTGGCCAACTACACCAATACATCATGTTTCTATTAGCTAAACCAACAAATTGATTATAACACGAGCTAAACTTCGATGACCAAATTGTAAAATAATTCATTTTAACGAAACTTTTATTATTTTATTTATAATATAATGTCTACTAGGTTTTGTGTTCTACATTAAGCATTTGTTCCCCCCCCCCCCCCCACCCCAATTAAATTAAAGTTCATTTTCCATTTATTCTTATCAATCACACATTTTTCAGTAAAATAATATTACATGTAAGCCCAAAATATTTTCTTTATTTTTAACCACACATTCTTAAAAAAATTACTATTTCAAAATTGAATTCTCATTATAATTAGGGGTGGGCGTGGTTGGACTTGATCGATTTTTTTTTCCAACCCAACCCAAACTGATTAAGTTTTGATCTTTTTTAGTTGGGTTGGTCGGTTAGAGATTCAACCCAATTCATTTATTTCGTCACAATGTCTTTAATTTTTACTTTATCGTCAAATAACATTATATTTGTACATAATGTTCATGTGAATCGATCTATGTGAAGAAAATAGATGATTATAAATTATAAGTCATTATCTTATTTTTACTATTGCGTCTATTTAATTTTTTTTGTCCATTTTAGATATTAATTTTTTAATTCATTGGGTTGGATGTTTTGAGTTTTAATTCATAACCCATAACGTGACCCAATCGAACCTTAAATTCAATTTTCCAACCTAAGCAAATCCAATTGAACTTAAAAAATTGATCCAAATCGATCGATTTGATTTGGATTGATCGGGTGGAACGATTTTGCCCTGCCATAATTATAATGATAAAATAATGGGGCCTATTCCTCTTTATCTTGTGATATGACATAACAAGTTGCAAATCTTATGTTCCTTATACGTACCTTTCTTTAGAACCTCCAAATTAGCTTTCTACAATATTATTTTCTTAATGAATGATGATTCTGTCTACAAACTACTAAGTAACAACCAAAACATCACAATTAAGTGGGACAAAACAGTGGTCAAATAACTAATAATCTTTTGCATTAGAATGTGGTGAGTAATAATCCAAAATACCAGAATTATTCAAATTTCAAATGTCATTTCAAAAATGCCATTCTTAACCCAACAATTCGATAGAGGGCACAACAATTATCAATCACTCCATAATATCTTTAGTCAAAAATGGAAAAAGAAGAAAGGGGACGGTTGAAACTTCCGATTGAACTCGACCGATACGTCCTCAATTTCATCTAATGACATCTAATGCATCTTAACAAACATGCCATTAAAATAGAAGACGACAAATTATCTTGTGAGAACAGAAAAAAAGCATAGATCAAACTTTGAAGACAATGCTTTGTTTTCAATGAAAAAGTTACAGAAATTACAAAAGTAGGTGTACCGATTATTTTTCTTGTGGAAGAAATTGCTCACTATGAAGGTTAAGATTAAGAAAATTTCATTGCTATTTGAGTTATTTTATTCAGGTTACACCAGTCCAAGGATTAGGCATACCCCTCTATCAGAATCGAAAGTCGGATCAATCGCTGGATCGGTTTCTCTTTTGCCCACCTCTTCCATCGGATTTAGTAGTTCCGGCTGATTCTTCTTCGGAAGAAACCTCCATTGATTTGGCACAAGAATTGGAAAGATTCGCATAGAGTTCAGCTACCCTTCTAATGTTGTTGTTGAGCTCTCTAATTAGACCTGCATTTCGACTCAAATTATCCGGGATCTTGGACTCGTGATTTTGGTTGATCTCCCTGATTAGCACTCGGTTTTGGTCCAAAATATTTTGAACTTGAACAAAATTTTTCTGAAACGTCTCAAGAACCTTGGCCTCAATATGTGGGCCATTGGCAATGCCAGAAAACAGATTGTCTTCCATGCCTTTTGGTTTCAAATGTATTTAGAACCACTGCAATTTTAGGAAGAAACCACAAAATGTCAACAATTAATCCAAAATTCCCTACGTCTTCCCCCAATTAGAATTAAGCCTAACCCGAAATGGCCAAACCCTGTCAATTTGGTGGGTTGAGAGAACCAGTCAAATTTACAATACATCGATTTTGAGTGATTTTTAAACAATCCAAAATCGGTGCCCAAAAATTACACTACACCGGTCAAAATTACACTAACGAGCATCGATTTTTTCAACCAATCATAACGGTGCCACCCAAAATTGAAAGTAACCAAAAAAAATAGATAATACAAAAAAGCTGACTTCTTTATTGATGAAAGAACTTTTCCCTTTTATGTTCTCTTAAAACTAAACAAAACTCTGATATTCTGGATATTAAATCTCCATTACCCCAAAATAACCCAAATCAAAATTCTCTCACAAAATTCAACAAAATCTTCGATCCTCAAAAGCAAATCGCTTTTATTTTTGAGAGAAATAAATCCCAAAAGAATCAGGACCAAGTTTTCTCAGAAAGTAAGAATTAGATTAATACCGAGATAATAAAATCGTAAATTTGAAAAGAATACCAGAATTTCCAGAATGTTCTTGTGGTTCCCCTTGAAATTGAAGAACATAAATTATATATTTCCAACAATTTTTGTGAAGTAACGTCAACGGAGGAATCAGACACTATCGTTTACCTTGAAATTGAAGAACATTATTTATATATTGCCAAGAAATTGTGCGGAGAAACTTCAACGGAGGAATCAGACACTAGACTTTACGGGATTAAACAGGTGCTCTGAATTCTGAAATCATGAGCATACATGTTAGAGAGAGAAAGATATATATATATATATATATCTAATTATACAGACACTATAAGAGATTTGACAGTACATGTAGAGCGCACGGAGGAGGACCCGCCGCAGCTGCGGTGGACCTGGTGGATGAGGAGTTGATTTTTCTCTCTCTATAGTAGTGTGTGATGACAGGTGGACAAATACTTTCTCTCTCCTGGTTAGCTTCGCCGCTCATGCGGGATTCTTTCACAATTCATTGCTTGCATTTTATAGGCCGATGGAAAAGTCTTCAAATGCCCTTCGTTTGTTATTTTGTGTGTGATTCCTGTGGGTAGAAGAGTTTCTATTGCACCATGGCTACTCAACGTGTTAAACGTATAGAATTATACTATTTATATTTATTATTATTTTTTATATTTGCAAGTATTAACCCTTCGACTATTCGCCTTTCATGAATAAAGGATATCTTTTTCGATGTGGTGAAACTTTACTTGAAAAAGTTGATGTAATTTTGGAATAGAGAGTGAGTCGTTCTAAATCGTGTATTTTATTTGCTTTTGGTACTTTGTTCAGTGTTATCATTGTTCTAGATAGTACTTAAATCGTAACATAGTGATTTGCTCTATAATGTGACGCTTAAGCCATTATGTCGAGTGACCTAATATCTTCAAATGGTTGTCACTCCACCTCTGTTTTGACACATCAGTGCATGAACTTAAAACAATATATAGCAACACACCGTATAATATATTACAAGCGACGTTACATTTGAAATGATTTGCTACTGTTTACTAATATTAAGTACTATCCATTTTTTTACCACTTAATTTTATCTATTTATAAACACTTCCATCGTATATTCTTACATTTCTAGTTTATTTTATTTATCAAAAAAATCCTAACTATTATTAATTTATTATAGCACTTGGGATTTAGGAATAAGTAACTAAAATTGAATTTCTAGAGAGAAATACTTGTTTGACGCATTTTAATTCATTTTATGGTTTGCTACATAATTATTTTTAACTATATATTCATACAATAAAATATTCCACACGTATACCAAAAACTTTTGCCTACTTTTTAATCAGATATTTTTTAAAAAATTGCTATTCAAAAACTCTTTTTTCTTACAATAATGATTGTCAAACAGGCCTAGAGTGTGTTCGGTATGCTGAACTCAATATTGGTGAAGTAATAAAGCCAAATCAATCGCCATACTTAAAAATTATGAGGCCAAATTGATATTCTTTTATAAATAGAGGATTGGAAATGCAATTTTCCGTACTTCATCAATACATTATTTTCAGCAAAACAAATCTCCGGAAAAACGATTCGAACCCAAAACCTAATCTGCAAATCCGATATCAGATTCTGAATTGCCCGCCAAAACCACCGTTCAACCACCAATTTCGCCACCGTCACATGCCCACCTCTGCCGCCGCATGGATTCCATAGTCCACTCAGCGCTGGAAGAAATCTGCTCTGAAGGCACCGATGGGCTTCCCATTCAGAAACTATGGTCCAAACTCGTCCCGTCCCTCTCTTCCCACGGCCTATCCCTCTGCCCCGACGTGAAGCGGGCCCTATGGGTCAACTTCCTGGGCATTCCAGGCCTTCAGTTCGAAACCGGAGTTAAAGTTTCTTGTAATTCCAAGGAGGATTTGATGAAGTACTCAGTGGAAGAATGGGAACAGATGAATTTAAAAGTTGTAGCCCCAGAAAGTCTGAGGAATCATTTTATTGGAATTTATGATATTAAGGCCTCAGATTCCGGTATTTCCGAGCCCCAGCGTCGAGCCCTGGAACTCCTAGCAATTGCGCGGTTTGCTTCAGTTTCTCTTTCTTTACATAGTCACTGTACTCAAACTGGCTCATATATTAAATTTATTTTTCTGCTTCATTAAACTTTTTAGTTATTTAATTATATTTTGCGAGTTTGATGTTTGATATGAACGAATATATTTCTATGGAAAAATAGAAGAGTTTTTAAAGTTCATTAATATTATCTGGATTCTAGTTTAGTAATAAATTCAGTTTTAGTCATAATGTTAATTGGTTCCAAAGATGGAAAACGGGTTTGAAAGATTTAGCTGGAGACAGTTTAATTTTACTTAATTGAAAATCAGAAACATAAATATTAATGCGTGTTTCATGTTCTGCGGTTCCAGAACAAATGGGATTACACAAAGTGAGCTTGCCAAGGAACTTGGCATGAAAGGGAACAAAATATTTTATGTACTGAAGAAACTCGAAACTCAGGGATTGATTGTGAGACAGTCAACTCTTATTAGGACAAAAGAATCAAGCAATGAAGGGGAGCCAAAAAGTGGTTCCATTGTGACCACCAATATGCTCTACTTATACCGTTATGCGAAGCATTTGGGTAGTCAACAGAGGCTTGAAATCATTAAAGAGGATAAAATCTTGGTGGGTGGTGAAATTGCAGATGGGAATGCTGCAACTGGCGATGTCTTTGGCGAAGGAACTGCTAAAGAGGTTGTGCACGTAAAGGATTTTCTACCAGCACTAAAAGCTATATGCGATAAACTTGAAAAGGCAGAGGGCAAGGTGAGTCGTATCTGACTGCTCCATTGTCAAACCTAGTTTTAACTTTTATATGCACAATCAGACTAATCTTCTTCTTTCTTCTTTTTATCATTTGCTGCCAAAGGTTCTGGTTGTCTCAGATATTAAGAGGGATCTTGGGTATCGAGGGACTCTGGGCCACAGAGCTTGGAGAAATGTAAGACTTTTATTTTTCTAATTTGAGTCTTCCTTTTTCATTTCGTAGTAAAATGTTCTTTTGTGTAATTCACCTTGCATTCTGTTGTTAGATCTGTCACAGGTTAAAAGATTCTTGTATCGTAGAGGATTGTTGTGTTATGGTGAACAAGAAGGTATGCTCGAGAATTTTGACTTGGATAGGTTTGATATTCTATTCTGTCTTTTGACCTTAATACCCTATTCTACCCTTGTGCCCTTCCCCAATAGCATCATGTGGTGGGAGCCTTTTGCATTAAGCACTACTTCCCACCTACCCAATGATAATACCGTGTCAGTGTCTTAGATAGTCTTTGGTATGGTACAGACCTTTACCACTGTATCTTGTATACCATACCAGATTTGCTGTTGTGAATAATATAGTTCATTTCAATGTTTTTAGCTTTGCAAGTGTGTGTGTGGCTGAAGCATATCAGAGAAACACTTGTAATTTGCAATCGTAAACTAATAAAAATATCATTTTCAGTTGAAGAAATGTCACATTAAGAACCAATAAATCAGATCAACTACATTTAAAATTTTTTAATTTGTAAATTCTTTCTGGTAGGATCCAAGATCCTAATAGCACCGAGTACAATGGGTACCTTCCTGCCAGCCAAGATTGATCGAAATTTAAATCTTTAGAGTATCATATATATATGTATGTATGTATGTACTGCAATCCTGTCATATGAGACTAGATTTATATGATTTGTATTGGATTTTTATTTGGCATTGGTTTAAGAAAAGATTTGACTAATGTGAAAATCTTGGTTCTTTTGTGTCATTGTATTGATTTTTGGAACTTCTGAATGGAAGTCATATTTAGATAGGCCTTATTCAAGCCATAACATCACCAAGGAAAATCGGTTGTCTCTTGGCTGTCCATGGATTCAGCTGCAGTTCGAAAGGTTGCCCTATTCGGGAATCTCCGGATCTATGCTTATTTTCAACTCTTCCTTGTGTTCCCTCCTATCTTATTGTAGATTTGCCTATGTTTATGCAAGTAGAAGGAGTATTCTTGCATAGTTTATTATGTACATTTTTCATTACGCAGGAAGTTAATTGTTTGCGTCTGCTCAAGAAGTTCTCCCCATCATATTTTGAGCCAAAATCTCATGGATGCGGGCATGATGATATTGACCAGGAACAGTCAATAAATGTGGGAAAGAGAGGTCAAGCTACAGAACAGCTTGTAGAACTTCCCATTTTGCGCCAAGTATATGATATTATTGATGCTGAGGGATCAAAAGGGTTGACAATTACCGAAGTAAGGGCATTACTTCTTTTTGTAGCCAACATGAATGCAATCTGTTTTTCTCCTGACAAGATATACTTTTCTATCATCTTTTTATATCTTTTATTTTCCTTCTCTCGCTTTTTTATTTTTCAATTCCCCGTGTCTAAACTAATCAAAACTCTCGATTTATTGCTTATTATGTCCTCGTTTGATTCTCATTCTTTGTAGAATGAGAATGAAAAATATAGCCGTTATGGCTTCACACAAGAAATAGAAAGTCAAAAATGATGACTGGATGTGATTGATAACAGTTATATTTTTTATTTTTATAGAGGAAAAATGGGTACCAAACGGGGCCTATATTTATATTGTACAGTGACATGCCACCATGCACATGTTTCCAGCTTATATGGAAAATTTCAGGCTGTCGGAGGCAATATAACCATTGAAGTTATTGGTTAGATAATTTTTGATGAACTGGGAGCCTACTTCACTTATAGATGAAAGTACATAAATAGCTGTTTTTTCTGTTTTGGACCTACATTCCCTCTTTGTCCTGATTCTTGGTAGGCATAAAACAAAGTGAAGATCCATTCTTGTTTCTTCTCTGTTGTTGCAGATTTTTGAGCAAATGACTTGTAAAATTTCAATTTCTTCTGGTTTATCTTTGAGGAAAGATAGATTTAGAGATTGCATCTCAAGTTGCTATGTTGAAGTGTATTCATTTCTTTTCTCTACATTTTTGAAGAGAACTATGCTTGAGCAAAATAATTGCCACTGATATTGGTAGTCACATTTCTGTCATATGGTGAAAATACTTTAATGTTGGTGGAAGCTTAGTGTGTATAATGTACATGTACTAGTTTTCTTGAGATGCATGACTAGTTCTTCGTCATTAAGTGATATTTTCCTTGGGGCATCAATAACACAGTTCAACGTGTTAATCTCCTTGCATATTTTTATGTGCAGGTGTGTAAAAGGCTTGGAATACGCAATAAGCCGTACTATAATCGACTTCTTAATATGTTCTCTAAATTTGGAATGCATCTACTAGCGGAAAGCCATAATAGAGGTGTGGGCTACCGAGTTTGGACAGCGGGTAACTTCAATCCTGGAGCATCTAAAGTGGTTCCCAGTGAACCGGGAATAGCACTACTGGAATCCATGGAATGTAATCAACGTGTTATTGATCTCAACTCCCATGAAAGTTCAGCTCAATCTCTTCAAATGGTAGGTGCTTCAACTTCAAATGATGATGTTAGAGGCATTGACGAAAATGAAAGGACTACAGAAGAACCAGAATCTTCTAACTGCACGAACGTGGATGCTGAAGGCCAGAATATGCTGCTTTGTCCAATCAATTCACGGAATTCTGAAACTGAGACTAGCAATGGAATTCCTGAGGAATTACAGATAGTGAGTAAAGAAATAGCAAACACTGCTCCTGTTGAAATGTGTCCTGCTATTTCAACACCTCTTACTAGGCGTCGATCACAACCAAGGTATCCTTGTCTTACCATGGGTGCTGCCAGCTCACAGAGAGAGCAGCGGATACTTAAAATGCTGCAGGTTTGTCTGGTCACCCTCTAAAATTTATTCTTCTGTCTTCTGGTTTGTTGGTCGTTTCCTTGAATTGGCTCAAGTTTTTCCTCTTTGAATAGGAGGAGAAGTTCCTTATAAAACCTGAGTTACACAGACGCCTTGAGAGTCTCGAGAAGGAAAAGAATACGATGATGGACAGGAAGACCCTAGAACGTAGTTTGAACAAACTTCAGCGAGAAGGACATTGTAAATGCATCCATGTTAGTGTCCCTGCTGTGACAAATTGTGGTCGAAGCAAGACAACAGAAGTGGTTCTCCACCCATCTGTTTATAATGTATTACCTGAATTAGTGGGTCAAATTCATGATAGAATGAGGTCTTTTGAATTGCAAGTGCGCAATCAATCTAATTCTCGACAGAGGAAGGGCCAACCAATTCCCATATTAGACAGTGTACAGAGAATTCCAAATACTATGAAACTGGATGTCCAAGCAGAGCGAGCAGAAGTGATGCGTTCTAATGGATTTGTACTAGCAAAAATGGTTCGGACAAAGCTTCTTCACATTTTTCTTTGGGGTTGTGTCAGCAGTTCCCCGGGTTGGGATGATGCTTTATTATCTTGTAAGCACCCTACTGACTTGAAAAATCCCCACAGCACCTGTAGGTTGTTTGAATTAGACAAGGCCATTAAGTTCATGCCACTAGAGTTGTTCCTACAAGTTGTAGGCTCTACCGAAAAGTTTGAGGATATGATTGAGAAATGTAGGAATGGTCTGCGACTTTCCGATCTTCCCTTGCAGGAGTGCAAGTGTCTAATGGACACTAGAGCAACTGGACGATTGTCATGGCTAATTGACATATTACGTCGTTTAAAAGGTATGACACACATAATCACTGACGAATTAAGTGTGAGACTATGTTTTATTTCAACATGTACATTCTGTTATATGCCTCAGACTCTCCGACTCTAATGCTTCTTTGGCTTAATTAAGTACTAGTCACTGTCGACTTAGAAGCATTTCAGGTGAGAGATTTCAGTTTGGTGGATGCTGTTTTGAACATTCCAAATAGTGAAGAAGAAAGCCGTTTAATAGGGAACATAGCAAGTAATCCATCATTTGATTTATTTTATGTGTCTGTGTTTTTTTTTTCACCCAGGGCTTATTTTTATTAGTGATGTGTTAAGATGTACTTCTAAGTTATAAGACACCGTGTGATAGCTTCTTTGTCTAAGCAGTCTTGGAATTTAAACTTTGTGAATGATATATTTTGTTTTGCACTATGTGTGTATTAGGTTAATGAACTGCTATATTTTGAGCATTCTCTAAGATGAATTATTTTATGAACCTTTGCTAGAAGTAAACAAATAAAAGAGTCTTGGAGATATTAAAGAAACTTTCCCACAGCCCACCCCTCTGAAAGCACTCCTACATGCATTAATGATCACCATATTCAAGTTACTTTTCTCTATGTATTTGTTTTCCTCGTAGAAGAAGTGAATAATTCTCAAGTTTTGGTTTTAAAATTGTGTTATAACTCCATTGTGGTAATGCTGTATCAATTGTGAATCGTGGACAGTTGATTCGTCTTTTGAACAAGGGAAATGAAGAAGATTCATCCAGCGGCTCACATACTACTCTTACTCATGCATTGGAACTTAAACCTTACATTGAGGAACCTATCTCAACTGTTGCATTATCCTCCGATTTCCTTTTTCCTGATCTTCGCCCTCAAGTCAGACACGATTTTGTTCTTTCCAGCAGAAAAGCTGTTGATGAATACTGGAATACATTAGAGTATTGTTATGCTACCGCTAAACCACGAGCTGCTTTGCATGCATTTCCTGGATCTGCAGTTCATGAGGTGCGATGGCAATGCCCAATTTTTAATATTTGTCTGTAGAATTTGATTTGAAGTTATAATTTGAGTAAAAGTACGCACTGTGTATGTTGGTATCCTTTCTTTATTGATGGTTATGGGGTAATATTTCCTTCCTTGTCAATATAAGTGAGATCATTTTTATTGCTGCTGATAATATGTTGGGTTTCGCTTCCTTATTCTCTCTTTATGTAGATGATGCATGCTCTTCGATAGAAGAAATAAAAAATTAAAAAAAAGCTTTTAATTGGTCTCTGATAGGTCGGAAGGATGAGAAGTTAGACATGTTAGTTGTCATATCATACATGTGAATAGTTCCCTCTGTATAAATTCAGCTTGGTACAATAACAGTATCCTTGATTCCTTGAATTTTTACCTCTTCTAAAAATCATTGTCAAGGAGTTGAATTTCAGATAGGCTTCATGAAGTTTAATTCACTTTAAAGGGCAATTGGATAATCCTTTATTTCTGATGAAAGTCGAATTTAACATGACGGAAATTGATAAATTCATCAATTAAAAGAATGAAAATAGCTTCCCTTAGTAAGTTGATGTAGTACTCTATTTCTGTTCTCATGCACTATTAAGAGAAAAAAGTTCTTCATATTTTATTTCTTACTGATTTGGCACCCATAAATATACATGTTTGGCAACTATGATGAGTTTTATATGTAACTTTGTACACCTCTATTGCATATAGAGGTCACAGGATTATGATTAGTTATATAGATTGCTTCTGGTTTCCACCAAAGTCTTGATTGTTTGTTAGTAGCCTGACCTTCTTTTGTGTCGTAGATGTTGTTATTGCGTGCATTCTAGGATTCATTATCTTAATTTGAATAGTAATTGTTCAAATTTGATCTTTGAGTTCCACAATGTTAAGTTGATTGGAATCTTTATTTTCTATTTTATTATTGGTTGTATCCTTGATTTTACTCTTTTTAGCCTAGTGGATAACACAATTTTTTAGGTATTTCATTCCCGGTCATGGGCATCAGTCCGCGTGATGACAGCTGAACAGCGAGCTGAGCTTATTAAGTGCGTGACAAGGGATGAACCCAATAAAAAGCTTTCGTACAGGGAGTGTCGGAAGATTGCGAAGGATCTTAATTTGACCTTGGATCAGGTTTGTTTACTTACCAAATGCTTAATATATTTATAGCTTTTTGGCCAGCAACAAGGGTGGTCTATGGGAAGCATAAGATCGTAGAGCAAGCAATCTGTCGAAAATAATATGCTGATTTGGTGAAACATGTAAATTTAATTGTTGTCCCTTGATCCTAATGAACCAAGCTGAGTTTAATACTTAGGAAATTACACGTGCATTTTTATTCACTGAACAACATGGCAGTGATCTCACTGTCATTCATCTCCACTGTTGATGAATAACATTATTCTAAATACATAGTCAAGCTCGGGTGTGAGCCTGATTTGAGGCTAATTGATGTGAGCTAGAACTTTTATGTTTCCTATAGAATATTAAAAATGTATATTATGCCCCCATTTGGGTTTTCATTTTCTTCTCCAAAAATTCTACTTTTCGAAGTCAAACATTAATTTTAACCATATATTCATAGGACCTACCACTTATCAATCACTCATTTCTTCAAAAGTAGAATTTTAGCAAAATAAAATGAAGCCCAATTGAGGCTATATGTTATTATATGTATGAAAATATTATTTGAATTTTAATAATATTCATTTAATATGATAATTGAAAGAGAAAATAGTCCAGGAGGTCTCCAACCTTATCCTAAATGAGCAATTGAATCGCATACCAGTTTTTCTTTGCATTTGGTTCCTCAATTTTTGTTCCTCTTGTATCCCTATTGATGGATTTTATTCAATGTCTGTTAACTAATCACGTGTTTTGCATGAGAAATACTGCTTCAAGAGTATGGTTAAAAGAAATAGTTTCCACAAAAAAAATTAAATTAGGAACGGAAAAGGAAAAAAAGAGGAGAGGAAGATAGAAAAGAAATGAAAGAACATCACCTTCTCCCCTGCCCCCTCGACCCATCCCTAGTCCCTTACCCCAGTAATACTTCTCATCTGAAGGACTAAGTTAGACAATTAATATTTGATTTTTGTGAACAAATTGAGTGATTGGATCACATGAATTGAGACAGTTTTTCCCATACTTTTTGTCTCTCTCACTATGAGATTAAGAAATTGTAATCTTTTGTCATGACAAACTAAGTTCTCTTTTGGAAGCACACTCATAATTGTCAGCTGTAACAAGCTTATCACATGTGCAATGGAAACTTTATCGACAATATTTTGCTTTACCAGTTATATTTCCAGAAAGCTAGTGGTTAGATGAAAGTGTTCACTTTTACTAGTGTTTAGGAGTATTTGTTCCATTGATTGCATTACTAAGTCCATGAGAACAAATGTGACTTTTGTTAATGACTATGATTTGATTTTGTTAAGATTTTAAGTTCCATCTTAAAAGGTCAATTTTGTTAAGAGAAGTAGTCTAATCCTTTATAAGTTGGTCTATGTTTTCATCTTTATTCGATGTGAGATTTTATCTCTTAACATGCCCCGTAAGATAGTGGTTCGTTTGAGCAGATCAATCTTGAAATTTGTGTGCTCATTTTTTTGAGTCTTAATTGGATCAAGTTGCTCGATAGAGTTTAATGGGTTTTGATACTATGTTAAGACTTGGGGTTCCATCTTAAAATCTTAACCTTGGTAAGAGAAGTAGCCCAAAATTTTATAAGTTGGTCTATGTTTTCATCTTTATTTGATGTTGGATTATGTTCCTTAATATGTCTCGCAAGATAGTGACTCGTTTGAGCAGACCAATCTTGAAATATGTGTGCTTATTTTTTAGTCTTAATTATATCGAATTGCTCGTTAGAGTTTAATGGACTCTGATACTATGTTAAGACTTGAGGTTCCATCTTAAAAGGTCAACCTTATTAAAATGAGTAATCCAATCCTTTATATGCTAGCTATGTTTTCATCTTTATTCGATGTGAAATTTTATCCCTTAACATGCCCCCATAAGATGGTGGCTCTTTTGTGCAGACCAATCATAAAATTCGCGTGCTCATTTTTTTGAGTCTTAATCGGATCTAGTTGCTCGTTAGAGTTTAATGGGCTCTGATATCATGTTAAAAATTGGAGTTCCATCTCAAAAGGTTAACATTGTCAAGAGTAGTCCATGACTTTAATTGATCTATATTTTATCTTTATTTGATGTGGGATTATATTCTTTAACAGATTTTTTAATTTTTATATCCACTAGCCTGTAGTTTTGGGTGGGCCTTAGTATGTACAAGGAAACAAAAATTGGGATTTTTTTTAGCAATATCTTGGGCGGGAGAATGATTTGAGAACTGTTTGGTGGCGTAAAATGAGCTTTTGTAATTTGGTAATTTGGGAATGATGTGTTTTTTAGATATCAATTTTACTTTAATATTGCAGTACTTGTGAGACAAAATATTTCGATGTAATTTATGAATATTTTATTAAAATGTTTTATGTGGTGTAATTTGCACTTTTAAAAAATAGTTAGTCATGTAAAATTGATGATTACCAATGGATGATTTTTTTTAAAGTGTTTATAAATAGCTACGTAAAATCATCTTATTGGCCCATTTATAAATGGGCCGCCAAATTAATTGATTTTATTATAAATTATAATATATAAAATACAATCACATCTACAACAAATGAAAAGATTTTGTTTGTAAATTTATGGGAAAAAAATTGCCACTTATTATAAATTACAATAAATAATTTGCCATATAATTATTATTTAACTTTTTACATGTGAATTTTTGGAAAAAATTGAAATTTTAAAGACGTACCCGTGTCCGAAATTTGGACTCTTTTTAACCATATCCCCTAGCATATATTTTCGAAAATAAAAGATCTGATACTTGGATATGTACCCGTACTCGATATCAGTACCCGAGTCTGAGCATCATAGGTGCTAACTACATTTGATTCTTATAAAATTATAGAGTTTCCTTGGTTTTTGCTCCCACATTTACATTACTCTCTTTGTATTTGTATCTAAACAGAATTAAAAACAAACAAAACATCTATTTTTAATGCAGGTGAAGTGCTAACCATGTTCTCTCTTTTAAATATCTTCAACAATAAAATATGATTGAATTGTCTTCTTTTAGTAGACAGCCATATAAATTACTTTGGAGTATAATCCGTGGTCATTGGTGGAGAGGAAAATTCCGACTTTCCTTTTAAATAAATAAATGAAACAAACTTTTCTGATTTTGTCAATCATTTATGGGATCATAGAGGAATGGTTTTAAAATTTAGTTGTCTTAATTATTTTTTCAAATATCAAAATGGCCACTCCCCCTTCTTTCCTTTTGGTCCTGATGCCAGATACGTCTTGCAGGTGCTTCGTGTCTATTATGATAAGAGACAACAGCGTCTTACTAGATTGCAGGGAGTTTCAAATGCCGAAGTAGAGGATTTTCATTCAATTAAAAGCAAAGGCATTTCATCTTCTAAGAAAAGGAAAATGCATTCAGAAAGAAAATCCTTAGAGTTTGTAAAAGCTAATTTCATAGATGGGCAATCCAGTGATCAGAGGATCACCACACAATTAGATTCAGATGACCTATTTACTGAGGAACAAAACTCTGTTTTAAACTTCTTCTGAAGATTATGAATACCATTTGTGGAGATATCACACTGGTGATAATAAAGAGAGCATAGAAGAGCCAGAATTAAATGCAGTAGATGAGGATGCCCGTTCTTTTATTCACAAGTGTGCTTTGTCAAGGCTGAAACCAGCACGTCAAAAAAAGTTCTCATGGACAGAAGAGGCAGATAGGTAATACCAAAAACTCGTAAGATTGTGTAGAGAGATGAACTGTTAATAGCAGCAACTCATCATTTACCAACTTCTCGTCAAGGTTAAAACCTTATGGATTTGCTAATACATTGATTTGTCCTGAATAGTTTATGCAAATGGCCTGATGATATCCTCATTTTATGCTTAATTGCACCTTTCAGATAGTTATATTTATGCACTATATTTGGTGTTCATTTGGTTTCTTATCTGGAAAACTTTTGCTATATCTGTCTCATAACTTGTTTTCGTATGGTTTAATTTACTTTAGGCAATTGGTGATTGAATATTCAAGATACCGAGCTTCTCTTGGGGCAAAGTTTCATCGTGTAGATTGGGCATCAATTTCAAGTCTTCCAGCACCTCCTGATTCCTGTAGAAGAAGAATGGCAATATTGAACAATTATATCCCTTTTAGGAATGCTATAATGAAATTATGCAATATTCTTGCAGAACGGTATGCAAGATACCTCGAACAAGTCCAGGGCAAAATATTGAATCATACTGATTCTGATATGATGAATCAGAATTATGCATTTGAAGAAGAAAATATGTGCTTTTCAGCACCTAAATTTGGGACATGTTGGGATAATTTTGATGACAATAGTATCAAGCTAGCACTAGAGGATGTTTTGCAATACAAACGATTGGCTAAATCGGAGGCCTCCAAACATATAAGTTCAGATCAAGAAAACAGGGAAGGAAAAGTAAGTCGAGATTCTTCTATTATCTTTATTTATGTTCCTTTGGATCATAGTTTTTTTTGTAATTTGTCCACCTATATCTATTAAGATACATTGAGCATAAACCTGTGCTAAGTGTTGCAAGCTGAGACGTGTACTCTTAGCTGTTATCCCCAACATCCAAGGAAAAAATAAACACAGAAAGACGGATAGATTTGAAATGTGAGTTGTGTTTTTTTCAGCTAAATGTGTTATTCAGGTGAATAACAAGTGTCTATTTTCTGCCAAAGCTATTGTGTTGTGTCCATCTTTGTTGCTGAGACATTTATAATCTACAGAGCGCTTTGTCATTAACTTCGTTTCCTCTCTTGTGTACAGTATCCCCATGGCACTGGATTCACTTCATCAGCTCCTTTTAGTCAGGAATTTGAGATTTATGAAGCGAGTAAAGCTTGTGCTCAAAGATCGAGCTCTCAGCTGCTTCCTAGACAGTATGTGAAGCTTTTAAATGAAGGTCCAAGTGTTAGTAGACGAGCGCATGAATCTGTTGCAATTGCAAATGCTGCTGAGCTATTTAAGTTAATCTTTCTAAACACATCGTCAGCTCCTGAAGTTGCTACTCTGCTGGCTGAAACATTACGACGTTATTCTGAGCATGATCTTTTTGCTGCTTTTAACTACCTAAGAGAGAAGAGAATTATGGTAAATAACGTTTCCTGCAATACATATGGTCACTTGATCACAGCAATATGGATAAAATGAATATATCTAGCATTTCTCTATGGTCAAATTAAAAACTATATCTCGGAATGGCATTGGAATCACAAATAAAATAATCACAATGTAGGGCGCAAGTATTTGGTCAAATGTTAAATAATCACTGTTAAAATATAATTTTTAACACATCAATGCAGAAAAAATACAAATATATTATGTACCCTTGCTTTTACACCATATATATGCGAGATGTTTGTTTACTTATCTCACTGACAGATAAATCTTTTTTATCTCACTAGTTATTTTTTCCTTTTATTGGCTTTATAAGAAAGCAAAATTTTCTTCCTTTGGCAGATCGGTGGTAGCTGTAATAGCCCATTTGTCCTTTCACAGCACTTTCTGCAAAGTATTTCTTTGTCTCCATTTCCCATGAACACTGGAAAGAGAGCTGCTAACTTTGCTAACTGGCTCCAGGAAAGAGAAACTGATCTAATGGAAGAAGAGATTGATCTCCCTGCGGATTTGCAGTGTGGAGAAATTTTCCATTTGTCTGCTCTAGTTTTTTCAGGAGAAATATCAATTACCCCTTGCTTACCTGAGGAAGGAGTAGGAGAGGCTGAAAAAAAGATAACAGAACTTCTAAACGTAAACACGATAGTACTGAGATTTATGGCGATGACATGCCTAAGAAATCAAGAAGTTCATTGGCTGGTGAGGGTGAGATTATTTCTCGTCGAGAAAAAGGTTTCCCTGGTATTAAGTTGCAGTTGCATCGTGCAACAATCCCAAGAATACATGCTATTGAGTCATATAATAAAGACGAGGACTTTAATTTTGTCACACTTGGCAAAGACACTCCAATCAATACTTCCAGTTTGGAGGTTGACTGCAATGTATCACATTCTGATGTAGTAGATCATGCAAGAGAAATCCTAGATTCTGGGAGAACAATCCTTCCTACGTATGATGGGAGTAAATCACCATGGGAAGCTATGACAAGCTATTCGGAATGTCTGATATCTTCATGTCCTTATCAAGACATAAGTTTCTCTCGTCTTCCCGAGGTATTTAAAACACTTTATTCAGCCATTCAGAAGTCTGGTGACCAAGGTTTGAGCATGAAGGAAATTTCCAAGGTCTTCAACATGCACGGTATACAGTGGTTACTCTTTTTGTATTTTGCACTTCACTATTTTTATTTTATGAATGCGCAATTTCTTTCATACTGATAACATGAAGTTCTTTTTCAGGTAAGATGTTGGAAATTATGGTTGAGGTGCTTGAAGCATTTAGGCGAGCTATAAAGGTTTGTTTTATTGATTGGTCTATGTTTTGAACTATTACATAGAAGCTTTTCTTCATGTTTTCTCAGTAGTGGGTGGATGAATTTATTTTGGTAAAATCCTTCAGTTACCACAGGATAAGATTTTCTTTGTCTTTTGGTTGGGGTGGGTGCTGTGAGGTGGAGTGGGGCTGATAAGCTGGTCCAGATTTATGTGACTGCCTTGAATACAGGTCAATGCTTATGACGACGTTCGCGTGGTTGATTCTTTATATCGGTCCAAGTACTTTTTGACCCCTATAGCTGCTATTCATAATGATCACGTTAGGACTCCTCTTAGAGATCAAAAAAGGAAGATGGACGAGGAGCTTATGTCTATTGATTGTAACAACCATATAGATGATGATGCCTATAGAAACGAGATGGAAATGAATGCCAATAAAGAGCATAGAGTCACAATTTTGAATCTACCTGAAGATGTTGCTGATCCTTCTACTGAAATTCAAAGCAAGGATAGGATTACAGGTTACGAGCTTTCTGAAGCTATCCCTCCCAAAATGGAAGGAGTTGAAATGTGCATACTCCATTCTGTTGATTATCAGATATGTAGACCAATACTGCCTTGGATGAACGGAGATGGTACTGTAAATGAACTTGTTTACAAGGGTCTAGTACGCCGCGTTCTCGGTATCGTGATGCAAAATCCAGGGATATTGGAGGTATTTATTTTAAAACAAGCTTTTGATGTGCACTTATGTCTTGGGCTGCAGAACCTTTGATATTAATTGTGGTTTTATTTGTTTAGAAAATTTAATGTGATTTCAACTTGCTTCAATTAAACTGAGCTCGAACTGTCTCAATTTTAGTGAACCGTTTCTAGTTTATGGTTATGCACTACTGGTGGCTTGCA
Organism: Osmanthus fragrans; assembly: GCA_019395295.1. Taxonomy (NCBI): domain Eukaryota; kingdom Viridiplantae; phylum Streptophyta; class Magnoliopsida; order Lamiales; family Oleaceae; genus Osmanthus; species Osmanthus fragrans. The sequence goes on along the minus strand of CM033341.1, from coordinate 24,799,301 downwards.
AATTCTTTTAGATGCCTTTTACTGTGGTATTTTTCTTCTCTGTGTTTATCCGGTTTTTAGCTTCTAATGATCGTAAAATATTTATTCGGAATAATTCTCCCGTTATTGTTGTAAATAAATATGATAAATAAACTTTCTGGCACGCGGTAATGTTTTAATATAAGTTTACTTGCTCCATCTTTGTACTTAATCATCAGACTGTGTATTAGTTGCCGTCAAATGGTTTAGCTCAATCAGCTTCCTTGTAATCTGTTTTGTACATGAAGTTGTAATCCATTTCTCAATTTTGATGTGTCTTACCTATTTTTCCAGGATGATATCATAAACAAGATGCAGGCTCTGAATCCTCAGGTATGTTATGAGCTTCATGTTGAGGAATGTATAAAAATATCTTCCTATTTGGGAACTTAATCTTTGTAGATTTAAGATCATGGACTCCTAGAGGGATCATCTAGATGGGGTGCTAATTTTCCCCAAATTATGATATAATTATAATGCACTTAAAACTTATGATGAAGTATTATCTTGCCCTTGTTTGGGCTCCATTAAAATCAAATTTTGGGGAAAAATGTATTTTGGAATAGTGATATTTTTGAAAAATGTGCTTGAAAAAAAAGAAAAAGTTTTGGATTTATGTGTAATATTATTTTATTGGAAAATGTGTGGTAGAAAAGGAAAGAGTGAAAAATACTTTTTGAATAAAATTAAGCCCAAACTGGGGCAACATGCCGCAAGAAAGTGCACAAAAAATTCCAAATAGTCATGTTTGTCAAGGATTGAGTTTATGGTTATAAGTCTGAAATGCTATTGTTCAAAATGCAGAAATCATTTTCAAGAAAGATCTTTCTTCGGCTGCTTAAGTCATTTTTGAAAATGCTCAACAAGAACAGTGAATTTTTGTTTTGATTAACACAGTTTTTGAAAGGTTTGATTAAATGCTCAAGTGAATCAAATGTAACTTGCAATATATAATAATGGAATAATGGAGTACTTAACAAACCCGCAGATACTGTAATGAAAGGAATAATAATAGAACTCAAAAGGTGGATCAAGGCTAAAAATAAGAGAAGATGGGGAAGAATGTTTAAGTATCTAATTTCTCGTCTGAGACACGACCAGATTTTGGGTTATTGTAGAAGAGGTCTAAGAGGTAAAATGAGATTTTGGTAATGGTTTACATACTACTTCTGTGCATTAAATTAACAGAAAGTGAATATTTTTAGATATCTAGCTTGGAAATATTGGCTGCAGCTTATAATTGTGACTGCCATTTCATTGCCTTGCATGATAAACAATACTGATAGTCAAACTACATGCTTTTCAGAGCTGCCGAAAATTGATAGAGATAATGATTTTGGATAATCACATTATCTCCCGCAAGATGCATCAGACGACATCAGCTCAACCCCCTGCCATTCTGAGCGATCTTCTCGGATGTCGCTTTAAAAGACCAAAGTCAATCTGCAGAGAGCATTTCTATGCAAATCCCATGAGCACAAGTTTGTTGTAAGAAAGATGTATATATACAGAGTCTTTTGGATTATAATCTGGGGATTTCTTCGAGACTTTCCAACCTTGAGAAAAGCTTGGTGGCTGGTGCATGGCATTCGGAATGAGCTAATCGTACAAATTCTTGACTTTCTAGTTTCTGGTAGAAGTTTGATTTGGGACTAAGTCCATACATGGAGAAATCCCTAGGTTACAATGATTATGTATGGGGGTGTGTGTGTATATATGTATGTATGTATTTATGTATAGTCTTTGCAATTGATCTAAATTTATTTATTCATGGAGGAAGAATGTATAGATAGGATCATGTAATTTCTGGTGGCAATAAGCCTGGGCTGCTCGGCTTGTGCTGGGTCGAGCCAAGGTAGGCAAGTAAAGCTTGCAGGCTTCATGAGATCATGGGCGGACTCATCCTAAAACAAAACCAAAAAATTGAAGGGAACAATGTATAACTCTTGTATATAAAAATCACATTTCAAAAATAACGAACTCCCTAAACTATTTCATAAATCAGGTGATAAATTAAATTATTAAATATATAATTATAATATAATATACACACTCTCTCTCTCTCTCTCTCTCTCTCTCTCTCCTTTTATACATATACTAGTGAAGATTGTGCGTTGTACGATGACGGTTATAATTTTAGAAATGATTTTTGGTAAAAGGAAATTCTTTTACAACATCTAAATATTTACTATCAATTTTACAAACTCTAAAATTAGAGACCACACATGAGTTGATATCATATCATGCAAACTTGATACTTTTTCTAAAGATAGGCTTGGATCATTGTGTTTCTAATTTTTCTCTTCATCTAAATTCCAAGAAACATTTATAAGTAATTGAGGTTTTTTAGAAGCCAACTAATGAATACTGCGATATCCCATATCCCATAAACGCAATCCGCTATCATTTTTCCAAATTCTTGACTCACTTATACTCGGTGGCTCACATTCGAATGTATCAATTGAGAGCCTTGAGCATTGTATAAGGACATGCCCATTACCTTTGGTTGGAATTGTCACATCAATAGGCCAGTCTTATAATCATGAGAGGATGACTGGTAATACACCATCTAAATGCTTAAAAACTAAATGAAAAAACTATTAAACAATAAGTGCATTGCAAGCAGTTCTATAAGAACATTCTATTGGAAATAGAATTATTAAAGTTATTGCAAATAGAATGATCAAATGCTTCAAATTAAACAAAAGATAAAAGCACCATCGAACACCTCTATATTGGACTGAGAGGATGAAATGGAATTTGGACAAATAAAGCTGAAAGGTTGAATGACAAAATATAGATGTATGACTATTTGATGAAGGAGTAGTAATTTTGAGATTAAATATGGTTCTTGCAGCATTTTTTATATCATTAAAACGACTGCAAACCAAAAAACTATGATACGTAGCAGGATCATTGAAGTACCTTCGGGCCATGGTGACTTTAACTGTCTCAGCGAGCTCCTCAACACCCTCAAGCATCAAAGCCCTGGCCTCCACTCCAAATCTAACGTCTTTCGCAGCATAGTTTCTACTCCAACCCAATCTACCAACAATCTGCATCAAACCCACTGAAGCACAATATTTGCACTCATCAAAATATAGATTTATTCAGTTCAAAATAAATAACTTAACGAAACTACTTGGAAGTGAAATTACTTGTTCGCTGCTATTTCTTGCAACCCTGTTCAAACAAAGAGAAAATGAGATATCATCCAATTTAAAAAACCCATAACCGGTACCCAAAGCTCCCAAACAGGCCCTTAAAGGAAACATAGCATCAAATTTCATTAAAAGCCAGAGCAAACCAAAATATAAGCAAAAATTGTAGTATACCCAAATAAATTAATGAACAACACTTCTTTTAAGTAAATTTCAATTTGCAATTAGATGTATATAACAGAAATCCTGAATGGCGTTTGATTTAAGAGATACCAACCTTTTATTTAAAGAAATCACACGAGTACTCTTAATAACTAAAACAGAATATGACAAACTACCAAAATCCTTATTTAACAAAAAAAAATAAATTAACAGTGCAATTTTATATCTTCAGATGGATACATTTATATCTTCAGATGGATACAAATTTTGATACAAGAACTACCACACTTTGTTATTGCACTTCACCACCCCAATAGTTCAAGCCTTCTCCTCTACCCCTATCACGATCAAGCATGAAAAATTATACAAAAAGTAAAGCATTAAGTATCGAAAATTTCCACCCATTATCACCAATTCGAAAATTGAAAACTTTTCTCCATTATAGAGTAACTATATCGACAAGCTCCAAGAATCTAGAAGTTGGCATCAAAACAACTTTCTTACAAAATTGATACTTGTAGACCTAATAACCTTCGTGGCTGATAGAATCATATAATCATGGCCGTATATATGCAATTATACATATTTCAACCGATAAAATCTTTCCTAAATGTGCCCCCAACGAAAACAACTTAAATAATTCTAGAAAACGGATGAAGAAAGGAAAAAGGACCAAAAGTGGACAAAAATTTAACTTGGGTGACTGAAGTGTATAAGTGTCAAAAGTTGAACGACCTAGGGTTGCAATTTTTGAAGGACATAATAGAAAGAAAAGTCAAAATTCGAGGACTAAAATGTTTGAGATGAAAGTTAAAGGACTGAAAACGCAATTACCCTCTGGAGACACGGATCTGCCTCCATGTGAAATGGAGACATGGTCCGTGTCTCCATGTAAAAATGGAGACACTGCCTAATGGAGACACGATCGTGTCTCCATGTGAAATGGAGACACGATCGTGTCTCTATTATTGATTTTCCCAACTAGGAAAACAAGGACGAGAACGATATTGCCTTAGTAAAAGTACTATCACAGTAAGATGTATTATTTGAAAACAAGGGTAGAAAAATAACTAATTCAGATATTTTTTTTTCAATTAAGTGGGATCAGGAGCTAAATGATCGTAACAAAACGCCAAATTCAATTCCAAAAGTAATCAGAGACCAAGGCTAAAATTATAAGTGTAACAATTTCAAATCAGTTTTAAAATCTAAATTACTTCAAAAGCCCTACCAATGCGTAAGGAGATCTTTATCTAATTTGTTCCTTAAATTGACAACAACATAGTAGTTAGTCATCACATTAATTGTGGGACCTAGAAACTTCCCATTTATAGCAATTATAGAGTAAAGCAGTTCAAGAATCTTAGCCTTTCAAGCCTAAAGTTCAAATATTTAGCACACATTTCTTAGATACACAATTAAAGATTAATTTTTTTTTTTTTTTTTTTTTTTTTTTTTTTATAAAATAGAGCAAACCAATCGATCTCAATTAAATTATAGCCAGACCCACATAACTAAAAGCTATAAAATCAACAAATTCTAACCAGAAAAGAGTTGAATGGAAAAAAAATATACATGCTGTGGAATATAAAGAGGAGAGGTAGTAATATAGAAAACTACAAATTCATACCTCTGGTTGCTAAAAAACTTCGAGTCCATATGTTTCGAATTCCACACATAAAAATAAGGAAACATTTCATAAGTCCACACACATAGGAAATCGGCCGAACAAAAACGAACCTCTTTGGTGGACGTGTAACAGTGACATTTGGGGCTTCTTGAGATTGGTTATGGGCGATGTTTTTGTCATTTTCTTCTCTACATCGAAGCCTGTGATGTGTAAATGAGAGGACGAACTGAGAATGTAGAATGAGGTATGAGAAGTAGTGTGCTTGAGGAAAAAAATGCATAGGAGTTAGCGTGTACGAATAGAGAAGAAAAAGACGCAAAAAATATAAATAAATAATGATAAAAATGACGTAAGCATGATGCCTTAGGAACAGTAAGTAACTTCCATCTTTTAAGATTGTAGGGATATATATATCGATTGACCTATTGATATTATAATCCCACCCCATGGCACACCACCCCATCCCAATTCCATCCACCATAGAAATTGTCAAAAATTCAAATCTATCTACAATACCCACCCAGACAGACCCAAGCCCTACGCTACCTCACCATAGAAAATTTCAAAGATTAAAAATGTTTCTCTCAATAGAAGCTTTCTCTCACTGTACACATTTACAGACAAATAATTTCATAGGTGGTGGTGATGAGGTGGCATCGTGTTTAGAAAATAGGTTTGCAGGATAGCGGTGATGGTGCATTGCAAGTGATAAAAGTGCATTGGAGTTGATACGTTTAATGGTGGTGGTGGGATGGTAGCCACGTTTTGAATATTGAGTAGCGACAGTATTGTTGCATTGTAGTTGACGAGATTTGTGACTAACTGTGTTGTATGTGACCTGATTTATTGTTTATGACCATGTATGTGTTATCTATTACTAATTGTGACCACACTGTCTATGACCAAATTAGTCTAATTTGTGATTGTATATAATCAAGTCATCGACATTTATTATCTGTGACTACTTGTGACCAAATTTGAATTGAGTGTGATTGTTTGTGACCAAATTAATCTAATTTGTGACTCGCTGTTAATCTGGTCACAAACAATCATAATGAAGACAAAATTGGTCAAATCCGATCACAATAAACACATACTTAATCACAAAAGATCACAATAAACAAATACGCACACACCAAAGACCAACACCACAATTTACGACCGCTCACTACCACTACCACCACTCCAATGCACTACCACCTTCAACTTAAGTTTACCTTTACCTCAAAATCCACAACAACAATCGTCATTACCATCACTTCCACCAATACCTTCAAGAAACACCCACCACTACCACCACCGTCATCACACCATCAACAAAACCACCACCAACAAAATTCCCTTACAAGCCACAACCATTGCCACCTATACCTAAAATACACCACAAAATTCACCCCAAAACTTTGACCATCACAAAATCAAAAGAAGATACAAACAAAATGCAGTTGGGATGGAGAACACAGAGAGATACAAAGCAAGTTGGTCTGCTCCACTAGCTACTGTCTTTACCTCATCAATAGCCTCCATACCATAGTGAGGCGTTGTATTCCGTTACTTCGCGTTATTGGGCTTGATTTTAGTGGATAAAGGTAAACAAACGGGGAATGCCGATGACAATGAACCTCTCGACGTCGATCTATGTACTTTGCCTAATTAAATCCTTTAACAACCATAATTGCTTATTTTCACATACTACGATGCTCATTGCAGAAGAGAAAGAGAGAGCTCCTATGGCGACGGTGCTTAGAAGAGGAAGAAAGAGCTTCTGCAAGGTAGAAATGGAGATTGGTTTGCGAAGATTTCAAAGGAAAATGCCAAATGACCCACCTATTGGTGGGGTGGCTGACTCAAGACCGTCCCACCAATATGGCGCCCCTGGATGGCCAGGGCAAGCAAAACTTGGCTTCAAATAAGGGATATGATAGGGTAGGGTAGGGTAGGATAAGGTGGGGTGCGGTGAGTGGGCGGAGAAAAATGATGAAAGAAAAAGTGGATACATATTTCACTTTTGAAGAATTTGGGGGTGCGTGGGGTTGCCGTGAGGTGGACATACAATGAACGGGTGGATTTGCCGGATTATGGCGGATATACACGCGCACACGCTCACACACACCTACCTTTTGATAATAAAAATAAATAATTATTAATATCCTATTTTTGAAATTGAAAGTCTTTTTTTTTTTTGGGTTAGTGGTAATTTTCCCAAAAGTAAATGTTAGTCTACTAGTCCACCACAATTCAATTACACTTACACTTAGCCAGCCCAATTGAAGCTTAAATAGATTTTTTTTTTTAATGAAATCATTACATATTTAAGGTGGTTAAATTATACAATTTCAAAATTAAGAAATAAGTTTTAAAACTTGAAAAATCATATCAAAATTAATTTTTATTAATTAAATAAATGATTACAAATATTTTATTAATTAAATATATTAATATCACAAAACTATATAAATTTATAGCTACAATTATGTACTAGTCACAATTACTGAATGTTTCAATCACAATTTATTTATCAGTCACAAATTATTAAATTAATTGGTCATGCATTATTTTTTATCACAAATTTTATAGATCATAACTTATTTCACGATCACAAACTATCAAATTAATTGATCACAAATTATTTATTGGTCACAATTTAACAAATTATGAGTCACATTACTAATTTAGTCACAATCTCACATATTTTAAGTTACATTGTTTACAGGTTACAAATTATCTATTTTATTGGTCACACATTATTTATTGATTACAAATTAACTAACTTGTTAGTCACTATCATCCAAATAGTTGGTTACAAACGATCTTAACCTATCTCAGCTCCACTACCACCACTTCAGCACCGACACTACAACCACCACTCTACCACCGGAACCAGCACCACCACCAATAACAACTACCACCATTTGCAAACTTTAATGCAACAATAAATTTCAAACTTACCGTCATCTCCCAATCTAGATGCTACACCACCATCACCACTCGTCAACCACCATATCCGCACCAATCTCCATCTCATATCTAAACAACCATCCAAAAACACCCAAAAACTACTTCGATGCCATTGCACGGGATCACAGAGTCGTTGCAGCGTCGTGAGTGCACAATGTGTAGAGAGTGACATCGGGCCGACGATGGTCGTCCGGTGGTGGTGTGTTACAAAGATAGAGAATGGAGGATATAGAGGGAGAATAAAAAGGGAAATGATTAGGATTTGGGAAGTGAAATGTGGTGGGGGTGGAGTGATGGAGAGTGGGTGGGTGCGTAAGGTAGATTAATTTAATTTTATAATATTATTTTTAGTATTAAATATTTGAATTATAACCTGAGTTTTGAATAAAAAAATTTTAAACCTGATTTTTGAATTGAACAATTAAAAAATATGTGTAGGTATAATTTTCACATTTTTTATTTCAATTTCCTTTCCCAACTCAATGCCCATTCAATTCCTCATTTTCTTTCATTTCACCTGACTTTGTCGCTTTTAGTGAAATTGAAAACCCGTTCAATTGTTTAGTCCAACTATAAACCTTTTCAATTCAGCTTCTTCCATATTTGCGACCACCAATTTCATTTATGATGGTTTGGAATTGAAAATCAAAATCCCCAAATACATTCAACATTACAATCTTGTCCCTAACCATACCGGAGCCGATGAAGCGACCACAAACTACAGTTGGAAAACGACCTCTGGCAACGGGTTTATCATTTAATTTCTTTCAATTCCCATGAAAAATTGGAGTAGATTTTTTGAACCCTCTATTTAGTTTAGTGTTATTGTCCTCTTGATTATTATTTTTTACTTCTTTAGAATTATGAAATAATAAAATTAAGTTTTTATACACATCACACAAGAAAGAGATAGTTTGAAACATTAATAAAGCCGACTCAACATTTTGACAAGATAATGTATGTTGCATCAGTAGGGAAAAACAGAACAATTGTTTGCGTCTAAACACCAAAATTATAAGTGTTCGATGGCTAGCACTTCAAATTTGTTCATTTGGAGTCATGATGAATCTCAATTTTCCTTGAACCGTGCGAATTTTCTTGAAATAATTGATGAATTTGGACAAATGTATATAGAAGAAGGACAAGTTGCATTGGATAATGCACAAAAATGCCACAAACAAGTCTCCAGACATTCAAAAAATGATTTTAAACATTATGACGAATAGAGTATGCCAGAAAATTCATAAGGAAGTCAGGGATGTAAGGTTTAGTATTCTTGTTGATGCATGTCATGAATCTTCACGAGAAAAAAATGGTCACTATCTTGAGGTTTGTGAATAGTGATGAAAATTTTACAGAATGTTTTTTGCTATCAAAAGTGCTTGTGAAACTATCTTGATGAATTTTAAGAACCAAATCTCCGATGTTCTTGCTCGTACCAACCTTCATGTTCAAAACATTAGAGGTCAAGGTATGATAATGCTAGTAATATCTGTGGTGCTTGGAATAAGAGAAGGAAGGCCTGAGTTTTTGCTTTAATTCAGCATGATGCAAAATAGAACTCAAATACCATAGCAAGTATTCTATTGAGACTGATAAACTTGTTTATGTCCTGTTTGATTATGAAGCGACCTGCTCGTTCGTTTAAATGTCTTTCATTTCTAAGTCTAGTATAACTTGCAATGAATTGAATAGGGCACTAGAAGTTAGCATTCCCTCAAGAAGAAAGCTAAATATAGATAAGTTAGAGAAGTCGATATTATTGGAAATTGAGGAAAGATTGTTTGAAGCAAATTTGCATCTTATAGATATGAAAGTCATTGATGTGATTTTGGACACGGATTGGTTGGGATGTAATTATGCAACAACCCGATGTTGAGACACGAAAGTGTTTTAAAAATTAAGAGAAGTAAAATTTATTTTCCTTAGAAGAAAGACCATATCTCAACTCCAACAAGTATTGGCTTTGTATCTCGAGAAGATATTGAGAAAGGAAATGTGATAAAAGGTTTTTACTCAACATCTTGAGAACAAAGTAAGTAGTGATGAAGATTAAAGATGCGTCATTTGTGCAAAAATTTAGGGATGTGTTTTTATGAAGATCAAACTAATATCCCATCAGACAGACAAGTAGAGTTATATCTGGTTCTCGGAGCGACACCAGTACCTAAGACTCCATACAAGATGGCACCAATTTTTATTTTTTTATTTTTATTTTTTTCAGGAGTTGGAAGTTTAAGTGTTTGAACCATCGGACAATGGATTTATACGACTAAGGGTATCTCCATTGGGACTAGTATTGTTCGTAAAAGATGAACTATGGAAGCATGATAATACATATCGATTATTGGGAGCTGGACCATCTGTCCATCAAGAATAAGTATCCACTTCTGAAGATTGAAGGTTGCCCTGATCATTTAAAAGGGACAAAAATATTTTTCAAGATCGATTTATGGTCTGGAATATCATCATTTGAAGATTAAGACTATTGATATGTTGAAGACGACTTTCAAATCTCGTTATGGAAGTTTACTATTATGTCTTTCAGATTGACTAATGCATAGGTTTTATAAACCGAATGTTTCATCCGTAATTTGATCAGTTTTCACACTCTTTATTGATCATATTCTAATATATTTCAAGGATAAAGATCAATACGAGGAACATCTTAAAATAGTGTTGGAAATATTGTGAAAGGAGCTGCACACCAAATTTAAAAAGTGTGAAGTTTGGCTTCAACAAGTTGGTTTTTTGCAGTCGCTAGTTACTACCTAAGGAATCCATCTAAAGTAGAAGCGGTGACTAATTGGATTAGATCGAATAATGGTGGTGAAGTTCGAAGTTTTTGAGATTGGTCATATACTTATGAATATTTATTGAACGGTTTTCCAAGTTAGCCAAACCGAATGACATAATTAACCAGAAAAGGAGTATAGTTTCCGTGGACAGACATATATGAATATAGAGTTTCTAAGAGATGATGACAACAATTACTTATAGCTCTAGTGTTGACCGTACTCGAGGGTTTAGACTAATTTATTATCTATAGTTATGCATCTAAACAACGCCCATGCTTGGTATAGATTATTTAAAACTCATTTTTAAAAAAATCATTTTAACTATACATTCTCCTATTGAAATTATTTTGTAGATGGACCTATAATTTTTTCCTATTTTTCAATCACGCATTCTAGAAAATCACTTTCGCATACTTCCCATGTCCCATAAAGATAAGCTTACTTTCCTTTTCGTCTGCCCAAATTATAAACCACTTTCTTTATTAAGAATAGAATTGATTTTTTAGTTTTCTAATATTCCCCTTATTTAATATATCTTATTAATTAATATCAATAAATATAAATTATTCATATTTAAATCAATATTTAATGTAGAGATCCGCTAGGAAAAATGAAAGATTTTTTTTTTTTTTATTTTATATTTTCAACTGCATTAGTTACACTTTCTTAATCCGCGTGAAAATTGAAACAAGCATATATGAGATGAATGAAGTACTTTATTCTCAAAAAATCTATATCAAACAATTATAAGGTTTGGGATGTGTGCTAATGCATCATGGAAAAATAATTTCCAAGACAATTTATGTATTACGAGCAGATTTACCCTAAATATGATCTAAAACTTGCATCAATGGTTCATGCATTAAAAATATGACGTCACTACTTATCTAGAAGGACATATGACACCTATATAGATTACATGATCGAGTCTCAAATATTTATTCGCTGAAAAGGAATTGAATATAAGACAAAATGATGATTGGAGCTAATAAAAATAATGAATACATTATCTATTTCCATTCGGGGTAAGGTTAATGTAGTTGCAGATTTCTAAGCAAGAAGATGACACGTCATTTGATATTATAACCCTACAAGAATACACAATTGATCAAAAATCTTGGAAATTTGGTGATTGAAGTTGTCTTTCTGCCAAATCAAACCTTAGCGCTAATTGAAACTTTAACAACAATATTTCAACATATCCTTGGAAACCTAATCATAGAAACGTATTAAAAATTCATTATTACAAATATAAGAATGAAGTTGGCACCAGCAAAAGAAAGGACTTTGAAATAGCTTCAGATAAGGCATACTAATGATCAAAGGAAGAATCTATTTGCCGAAGAATGAGGAATTAATATAGAAGATGTAGGAATAAACTCACTCTATCATGTCGTCTCACTTCCAGGTGGTACAAAAATATTTTGAGATACATTTTGATGGAGGAATATGAAAAGAAGTATAATTTAATTTGTAAAGAAATGCAAGGTATGTCAACAACTTAAGGATGAACATCAAATACAAATATGGTTAATAAATCCACTGCACATAAAAAAAATATAGCAATGGACATTGTAGTAGGATTTTCGAAGTCAGCAAGAGGTCACTATGCTATATGGTAATAGTGGATCGTTTAACCGTGTCAGCTTATTTTCCATAAGTGAAATGACTTTTATTTTGTATTTGTTAATGCAATTGTACATTAGAGAAATTGTTAGATTGCGTTGAGACTTGTCTTCATTACATCATATAGAAATTTGAGATTTACATCTAAGTTCTGGAAGAGCTTACAAGAGCTATGGATCCAAAACTTAACTTTAGAATGATATATCATTGTCAATATGATGGTCAATTTGAAAGGAATATTCAAATTGTGGAAGACACAAGCTTGTGTTGTGGATCTGTAAAGTAGTTGTGAATTATATTTACCCTTGGTTGAATTCACTTACAATAATAGTCTTCAAACTACTATTGGAACGGCACCGTACGAAGCACTCTATGATATAAGATGGATATCACCTATCTATCTACTGAGATTAAGTTGGAGAAAAGAGAGTTGTAGGTATGAGAATTGTCGAACAAACAATTGGATACAACGATAAAATTCGGCTAGAATAAAAGCGATACAAGATATACAAAAAAGCCATGCATATAACAAAAGGAAAGACTTGTGAGTTTCACGTGGGGGGTAAAGTAATTATAAAAGCAGCGCCAATGAAGGGTGTACTTAAGTTCGGCAAGAAAGGCTAACTAAAACTACGATATATCGAACCTTTCAAAATCCTTGATAGGATAAAAAATATGGCTTAATGATTGGATTTATCATGTGAACTTTCGACAATGCACAACATGGTTCATGTACCTATGATTAGAAAATATGTGCATGATCCTGATCATATAGTCAATTATCGATTTTTGAAAGTACAAAACGACCAGTCTAATGAAGAATTATAAATCGTGATATTGGATAGAAAAGTGCATAAGTTGAGAAATAATGAGATCTAGTTAGTCAAAGTGGCGTAATCACGAAATAAAAGAATTTACTTGAGAAACAGAAGAGGAAGTTAGAGCTACGTATCCAGACTCTTCACCTAATAATAAGTTAAATTTTGATGATGAAATTAGCTTATGATGTAAAGGAAGTAGTAATCCGAAAAATTTCATGCATTTATATGTTTGTAGTTTAATTGTGATGGTACGATATTATAAGACTAGTCAATAGACGAGCCTAATACTAGTCCAATTTAAGTTTATCAAATACCTTAAAAAGATTTTTATTTTTAATGGGTAGTTTGGTATAATTGTAAAGTGCATGGTGGTACAAACAAGTAAATGAGGTTCAAGCCCTATGCATACTTGTTTTCTAGAAATGTTTTAAATTATTTTTTTAAAATAAAAAAATGTAAGATTGAATTGAATGTTTTCCAAAGGTTGGATGTGAGAATTTATTTATTTTTGTTTACTAAAATTCTACTTGCTTTGTTCTAAAAGATCGTGAAAAAAAAAAGACAATGATAACTTTGTAGTTATTGGATGGGGTGCAATTTGTGCAAGTTCAATGACCATTTAAAAGTAATTCAAAGTACAGTAAATAAAGCAAGAGGAAGAACAAAGTTCAATGAAACTCTTTCAACCACGCATTGCTTATTTAGCAATTTTAACTCCTCGAATTAGGGGTGGGCATGAGTTGAGTTGGGTTGGGTCGATTTTTTTTTTTTGACCCAAACTCAATCCAATATGGTCGATTTAATAAAAAAGGGAAATTTGGCCAAATAGCCGGGCAAGATTCTGAATTTGGACAAATGGCCTTTGACCCAGAATTAAAAAAGAAAAAGAAAAATGTAATTGATAAAAAGACAAATTTGCCATTTAGTTTTTAACTCAAAAATCACCAAAATTCCCCTCATTTCACCCGTTTCATCTTCAGTAAAAACCCTATTCTCTCAATTTCAAAAATTAACATCACTCTTCCACTTCATCTTCTTCAACTGAAACTTCCCGCCTTTTCATCTTCTTCAACCGAAAGTTTCCTCCTTTTCATCTTCTTCAACTGAAATTACTTTCCTTGCTACTACGACGGTGGATGTACGATTTGCTTGAACTGAAATTTCTCTAAGTTCCGGTTGTTTGATTGATGCTACGAAGAAAGGAAACCTAGCAATAAATCATTCACGGTAAGTCAAGCAACACTCAAAAATGATTGAAATCGAAATGTACCAAAACTGTTTCGCACATAAACACAGAACGACACAAGTGTCGTTCTAATGATTTCTCCTAATTTTTGATTTATTTATGCCTTGACGAACTCAAACATATGTTATCTTGCAACGAAAGTAAGTTAAAATAATAGATTATCGGGTCGGAGGTGTCGTGGCAGGTCGTACGCTTGTTTATGTTTAAAACGACAGAAGTGTGGTTATAGTCACAATAACGGCACTTGTGTCGTTCTGAAGGAAAAATTGTTTCTTGTCAGAACGACACTTGTGTCGTTCTCTCAGGTTTTTCAATGTCAGTAACGACACTACTGTCGTTCTCAGTAAAGCCCCTGTATCAATTTTAACTCCTCCCTGGGTTGAAGCTTTTGTAATTGAACTAGTCAACTGTATCATTCCTAGCTAACACATGAAAGAAACATAGGATGAGACATCCCTTTAGTAAGAACATCTAGCACAACTACTAGTGACAAATGGAATACAAATTTGACCACTTTCAATCTTCTCCTCAATAAAAAGTATGTCAATTTCAACATATATAATTTTATCATGCTAACAAGATTGTGTGCAATATTTGTGACATTTTTTATAGAAGCTAGCATTTATCATTACATTTTCCCTGTGTTTGTGGAAGCTAGCATTTATCATTACATCTTCTCTGTGTCAAATAATGTATAATATGACAAAAGTTGACATTTAATTTGCAAGTAAAGGTATACAAGTTAAGATTAATTAAATTGTTGCCTTGGAGAAACTGCTTCCTTCAAGAGCCCTCTTGGGGCTTATTGGTTAGTAGTATAGACCGAGAAGTTTGAATATTGATGGTTAAATTTTGTGGTTATTAGATGCTGTGGGGCCTTATTAATAGATATAACCTTATTTGTGCTACTGTAATGGTAAGAATTTAATGAACATATGAGGTGGTTTATTTATTTTTCAATTTTTACGTTATATTTCTATGAGACTTATTTACATTAGGTTTATGTTTCACTTCCGCTTTCTAAAATCCATTTATTTTTATCACAGCATTTGTTTGGTAAATGTTTGCTTCGAGAAATAAGATTCCTAATTCAACTATTATTTTGCAGGTTACATTAGGAAAAAAATGGATGCCGAAGACATAGCGAACGTGAAGATAAGCAATAGATGTAGAGTGAAATTGATCCATGACGTTTTCAATAGCTTGGATGATAAGCATCAAGAGCTATTCACCAACTCCCGCTTCGGACACTTGTTAAGCTTGAGGGACATAAAGCTTGCATCTCAACTGGTCCACAAATTAACTCTGAGGTCGATAAGTACCTCAAAAGAGAATGAAATATGGATTAAAATTGGAGACAAGCTTGCAAGATTTGGATTGCAGGAGTTCATCTTGGTGATTGGGCTTAAAGCTGGGAATTTGGACGACGAGGATCCGATGCTAGGGCAAAATTGTAGACTTGTGAAAGAACGTTTCAAGCGTAGCAACGGAAAAATAAAGAGAGGTTTATTGTTAGATGTTTTCAAACGTTGCAAGAATAAGAGTGATAAATATAAGTTGGGCCTCCTTGTTGTATTGGTGTATGTACTAGTGGCCGCAGAGGAGAATACATATATTAACCTATGGTGGTTTTATTTGGTGGATGATCTTGATAGATTCAACAACTATTCGTGGGGGAAAAAGTCATATGAATACACTATTAAGGTATTTAAACGTAATTTGGGAGAAATGTTGGTAATATATTCTAAACTTGTTTTATACATTAAAATTTTCGATTATGTTACTAAAAATTAAATTTATGATTGTACAGATTTGGGTCTTTGAAGCAATTCCCAGTGTTGGAAAAAAATTTGGTTGTGTGATTGATGAATCTAGAATTCCAAGAATGATAGGCTGCGAAATGCGCAAACAACTTAGGGGAGAAACACTTTGTACAGTTTTTCAATCGTCAAATGTGAGTTTTGTTTATTAAAATCTACATGGCGTATTAGCAACTATAACTAAACAATTTGCTGAATAATTATACATGCTTGTTTTTCAGATTGAGGTGCACACTACGTTGAATCCTACAGCTGATGAATTGCTGGAGCCATTTTGGCAGGAATCCGAACCTTTTGATGATAAAGCGGATCCTAAGCTGGAAAAAAGGGCGCTTGAGGATGATGGCGAAAAAAATTCTGAGAGTGATGATGCACCATCAAGTTCTAGTCGCGCACAAAGTCCTAAGACCTGTGATCGACCATCTGTGTCTAGCCATCAACACTCTTCTAAAAGAGCTGGTCAACCCCCACCTTGTTATAACTATCTCGTCCAAATAATAAAACAAGAAATAAGAGGAGTTGAGGAGAGGCTGCGAGGTGAGATGTCGGAGCGTTTCGATAGAATAGAAAGGAAAATTGATTTGCTTCTCCGACGGTCGGGTAGAGATGGAGCTCAGTCGGAAAGAAGTGGATTTGATGACCATGCTTTTAGTACAGGCAATCAACAAAATGAAGAAGCAAGAGTGGAAGATGATGTAATTATTGAAGATTGCTCTCACGAAGAAGTCACGCCGAATAAACAACACGAGGCTTTTCCTACTTATGATGATGGTATATTTTCTCTATTTTACTGTTTGCTATAAGCTAAGACTAATTTTTTTTGGGTCCCATTTGTAGGATTTGTGCCAGATCCTTCATCTGCCATAATCGTGTACCAACGACGACCTTTAGTCTGGACTAGAGAGAATTTTTGGACCGAGGAAGCTCAACAAGATTTAGTAACTGAGAAGGCGGCTGAGACGAAATATGATTTAAACATGTCTAACAAAGGTATATATAATTTACATTTCAATATTTCACTTTTCAATATTGTGTGTTAAAATGGATTGAATTGTGTTTGATCAACTTTTATAGGCGATTCTGGAGAGCCTTCGACATCTTCGCATGTTTGTCAACCTACTAATGAAATCATTGTGATCAAGGATCCGAATTCTGAATCGGCTGTAGGAAGGGAGCATCGAATTAAAAGGAGAGCAGCCGTGCTGCTTTCTCCACACATTAATCCCTTAAAGAGGAGAAAATTGTTGAACATTCAGGAATATGACCCTTTAAGGGAAGTAGATCCTGCAAAAGTTGAAGACCTCAACAAGTGGTTGACAAACGCATCACATAGGTAATTTATTCTATTCACACTATCTGTACATTAAAGCACATAATTTTTAGTTTAGAAGTTAGCTAAGTTTGATATTATTGTTGTCACAGTGATGTAGTATCTTTGGCAATCTGTGAAGTGCGAAGGAATTTTTTTGACGACCTATTGAAAGATGACGGGTGGCTAATCGATGATGTAAGGAATATCTGTATATCGGAATTATTACTATAGAAATAATGCATTTAATTCATATGTTTTGTCGTACAGCACGTCGACTCGGCCTTATACCACATTAGGGAAAGGGCAGTGACATATCCACATATATTTCAGCAAGATTGTGCTATATTGGATTGTTCTTTTTGGCAACTTGTCAAGAAAGCTTACCGAAAAATGGGTACACCTAAGAAGAAAAATGTCAACTACGTATTCGACCAAGAGCTTGTCAATTATGTTGGAGGGGCTTCACCGGTGCTTGGTAAACACTGGAGTGATTGTAGATTTTTGTATGTTCCTTACTGCGTACCGGGTTCTCACTGGTTTGCACTGAAGATTGATTTGACGGAGCGAACTATTTATATTTACGATAGTTTGCCAAAACACATCCATGCTGCTCAGTTGGCCGAATGTATGAAGCCTATTCAAGTGGTCATTCCCTGGTTGATAAAGGTACATGTAGCTCGTGAATAAAATTTTAACACCAACAAGTTCCACTATTAGAGGGTTGTAGTTCCTGGACAAGTAAATGGGTAAGCTTAGTTGAATATAAGATTTTGCACCAACATCTATGACTTCTTTGGTGTGTGTCATGTCTATTTAACTTTTTTCTCATTATTATTTTGCAGATCCGATTGTGGGCTGTTCACAATTAAGTACATAGAGTTTTTGCAAGCTCAATTAAATTTGGATTCGGTTCGTCCGGAATATGTCTGTTTGGAGGAAAAAATTAGCTGCAGAACTATTTGCATGGCACTTCGATCCATAGATTTAGTGAATATTTTGAACTTATTTTTTGTGTTAATATCCTCCAGATTGATTTTGCAATTGTACATGTTTGATTCAAGTCAAATATTGATTGCAGTTAGAACGACACTCGTGTCATAATTATTCATTGCAAGTGTACATGTTTACTTCAAGTAAAATATTATTTTGAAGCCCATTAGTATTGATTGCTTAAAATTCAGGAAACCCCTATAAGAACGACACATGTGACGTTATGTATTTTATACAATTCCACGAGAACGACATTACTGCCGTTACTGACATTGAAAAATTTGGGAGAACGACATAAGTGTTGTTATGAAAGTAAACAGTCGTTTCTTCAGAACGACACAAGTGTCGTTACTGTTCCCATAACGACACTTGTGTCGTTCTACCGGTATTTTTAATTAAACTCAAAAATTCGGTATGCTCTTAGGCTGAAATACAGTAAGTTCAGATTTTTCATATCCGGAATGTGTAAAAAAGATGAAATCCAGTATGAATCCCTAAAATACGGTAAGTGTTGAAAAATCGATAAGTTAAAATACGGTACGCAATTCAAATACGGCATGCAACAAAACATAAATTCTCTTAGTGTAAAAAACCAAATACGGTAAGCAAAAAGTTGTTGATATCCGGTATGTGCACCTCAAATCCGATATTTTTCATTTAACCTCATATACGGTATGTGCATCCAATATCTGCTAAGCATTTCAAGCCCGGTAATGAGAACGACAGTAGTGCCGTTATTGACATTGAAAAACATGAGTGTCGTTCTCATAATAAAAAGTTCTTTCTTCAGAACGACACAAGTGCCGTTACTTTACTGTGATTATAATGACACTTCTATCGTTCTAAACATAAACAAGCGTACGAGAGGCCACGACACCTCCAACCCCGATAATCTATTATTCGAACTTACTTTCGTTGCAAAGATAACATATATTTAATCACAATTCTATTAATATTTTTCACACGATCGACATTTTCGACTTCTCTTAAGTCATAAGGAACAATATTTGAGGTGGTTGAGGCGGAAAGGAATCCACATATCGAAGAAAAGTTCAGAACGACATATGTGCCGTTACACGACACTTGTGTCGTTCTGTTGATAAACAACTATTTATTGATATTGATCGACATTTTCGACTTCCTGAAGTCAGAAGAAACATTATTTGAAGTCGTCGAGGCGGAAAAAAATCATAGTATCGAAGAAAAGTTCAGAACGGCACATGTGCCGTTGCACAACACTTGTGTCGTTCTGTCAATAAACACGAGTACGAGCGACCACGACCCATCTAATATTCGATAATCGATAAATCCAACATCTTTCCGTTGTAAGACAGACATGCCGTGCAAAAATTTTGCGAGTTACACGATTTAATTATATTTTTCTAGCGGACCTAGAAAATGACTTGTTATTTCACCAAAAAGATAATGTTATTTTATTACAATTCTATCAATATTTTTCACACGATCGACATTTTTCGACTTCCCTAAGTCAGGGGGTACAATGCTTGAGCTCGTCGCTGCGGAAATGAATAAAAATATTGGAGAAATTTTCAGAACGGCACATGTGCCGTTACACAACACTTGTGTCGTTCTGTCAATAAACAAGTTTCAATGGCTGTTGATCGACATTTTCGACTTCATTAAGTCAGAAGGAACTATATTTGAGGTCGTCGAGATGGAAAGGAATCAAAATATCGAAGATAAGTTCAGAACGGCACATGTGCCGTTACACGACACTTGTGTCGTTCTGTCAAGTAAACACGAGTACGAGCGACCACGACCCATCCGAACATCGATAAATCCAACTTCTTTCTGTTGTAAGACGGACATACCGTGCAGAAATTTTGAGAGTTACACGATTTAATTATAATTTTCTAACGGACCTAGAAAATGACTTGTTATTTCACCAAAAAGATAATGTTATTTTATCACAATTCTATCAATATTTTTCACACGATCGATATTTTCGACTTTCCTAAGTCAGGGGGTACAATATTTGAGCTCGTTGCTGCGAAAAAGAATAAAAATATTGGAGAAATCATCAAAACGGCACATGTACTGTTACACGACACTTGTGTCGTTCTACCAGTAAACAATTATCTATGGCTTTTGATCGATATTTTCGACTTCCTTAAGTCATCAGGAAAAATATTTGAGGTGGTTGAGGCGGAAATGAATCAAAATATCGAAGAAAATGTCAGAACGGCACATGTGCCGTTACACGACACTTGTGTCGTTCTGTTGATAAACAACTATTTATGGATGTTGAGCGACATTTTCGACTTCCTGAAGTCAGAAGAAACATTATTTGAAGTCGTCGAGGCGGAAAAGAATCAAAATATCAAACAAAAGTTCAGAACGGCACATGTGCTGTTACACGACACTTGTGTCGTTCTGTCAATAAACACAAGTACGAGCGACCACGACCCCTCCGAATATCGATAATCGATAAATCCAACTTCTTTCTGTTGTAAGACGGACATGTCGTGCAGAAATTTTGAGAGTTACTCGCTTTAATTATATTTTTCTAACGGACCTAGAAAAAGACTTGTTATTTCACCAAAAAGGTAATGTTATTCTATCTCAATTCTGTCATTATTTTTCAGACGATCAACATTTTCGACTTCCCTAAGTCAGGGGGTACAATGCTTAAGCTCGACACTTGTGACATTAAAGGTCCGTGAGAACGACAGGAGTGACGTTATGATAATTGACAAACTTGGGCTGAGAACGGCACAAGTGCCGTTACTGTTCTCAGAACGGTTGTTGTGTCGTTCTGTATATACATACGATTATGAGTATCCACGATCGTCTAATCGATAATTCGAACCCATTTAAGTTACAAAATGGACATGCTGTTATGTTTATAATTTTTTTTACGTGAGAACGACACTTGTGCCGTTACTGGTTGAGAGAACGACAGAAGTGACGTTATGATAATTGACAGACTTCTGCTGAGAACGGCACAAGTGCCGTTACTGTTGTTAGAACGGCTGTTATATCGTTCTGTTTATACACACGATTATAAGCATCCACGACCTGTCCGAACTTGTAAAATCGATAATTTGAACTTATTTAAGTTGTAAGATGGACATGCCATGTAAAATTTTTGAGAGATATGCTTATTGTTTTTTCAACATGAAAAAAGAGAATGAAAAGATGACAATGACAAAATCAGAATTTCCAAACAAAATCAATTGCTCCATCGATTCTAAGACAATGACAAAATCAATAGTTCCAAACATTACAAATAGCTTGCATTTCAAAATGACAAAAGTAGTACTCATAACAGCACCATCATTTTTCAATATTACAAAAGCAGCGAATCACAAACCATAAAAACTAGCACGTGTCATTTTGTCTTCATCATTCATGTCTCTCGCTGAGTGGTACACGATCTGTACAAGTGATGCGGTTATGCCCAGTTTTCAAACACCTACTACACTTACGAGACTTGTGCACTTCTCCGGCTGATTGTTTCCTTTTTTTTGGTGGACGTCCACTTCCTCTTCGTGTCAACAGTCGTATCACCCTTCTTGATAGAACATTATCGGGAATTTTCCAGTCAGCCTCATTTGGTAGTGGATATATATATTCAGAATAAGCTTGTTTCCAGTAAGAAGTGCTATAAAATGGAGAGCAAAACCTGTAACAGTTGTCTCCAACATCCCTTACTACAGCAATTGCATGTGCACATGAAAATTGGTCCAGATCAAATTCCCTGCAAGTGCATGCTCCCCTCTCCAAATTAACAATGAAACTTTCCATTTCATCACTCACTTGCATCTCATCTAGGCTAAGAGCTTTTACTTCGAAGCCTTTTGATTCGTTATACCTATCGTACATCTTCTCCTCCAAAGGCGGGGTGAGATAGCTTGTACATTTTTCAGCATCAACACGTCTATCATAAAACCATCTCTGCATCTTCTCTCTTATATGCTCAATCAAAGCGAGTATAGGAAATTCTCGAGCACTTCTCAACAATGCGTTCAATGATTCTGCATTGTTTGTGGTCATACTATTGTATCTGATTCCATTGAAATGTGCTCTTGACCAATACTCCACTCCAACATCATCCTCTAAGTATCCTCGGATTTTCTCGTGTAGACTGCATAATGCTTGCATATTGATCTCAAATTTTGCCAAACTATATGCCTCTGCAGTAGCTCTAAACAACGGCACAATATCAATGCGGGGAAACTTGCTCTTTAAGTTAGTTTGCAAATGCCATGTACAATGTCCATGATGTGCGTTACGATAGACGTTGCTAAAACCATTTGATATGCTTGTTGCACGATCAGATATAAAGACTAACTCATCTGTGTCATCGGTTATTTGTCGCAACTTTTGAAAGAACCAAGTCCACGAGTTATTATTTTCTGAATCTACTATGCCCCACGCAAGTGGATAAATTTGACGATTTGCATCTTGGCATGTGGCAACAAGTAACGTACCTCGATACTTAGATTTCAAAAATGTTCCATCGACACAAATTACCCGTCGGATTGAAGAGAGGAATCTACGTATGCTTGGTCCTAATGCCATGAAAAAATACATGAAATGTCCATCATTATTAGTTTCAATAAAAGTCAACGTGCCAGGATTATTTCTCTCCAAAATATGACAATACAACGGTAACTTCGCATAGCTATCATCAGGGTTACCTCGAATCTCTTGGTAAGCAAATTCTTTGGCCATATACGCCTTGTGATATTTTATAGTTATGCCAAACTCTCGACGAATGTCATCAATGATGTTTCTTGGTTTGTACACGATGTTGGCATCTTGATACTTTGGAGCTACATGCTTTCCAATTACCGAATAAGTAGCATGTCTATTATCTCTACGACGAACACTCATGGAACAAGTGTGATGGCTAGAATATTTTCGTACTTGAAAAATCTCAGATTGAGCTATGCTCGTTGCCCGTAAACGCTAGTTACAACCTTTTCCAACACAAACAACTGTGTACACACTCTTATTTGATTTCTTTACTTTAAATTCAAATTGGTACTTCACAGCTAGTAGCTGAAGTTTTGATATCAAAGCACTTTTAGTTGGAAATAGTTCCTCGTTGTGTACATCCTCATCTTCCGGAATCCTAACCGATGATCTGTAAGGAATTGAACATACAACTTGTATTTGAGTACTACTAGTGTCCTCTTGTATGGAGAAATCAACATTGTTTTCATCTCTCCTAGGAGATTTATCTTCGAAATCTTGTTTTTCAGAACTGCCCTGAATTATGTGCAAGTTATCCCAATCCACATAGTTTCCTTCTACGTGATCATTCCCATAATCGCCATCATATTGCAATACTTCATTTCGATTGCTCACGTCTCCCTTTTCTACTTCACCATTAGTATCTACTCCACAATCTCTTTCAAACTCCCTTACACTATCACACTCATCTGCAACTATGTTCGAAATAGTCACGCAAAGAAGATGTTTGTTGCAAATTGAAAGAAACCACTTCACTTTCATATCACAGTTAATACGTTGTGGTGGAACTGAAAACTTTGACATTCCAGGATTAAGAGACATCATCTCAATTTCATATATCTTTGAATCCACGTTAACAAGTTCTTGCACTTTGTTGTACAACTCTATATACGAAATGGTAGTTGGAACATAAAGAATATCCACATTTTCTTCACCATTTCTTACATAGCTCCATGTCCATTTGCTTTCTTCAGTCTTTTTAAATTCAACAAAGTAGCATACCTGTACCCATATCATTTCTACAGAAGCCATAGCTGCGAATAAAATAAAAAAGTTAAATAATTTACTCAAGTATATATACAAAGTAATATGAAAATAGTTATCATATTTAAATTATCAAAGTAACCACATTGTATTATCAATAACGGACAAACCATAACAGATAACGACTGTACTGTCGTTTTACATGGGAGATAACGATTATAGTGTCGTTCTACACTTGAAATAACGGCTGTAGTGTCGTTTTACACTAATGATAACGGCTGGAGTGCCGTTATCATCCAGTAAATGCGGACAGCAAGAAAAATACATCAAATGCGCAACTGAAATCAACTAAAATATCATTTCATACTATATTCAACAATAAAAGTACCAATTTACATGAGATTTCTAAAAATACCTCTCTTTCTTTGAATATAATAGAGATTCAATGTAGTTAATATAGAAACCAAAACTCTTGTTCAAATGTTCAAAATATTGGAGAAGGTAGGTGAAGGAATGAACAAGAAGAGCACAAGAAGAGACGGGTTGTAAGCACAAGAAGAGCACACACACAGGAGAGACGGGTTCGATGTGTTTTGATGATGATTTATGGAATTTAATTGGATTGAAATGGGTGTTTGAGTCTTTTCCATGGTGAGGGTGTTTTAGACATTTGATATTATCATTTATTGTATTTTGTAAATTGAGGGTCATTTGACTAACAATCTTTGAAAGGGGGTTATTTAAATAAATACATTGTTTGACTGGGCCTTTTAACCAACTCTCCCAATAAAAAATCAACACAATTCAATCCAATTATTGATGTGGAAATTACACAATAACCTACTTTTCAAGATCCAATTTCAATAATAAGGTGGAAGGTTTGGTTATACAAAAATTAGATATTAATAATAATATTATAAAATATTTTAATATTAAATAATAATATTATGAAATATAATTAATTAATTATATATATATACGCACACACAAACCCTAATTGGCTAATTCACTTTCTCGCTCCCCCCACCCCCAAGTCTCTCTCTACCACTCGACTTTCTCTCTCCACCCAGCAGAGCTGCGCCGGCAACCGAAGTGAAGGAGCTACGCCAGAGAACGATTCTCTTCTCTCTCTCTTCTCCATACTCGTTCGACAGAACCACTACCCAAAATCATTTTCCATAACATTTTCTCTCCACTCGTCTCCGACGACACACTATTCTTTGGCAACACACAGATTCGACAACATGACACCTCCGGCATTGAGTCGTGGCATCAGAGTCTTCTCTTCGTGCATATGCGCAGCTTTTGAGCACCAATGCGTTGTGCTGCGGGTATTCTATCCAATGGTTTCTCCGGGTCACAAATCATGACGTTCAATCCAGAAGTTTCTTTCGGTCATTTTTGTAGTATTTTTTCTGTCACAGATCGAGGTTTTTGCCTGGTACACATCGATCAGTGGTTGTTGTGTGTGTGTGTGTGTGATGGGTGTGGCCGGATTTGGTGGTGATCTGCAGTAGCTACGATCTAGCCGTGAATGATGGGGGTTAGGCCGGATCTAGTGATGCTGTAATGGTAAGATGGGGTTGGGTGGCGGTGGCTCTGGTATGCTACAGTAATGCTGTGGGGTGTGGCAGTGGTTGGGTAAGTTCTATGATGCTGTGGATGTGAGTTGGTTGGTTGGTTGGTTGGGTGAGTTCTATAATGCGGTGGCTGTGGTGTGCTACGGTAATGCTGTGGGTAGTTGACAGCGCTTGTGAAATGGTGGTGGTGTTGGTTGGTGGTCTGCTTTTTTTGGTTGATTGGTGGTTGGCCTTTTTTAGATTTTGATTGGCCTTTTTGGATCAAGGAGATAACTGGTTCTGTGGATTTTTTGTTTGTGGCGGTGTTAGTGGTGATTTTCAGATTGTAGTGGTGGCGGCGATATGCGGTGAAGTGTGGTACGGTACGGTACGGTGGTGAGGTGATTGGTGGTGGTGGCGGTAGACTCGTAGTGCTGTTGTTGGGAAGAAGGGAGTGAGAATTAGATTTTTGTTGATTTTTGTTTGGGACGGTGGTGGCGGCGACGGTTGTGGATTGACGGTAGTGACGGTGTTGGTAGGTTTGAGAATTTTTTTATTGGTCGTGATGGTGTGGTATGGTGGAGACGGTTGTCGGGTGGTGGTTATAGATTATTTGGTTGACTGTGATCATCAAATTGGTTAATCTGTGATCAGTAAATAATATGTGACTAATGAAAAATATGAACTGTGACTAAAAAATAACGTTTGACCTAATCTGTGACCATTAAACAATATGTGACTAATGAAAAATATGAAGTGTGACTAAAAAATAACGCGTGATCTAAAAATTTGTTAATTTGTGACCGATTATAAGTTGTGACTTATAATATTCATGATTTGTGACCGATAAAGAAATTGTGACTTATAAATTTTTCACATGTGACCAAGGAAAAAATTGTGACGTTTAAAATTTTTAAATTGTGACCGCAAAAAAATTTGTGACATTTAAAATTTTTGATTTGTGACCAAAAAATAATATGTGACTAATTAAATTATGAATCTGTGATTGATGAATAAATTGTGACCTATAAATTTTTTGAATTGTGACGTAAAATAATTGTTGATATTTAAAATTTTTGATTTGTGATCGAAAATAATATGTGACTAACTAAATTGTGAATTTGTGACCAAATTATATAGATTTGTGACTTTAATATATTTAATTAATTAAATTATAAATAAAAATCTGATTTTTGAAAATTAAAACTTATTTTCTTATTATTGAAATTGGCCAAAGTTATACTCTCACTTATGAAAGTTTTCCATTATTGATTCAAAAGTCGATTTGAGTTTCAGTCCAATTAAAGTTGAATCCAATTTATTGTTAAATTTGGATATTTTTTTAGAGTTTTAAATTAGTTGAAAACTTCCGTTTTTAAAAACACATGTAAGAAATTATTTCTAAAAATAATTTATAAATAAGTTTAAAATTTATGAAGTATTTTTTTTTTTTTTTACAATTTTTTGGAATTCATTCATTTCATCTTTATGTCTTTAATTTTTACTTTATTGTCAAATAATATTGCATTTGTACATAATATTCAATAGGCGTAGACGTGGGTTGGGTTGTGTCGATTTTTTTTCAATCCAAACCCAACCCAACATGGTCAGTTTGCTAAAAAATCAACCCAACCCAACCCAACCTAACTTAACCCAAATTGAACTTGATCGGTTTGGGTTGGTCGGTTTGGATTTCGGCCCAATTAAAGTTTGATCCGATTTATTTGTTAAATTTAGATAATTTTTTAGGGTTTGAAATTACTTGAAAACCTCCGCTTTTTAAATACACATATAAGGAATTCTTTCTAAAAATAATGTATAAATAAATTTAAAATTTATGAAGCATTTTTTTTTTACAATTTTTTGGAATAAATTCATTTGATCATCTTGTCTTTAATTTTTATTTTATTATCAAATAACATTGCATTTGTAAATAGTGTTCATGTGAATCGATTTATGTAAAGAAAATTGACGTTTATATATTATAAGTCATTCTCTTATTTTTACTATTATATCTATTTAATTTTTTTCATCTTATATATTAATTTTTTAATTCATCGGATTGAGTTGAGTTGAATTTTAATTCATAACCAGCAACCCAACCCAATCGAACCTCAAATTCAATTTCAACCCAATCCAACCCAATTGAACGTAAAAATCCAAACCAAACCGATCGATTTGGTTTGGGTTGGTCTAGTTGAGCGGGTTCGGTTGGGTGTTCATGTGAATCAGTTCATGTGAAGAAAATTGACGTTTACATATTATAAGACATTCTTTTATTTTTACTATTATGTCTATTTTTTTTTTTTTAATTTTAGATATTAATTTTTTAATTCATTGGATTGGATTGTGTTGGGTTTTAGGACTTGTTCAGTAAAAATTAAAATCCAATTTTAATTGAAAATATAATCGTTATGTTTGACTTTCATCTCACGTATGAGACTCACCAACGATTAATTTTTCAATTAAAATCTAATTTAAATCTCTACCAAACGCATTATTAATTCATAACACGAGACCTAATCTAACTCAATCTCAAATTTAATTTTTTAATCCAATCTAACTCAATTGAACTTAAAAACTTGATCCAAATCGATCAATTTGAACTTAAAAACTCGACCCAAATCGATTAATTTGATTTGCAGCATTTGTCTTGATCGGTTGAGCGGTTTGACTGGTTTTGTCCAACCCAACCTCCAACATATCAGGACGAATGGCGGAAAAATCCAAAAAACCGTCGTCTTCCCCAAAAATTGAAGCTCCGGGTGAATTGAAGCTCTCAAATTCATACGAAAATGGCGGAAAATTTAACTCCGTCGTCTTCCCCAAAACCCTCCATGCAGCCATCAACGAATCAGATGAACATAACAATTGAACCCTCAAATTCGCAACATTTGCAGGGTTTGCCACCCTTCTCTTCTAGTCTTGCCATCACCTCCCTTCTCTTGACCAAAAAATAAAAGACAAATGGTGCAATCCCAGTAGCAGCAACAACAAATGGTGCAAACCCAACAACAATTGGTACAACCCCAGCAGCAATTGGTACAAACCCACCCACAAAAGCAACAACAATTGCAGCACTTCAGCAACAATTACAGCCACAGCAGCAGAATAACAATGGAGGTGTTAATGATAGTAGTAGTATTGTAGTAAATACTAATTTAATTGGGGTTTCGAATTTTCAGATGCAGCAGGGTTTACAGAGGATCCCTTCGACGTCAACGATGGATCAAATGAAACAGCAGCAGCAATCGGAATGATGAGGCAACATCAGCAGCAAGCCGAGATTTATGGGCAATGAATTTTATGGTGGGGGGGGGGGGGGGGGGGGGGGGGGGGGGGGGGGGAATGCACTTCAGCAACACCAAGAATTGCTACAGCAGCAAAATCAGTTGCAGCAACAATTTGATGCGGTCAGCATTGATGGGGCAAACAGGACACCTGCCCATGTTATCTGGTCAACCTGCAGCAGCTGCAGTTCAATTTAATTTACAGAGCTAGTTATTAACTTTGGTGAGGAGGCTTGATAATTACACAATCTTTGGCTTTGCTTGTACAAAAAAGTGATCTTTGTAATGCTTACACCGTGTATCTGATTTTTTATTGAGTTTATACAGTCAAGTGCACTATTGTGTTTCAATGTGAAAATTAGATTTCCATGCTGGTAATTTCTTTATATGTTTACATCAGTTTATGCATTCGGATTTGAGATGATGGAAATTTTGGGCAGAGAAACCAGGTCAGTCCCTGTTGCATTTCAATTGCACAAATTTTATTTGTAAAAAAATGTATTTGTTTTACAAATTCATTCATTTAAATTAGCTGTTATCTAGTCACTTTCCTGTTTTAAAACTTTTAAATTTATGCATTTTAACTGCGGTGTTGATTGTTGAGAACTGTTGATTGGGGATATTTTTATTTAGTGCTATTTTTTTTTTTTTTTAAAATAATTGTACGTGTTTCTAAGAATAGTGTGATTATGGGTTCAGCCCAAAAAAAAGGCAGGATTGATGCAGGGTCTCAGTCCCATCCTAGTAATTCTTCAGGGCAGTCATTGCAGGGAATGTAGGCAATTTGAATGATGGGGTCCCTCAATAATTTCCAACCTAGAGCAAACAGGATGCTTGCTTATGCCCGGCAAAGGATTAACCCAGGGCAATTGAGGCAGCAATTTTCGCAGCAAATTGTACTCACCAATAGTCAGGTATAAGTTCTATTGTTTTTGGTCTCATATATTGAAATCTTTATTTTAGTATGCTCTTTATTTCGTCTTCTCATCTGAGTGAAACAGGCACGGACTATTTGCCCTGGCTAATGCTTATTTGTTTGATTCGCATCTGTGTCTATCTTGTGGTACTGTATGTAACGGCCTTGAAGTGATATTCGATTTTGTCTGTTTTGTGGCAAGAATTGTTATTGTGGAGTAAAACACCGCTGCATTGGGTTAACGCCCAGACCTGCATGAAATGTTTAGTATTTGTTGTCCGTCTCTTTCACTTTTCTTATTTTCTGGTGCAATCCACTATATGCTTTGTGTTGCTTCTAGGCGTTACAATTTCACATGTGCAAGCTGTAAGACTTTAACTTTAGTTTTCGCTCGAGGGATTGTTAAATCCCACATCGACTGATTACAGTGCCTAGAACCAATTTATATTGTGTAGGCAAACCTCACCTTACAAGCCGGTTTTGTATGGGTTGAGTTAGGCCCAATTTCTTAAGATGGTATCAGAGCCAGACCCAGTTTCGATGTTGGGCCCCCAATATCGGTTTCCACAGTCGTATGGCAAAGTCCACGCTATGCGTGAGGGGGGTGTGTTAAATCCCACATCGACTGATTACAGTGCCTAGGACCAATTTATATTGTGTAGGCAAACCTCACCTTACAAGCCGGTTTTGTATGAGTTGAGTTAGGCCCAATATCTTAAGAGGGATCATATGGTCTTTTCCTTTTGCTAGTGTTATGATAAGAATCCAACTAGGAGAGAATAGACAGAATATGAATAAGCAGATTTTTATTGAGTATAAAAAAGATTACAGCAAAATTAAATAGATATAGAAGCCTATAGAAGGCTTTAACTCTCAAACTAACTTCACTTTCTTACTCTCCATTTTTCCTCCTTACTAAGCCTCCCTCCCCTTTTATTTATAGCTATTCCCCACCTAATCCCCCTCCCCATTTGCCATGTAACAGAATGCTGTTACTGCCCCTTCTTCTAATTGCTTTTCAATCTTTCTTGTTTCTTCTAGAATGAGTGAGGTGGTTGGGACTTGGGAGATAGGGTCGGACAAAACTTCCGAAACCGAATCGGAGAGAACTGGACCCGACTTGAACTAAACCAAATCAGCGGTTCTTCTTAAGTTAAATACTCGAACGAGTATCTGAATTGAGAACCGATGAGTTTGGTTCAATTCTCAGTTCTAGATCAAGAACCAAAAATCGAATAAGAATTGAATCTTTTGAATTTTTTGAATTTATTTATTTTAAATAAGCCAAAATATTTTATTTTTTTCTATATAAATTTGCTAACTAATTAATTTATCCCAAACTTAAAATATGATTTTCTTATTTCTAATTTTCAGTACAAGCCTAATTTAATCAAATTGACTTCAGTTTTGTCCAAATCTATTATTCTACCATAGCGTTGTTTTTATAGTTTTGGAGAAATCAAATTGAAGTTCGGCTACACTTCTCTTTATTATTGTGATCTCACTATCTTCCTCTTCTTGTAATTTTAACAATGAAATTTATGAAGAAACTAACAAAGAGGCGTAAAAAATACATAAGATTGAACTATATTATTTTGTAAGAGCTAAGATTGTAAATATTATTAATTGAATTAGTGTAGCGTTGTTATAAATACTAAAAAAATTAATTATTGCATGAAACCCAGGAACCGAACCCGAACGGTTTCCATAATTAAATCCAAATCGAATCATGTCTAGTCCTATTGGGAGCCTATCATTACCCTCGGTTTCCAAATTCACCTTGTCCTTAAGGTGGGAGTCTTGGAAGTATTGGTGGTGCCAATTGCCTGCTTTTCCATCGTCACGGTTTTAGCGGGGAAGATTTCTGCCCCTTTTGAAGCCCACGGATTTTGAGGTGTAGCTAGCATGATGTATTTGGATCTTCTTGGGTCTTGGGCTACTTTACCCACATGATTTTTGTCGTCAATTAGTTGAGCCATCTTCATTATAGAGCCCAGCTCATTAATAAATGTGCTCTCCAAGACCTCCTCTAGAATACCCAATACTAGTGCAGCTTCAAAATATCTCCCAAACTCTTACACATAACCTGTTTGTTGTATGTCCAGAAACTTTTTGCACAGACTTTCCTCTTTAGTTTGACAGAAATGAAGAAGCAACTGTCGCCGGAATTGCTCCCAAGTTCGAAATGGTGTCCTCGCCTCAGTCCATGGCAACCAAGAAAGGGCATCTCCATCGAGCTTTACACCCACTGCTCCGAGCTTCTATTTTTCTGTCAATCCATTCACTTTGAAGTACCTTTCAGCTTGATATATCCGTCCATCTGGGTTCTCTCCGTTGAAAATTGGCATCTCGAGCTTGTGAACATGCCTCTAGAAGTTAATGTCTTCCCTTCCATTACTAGCTTCCCCAGTTCCTTCTACTTCCAGATTTTGTTTCAGTACTGCCTTGGAAAGTGTCAGTGATGCCACATCTTTCTGAATTGCCTCCAGTGATCGCGTCATCTTGGCCATACTTTGGGTTACGTGCTCCACTGCTCTTCCCAGTCCAGGTAGGCACTGAAACTCTATTTTAATTCCTTCAGCTTCTTCTCCATTACTTCTACTTTGATTTCTATCTTCTTCTCGGCCATCAGATTGGACATGCTCTGATACCACTTCAATTAGAATCCAAGTGGAAGAGTATAGACAGAATATGAATAAGCAAATTTTTATTGAGTACGAGGAAGATTACAGCAAAAGTAAACAGATACAGAAGCATATAGAAGGTTGTGTCTCTCAAACTAACTCCACTCAATTATTTCCTCTTTACTAAGCCTCCCTCCCCTTTCATTTATATCTATTCCCCTAACTACTTCCCCCCCACCATTTGCGATGTAAGAGAATGCTATTATACCCCCCTTCTTCTAGTTGCTTTTTAATCCTTCTTGTTTCTTCTAGAATGAGTGAGGTGGATAGAAGCCTATCATGTTACTATATTTTTTCTCCCATAGTGAAAAGTAATGGTTAAAGAATATTTATTTCCAATTGGGATTTACACAGGTTTGCTTTCTCACTCGTCGTAGTCACCTTTGAGATCTTATTTAATAATTTTTGAAAATTGAAAGGAAACAACAAAGTCAAATATATAATTAAAGTAAAACTGGACCACGCCGGACATCTTTACCTTCAGTAACATATTTGAGCTCCTTATGTTATTGAACTTTCAAGCCAATACAGATCTTTCAAAAAGGTAGGTAGCTTGAAGCCGATAATATCATGTTAGAAAAGGAAACAATTGTTTTAAGTTATTGCTATCAATATGCTGATCAAAGGTTGAGTGGAGTAATCAAAATATCGTTAGCACTAGCTTAGTGTGATAAGTGGATTTAAAAAGAAAGACATATTAGAGGGGATCTTGTTGATAATATGGATGCATATGTTAGAACTTGTTTTGTGATCCACTTTTTCCACCTTGACGTCACTTGAGGGATACTGCAACTGCACTCAAAATCTTAAACATTATTGTTTTTTATATATATATTTTTATGTCATTTTGCTTCAATTTGAGCTGATGCCTTGATTTCATGTTAGTGCCAAGTAATAACTTGAATGGACAAGTAAGGATTATCACCAACAATGGTTGATAGGTAAGCGACCGGTGATCAACTAGAGAATGTGATAAATAACCTCTTAAAGGACTAGGGTCTACCAATTCCTGTATCAGGGAAAGAATATTTAGTCATTGTTTGGTACCCATTTCTTAAAACTCATTTTTTCACAAATTCATTTTTAACCACACATTTCATGAGACTCACAATTTTTATCAACATTTCAATCACATATTTCATTAGCTTTTATCAAAATTTACCAAAAATCTTATACATGTTATATCGGTTGTTGATCCTCAAAAGCTAGAGACTTTAGTATCCGAAACTCGCTTCATCGTCTGTGATGGGTATACCTGGTAGTTTTGTTCAGAGTAGTATTATTGCAAGCATGAGTATCTTATTAAGGCTCTTTAAATTGATTTTTTTTAGTGTTTTAATACTTTCTCTTGCAATAGTAATAATCCTAAAAAGATGTCTCCCATTTTCCAGGGTATTCCAAGGTTTGGTATATTTTCAACTAAACAAAGATTGAAAAGTTCGATGGGTCACTTAACTTATAGGTGGGTTTCAATGTGCCCGCTAAACTTTAATTTGTTCCAAATTGATCATCCAACAATAAGATTTGTTTTACTTTGGTCACTGAACTTTAATTTTTTCCAGTCACCCAACTATAAAATTTGTTTCATGTTGGTCTCTATATTAGAAATCAACTACCTGGATTGGCATCAATCCAAGTTTTCAAAGGAGTCCTCTCTCCAATATAGAAAAATATATGGTTGTTTGAGACATCAAAGTTAGCATTAATTGTTAAATGGAGACTAATGTGAAACAAAACTTGAAGTTCAGTGACTAATTTGGAGCAAATTAAAGTTCAAGGACCAATTGAGTTTTTTACCCACCAAACAACAATTCCCCCCCCCCCCCCCCCCCCCCCCCCCCCCCCCCACAATCATCGTCCTTAAAACAATGGAGGCTGGAGAAAAACTCCAAAAATTGAAATTTAGAAAATATGGAAGTTTCTCTTAATGCGGGTTGGCTGGCATGCATGATGGATCAATTGATTACTCGGCGTTAGAACTTTTAGATGATTACACTATTATCATCAAGACTGACGTTTTTGCTAATACTTTCGTTATTTTTGTTGAAAATCCAATTGATGTACACCTTGAGGCCCACTTCAGAGTGAGGCGAGTGAAAAATGTCTTAAGGCCCTAATTGTGAGGCACTTTATGGAGGTATGCACTGCAGTTGTGCAAGCCACACACTTTAACCACCTCAAGGCTTGTGAGTCGGTTGCTCCTTAACAAATAAACTTATTTACTTGCTTTAGAGGTAGCCCAACAAAACATAAAATATGTGATTGGCCTATTCTGGCAATAGCCCATTGTCCCCTAAAACATTAAAATATTGTGTTTCTCATACACCTACGTTAGGAATAGTCCATTGCCCCCCCAACTAAAGTAATAGTTTCTTGTTTGTTACTTTATAGATTTCACTTTATATTGGAGCACAACATCGTACGAAGCTGCTGCTTTATTTACTGCCATATATTTAAAGGAATTTTAGATCCAATAGCTTAATGTTTTGGGAAATTAGAATTATTGCATTTGAGTGATGTGTGGGTTTTGACACACTTTTTGTTTGATTATGTTTCTGTAGGATTCTGTATATTCAACTCATTGGTTTTGCAAGCCATTACATAAAATTAGTTCTGTATTTGTCCCACGTAATATCACCACAAAGGGAGGCACAACCACAGTTCGAATTCTATATGAGCCACTCAAGGTTGGGTTGATCCAGCATTTGTGAGAGGCATAAAAAAGTGGAAATATGATTAAAAAAAAAACGGCTGACTTGATGGTTAAAATTATTTATGAATTGTGGGGGCTGAAATTTTAAAATCACCGGAAGAAAAAATATATAGAAACACGATTTCTGCTAAGAAGATTGATATTAGATATTTAACTCTAATTGCAAGACTAATGGGTAAAGGAGAAGGCATCTTCATTCTACTCGTTGAGGTCGCTTTACACACAATGTGGGTTTTTCCGATAGATCTCGTGCTTTAGATTATCTGCTCTGCTTATAATGACCCACACTTGGTTTCTAGAACAAACAATGTAATAAGGAAAAATTCCAAGTGAGATGTTAAAATAAATTGAAAAATAAAATGTGCATGTTCCAAAATAAATATACTCACCTTTCACAGTTTCTAGACGAGCCATCATTGAGCATTTCTACCTGTATTATAAATACGCCACGCCTGCTTAGCTGGAAGCCTTTGACGCTTTCCCTCAGTTCATGAATTTTCGCTGCAGCATTTATTGTTATTGCCCTTCACCGAGTAATGGATTTGTTAGAATTTAATGTTTGGTTTCTCTTTATGCTGTCCTACAATTTGTTTCTATTTGCCTGCATTAAATTACAGTTTTTTTATATATATTTTTTATTTTTCCCTTAGAAACTACAGGTACAGAATTTAGCTAGGACATAGTTTATGAATCCTCAGTTATTCGGACTGGCTCAGAATGGACAAGAAGCTATGATACAGAACACCTTGTCGCAACAGTTGTGGTAAAACAAATGTCTTCTCCCAATTCTCATTCATATCGTCTTCAACAGCAAAGGCAGCAACAAGTAATGGAGCAGCAATTAACTTCTTCTTCTCAGTTTCATCAGAATTCACTGGGATTGAACCCACAACAGATGTCTCAAATGGTACAACGGCAACAACAAATGGGCCATTTCCAGATGAACCAGCAATCACAACTGCTTTTGCATGACCAGCCACCGCAGCAGCAGCAGCAGCCACAATCTCTTTCCTATCAGCAGCAGCAGTCTCCAAAAATGGTGGCTCCTGGAGGACAGAAATCTGATAGTTTGACGGGATCTCAGCCAGATGCTAGTGCATCTGGAAATACTACTCCGGGAGGGAGTTCGAGCCAAGGGACTGAGGCGAACAATCATCTTCTTGGGAAGAGAAAGATACAAGATCTAGTTTCACAGGTTATTCCAAGCAAGTTCATTAAGTTACATTTTTTAATTCACTAAATTATTTAAAATTTCGTTACAAAATTTAGGATTTGGACTTTCGATTTTAAGGATTTAAGTAAAAAAATAAGGATCAAATTAGTGAGTTGGAAATAAGAGGAACATTTTATGCTATATGTTTTCTTTTTTGGATGTGGTACATGAGTTAATATAGTTGTTATTTAAATGTCATAGTTGGATCCACACGGAAAGCTGGACCCCGAAGTTGAAGATCTTCTTTTAGAGATGGCTAATGATTTCATTGATTCGGTAAGGCTAGCAGATGCATGATGAAAAATAATATTGGTAATTATTGAAATATTGTGTCACGAGATGAACAATTGAGTTATTAATAGGCCTGGGCACGGTTCGGTTCGGTTCGGTTCTCGAACCGAAAATTTTCGGGTAGTTAGTAAACGGAACCGTCGGGTCCAAATATAATTTTGGAACCGTTCGGGTTCGGTTCCATTTGGTTTAATTCGGTTCGGTTTGGTTCAGTTCGGTTCCATAGTATAATTAATTTTTTTAACATTTATAACAATACTACAGTCTGACATGTTCAATCTTAACTTTTACAAATTAACGTATTCCAATTTAATAAGATATAAATAACAAGTTGTCCAATAAGATTAATTTACCAATGTATACAAATAACAAAAAATAGATTGTAAATTAGTAATACTAAAACATCGATAACCCATATAAATTAGAAGTCATAAAATCGTAAAGATAAAATATTTTAAAGTATTGCTAATACAGTAGTACTTACTTAACAACTATTTGATTTAACCATCAATTACTTGATTTGCCATACTAGATACTAAAAAAACTCTACTAGAAAGATTGAAAAATCACAATTAACAAACACAAATAAACAAAAAATTGTTCAACCAATAAAATTTAATAAGAAAAAATATAATATTTTTTTATTACATGTCTCAATGCCATCATAGAACCTATTCTCTTCATTGCAAACTCTATATTTGTTAATTTATTTTTAAAAAACTAAATAATTTGATTTATCCCATATATAAAAATTAAAAAATTTTAAAAAAATTCGGTTCTTATTCGGTTCTGGGTCTAGAACCGAGAACCAACCCGTACCCGTCGGTTCTCGATTCTGATACCCGTTCGGGTATTTCACTTACGAAAAATCGCTTGGTTCGGTTCGGGTCCGATTCGGTTCGAGATATATGCCCAACCCTAGTTATTAAGGGGTGAATTATTTTTGAATTTGTTACTTAGCATTTTTTTTTTTTTTTTATGGGTTGGGGGTAACAGTCCAACATCAGTTGTTTCAAATGTTAGTAGAGCTGGTACTACCCTAAATTTTGGTATCCTACATCGTCTAGTCGTACCCTAGAGTGTTGATCATCACTCACCGTGGCTAGGGATGTGATAGGAGTAGTTTATGTAGGATCTGTTCGAAAATTAGCAGTGATGTAGGAACTGTCCTATTATGTAGAAACTTTCTATATCGTGTAGTTTTCTTATATGTTTATTTGTTGGATTGTGGGTTGATGTGTGTGAATGTGTGGAGGTGGAGGAGTTGGTGATCTGCATGCTTAAACATGAATTTTTTACGTTCCTTTGATGATTCATCCTGTCATATCTTGTTGTAGGTTACATCATTTGCTTGCACCCTGGCAAAGCATCGGAACTCTTCAACTCTTGAAGCCAAAGATGTACAACTGCATTTAGGTCTGTGCTTCAGGACTTCTTTATATAGCATCTTCACCTTGCAAATAGAAGCAGTGCAATTTACCACTGATGTTTAGGATACTGATCGATGTTATATAATCTGTTACACTCTCTATCCTGTTCTTTTCGTATCGCACTTTATAATTGTATCCTAACACAAGAACAATTTGAACTCTTTTCTTTTTCATTGCATCATTATCTGAAAATTATACAAAGGACTGCATGTTCTTGTGGCTTAGTTCGTTCCATTGAGCTAACAGAAGGAACTTCTGCAGAGAAAAACTGGAAATTGACCATTCCAGGGTACTCTAGCGAAGATGACAAACAACTCGCAGAGCATGTAAGCATTGTTCTCTATTCAAAATTTTAACTTAATGCAGCATGGGCATGGTGTTTGTTATAGTCATGATATTAGGTCTTCTTATGTTCAACTATTGCCAATCCATGAAGTGTGTTATACTTGGATGAGGTCAGGAAGCATTTACTCAATATTTTGCATTGATAATACGTTTATGAAGAAGTATATGCTGAATATTTCTTTTTTCATTGTTTAACTTTTTCAACATAATTGAATCCCATCTATGAGTACTATGACATTTGGATTAGGTCAGGAAGCATTTACTCAATGTTTTGCATTGATAATACGTTTATGATGTATAACATGACTACTACCTTTTTCTATTCTATAACTTTTTCAAATCTTAATTTGGGTTGCCCATTTATGAAGTATTGTGACACTTGGATAAGGCCAGGAAGCTTTTACTCAATATTTTACATTAATAATAAATTTTTGAAGTACAGCATGTTACTTTTTTTTCCCTAATATATTTTGGATGTCCATGACAAACAGTTTAAAGTACATTGGAACTCGTTTTGCAAAAATAAAGAAAACGTTTAAGTCCATGTTTGAGTCTCATTAAATTAAATTTCATTACATTCCACTTTTCTCTCTCCTATTTTCAACCACACAATCTTCCATAAAATAATATTACACGTAAATCGAAAATTTTTCAACCACTCATTTAAAAAAAAAAAAAAATACTATTTCACCCATTTTCATTTCCAAAAAATGGGGCCAAACGGGGGCTAAATAGTACTTTTCCATTGTCCAGAATTGCATCCTGATTCCAGTGACATAGTAGTTTGCAGTAATAAATTTTCGAGTAATTTAATTCACATCAGATGCA
Source organism: Osmanthus fragrans (assembly GCA_019395295.1). Taxonomy (NCBI): domain Eukaryota; kingdom Viridiplantae; phylum Streptophyta; class Magnoliopsida; order Lamiales; family Oleaceae; genus Osmanthus; species Osmanthus fragrans. The sequence goes on along the minus strand of CM033341.1, from coordinate 24,759,784 downwards.
AAAACATATTCTCTGTACTTGGATTAGCTATTACTACATGCTTATATTTATGTTGAATTTGGAATGTCTTGCAGTTACCAAGTGAACTCCACGAAAAGCGTCTGGACGTGGTAAGTTATATTGTTCACACTAAATTTTACCTGGATTGTTCCTTTCAGGAATATATGATCCATTCCTTTATAAAAATTTTACTCAGATACATAATTCAATGGAGCCTGTCCCATCTGAGAAAAGTGCAAATAATGCTAGGCTAATGGGCAGACAGGGGGCCGGCAATCCAGCTGGTCCAAGCCACATGTTAAGATCTTCTCCAAGTTTGGAGCAAATGGCCTCACAGTCTAATGTGCCCCAAATCCAGCAGCCAACAAATAGGTTTTGATGGCCATCAGTTCCCAGGTCTCTTGCCGAGAAAGAAGAGGATCTTAGTAAGATATCAATTATTTTGTAATAAACTCAATGCCATGATGCATAAAAATATATCGTATTTTACTCTTTCTTATGGACAAGAGTGCCATCATATGATGGCTCATAGTGGTCGGAAATGCAAAGCTGATGACTTTCCCATCTTACATGTGTTTTTTTTTTTTTTGCCACATTCTCTCTTCCATTTCTCTGCCACCAGTCACATGCTCTTTGTCCTTGTGCATTTGCCCCTGTACACAAAAAGAAGAAGAAGAAAGGCTCCTGCGTTTCTTTTTATCTTCCCCCTTACCGTTTCACTTTTCATGAAAGCTAGGACAAATGGTTTGCCCATTATTTTTTCCACTCTATATTACTTAACAGAAAATGCATCAGCACCCCATAGTTCACAATCTTATTGCAGTACATGTACTTATATTATTCCTTATTCTTCTCTGTATCTTCTGTTAATTAAACATCACTTGTAGTAATCATAGATATATATATATATATATATATATCTGTATATGAACTTTATATTCCAGTTCTCTCTCTTAATTTAATATTTTGAGCGACCCATATAGGATAGTGCATATAAATTTTAATTATGCCATGCCTACAGTGATGTAGCCTCGCATTTTTACTTTAGCCATCTACACGAAATAAAATTTTCCTTGTACTACCACCTACAAATTGTTTTATGGAGTCATGAATGGTTTACAATAAAATCAGTATAATAATTTGTACCCATGTTGATTTCACAGTATAAAAATTGCCATCTGAGACTTGGTCCTCACTTGGTTGGCCGGGAAATCCTTGTCAATCTTCATCTAATTTTCTCCACTTTTACTACAATCCCATGGTGGCTTGTAAATTTTGGCAGCAGATTCTGGGAGTGCCTTGTTTTTCATTCTTAAACTATGAATCTCCATGTATTATGTCTGGCATGTACCTTACTGCGTATGTCAATTTTCTGTCCAGCTGCACAAATCTAAGCAATTTTTTCCGAACCATGCTATAGTGCCCACTTGAATGATCACCCCCACACACATTGGGGGAAAATATTATTTTATTTTCGCGGGACCAACACACCCATGTGAGGGGGTGGTCATCCAAATGGGCACTATAGCATTTTTCATTTTTTCTCGTCACATGTTAAATGGAGAATATTGTAGCCGTCCACTGGTTTGAAGGCCTGTGATTATTCAGTTACGGCTCATAAAACAGTTGGAGAAAGTTTTTTTATGGAAATACTGTGACATGAACATCCTTAGTGGCGGAGCCAGGTTTTTTGAAATGGGAGGTCCAAATTTGAAGATATATAGATTAAGGGGTGGGGGGTATGGAATTTTTTTTTTGGAAGGAAATAATGCGCATAACACAGGAGAAATACTATATAAAGTATAAACCACACAAGTATAAATCACTCAATAGAACCATACACTATGAATTCATTAAATATTGCATCAAAAATCGATAGTGCATAAAAATTCAGAACACAAAGCTTATACTTCACCTCTCATTCTCTTATACTTGACCTGAAACCTCTTGAAGTATGCCCTCGACTTTTGAGATTTGACAAATGCTTGACATGAACACATCATTGATTGTGGATATTCCAAACAAGTTAATAATGATCCACAACAGAACAAAATATGATCAGATGTGCCTGCAGCTGTTTTATACATACACACTCCAAGTATGAGCACGTGAATACGCAATAGTGCACACACACATATCTTAAAAAATGCATTAAAGATGTCAACGTAAACTAAAATTAAAAATTAAAATGTGAAATTTTAGTCACTCATCCACATAACTTAATATTAAATATGAACCTTCATCCAAAAAAATAAAAAAATAATAATAATAATTAAGAAGACACCTAAATATCAGTGGTCTGTTATCTCCTTAAACTAGACCTTGACACGGCAATAATGAGATTTAACACAATATCAATATTACCTTTGAAGTCCAACTAAATTGATCTAGTAAATAAAGGTAAACTAAATAGATAGAAATTTATTTCCATAACATATTTTCTGTAGCTTCCAAAGTTTTTGCCAAGTTAAAGAATTCCAAAAGACGATAGGAATACAGAATACCAGTTTTTTTTAACTCAATAGATCTAAGTCCACTTACCCAAAAAAGGCAAAAAATTAGAAAAATGATCTACAAACCCAGAATTCCAACTCCTTTCACTACACCATTTTAAAGAATATAATGCTAATTCAAACAAAATCCACGATCTTCAACCTGATTTTTACTCTTTTACTCGTTCTATGCTACATTTCTCAGCAGAAAAATATTAACAGTTTTGAGTTGAAATTAGGGGTTTGATAAATTTTAAAGTTTAAAAAAAAAAAAAAAAAAAAAACTGAAAAAAAAAAAATTGTCAAACGAAAATGGGGGGGTCCAGGACTCCCTCCGGACCCCCCCCCCCCCTCCCTCCGCCCCTGAACATCCTTGTTGGTTTAATAAGTTGGGAAGTTTTTGTACATGTTTTTTCACATTAAAGTGTACTAGATTTAAGTATTTTGAACCCCATCTTGTTAATGGTTGACTGGCAATGGGATTTTTATGTCACCACCATACTATTTTTTCATTTTCTGATAATCATTCAGTTAGTTTCTCTGCATTTTAAATGCCAACACTGCAGGAATGTTCATTATAGGAGTTTTTGAAGCCAATTTTTATAGACTTTTTCCATTTGTACTGATAGAACCTCTCCAGAACCCCATGTGAGTAAAATAGTGTAAAAAAAAAAATACCCATCCACCCCTCTATTGTGTGTGATCTGAACCCCTCCTTTGTACACAGCACAATCCATTTTTATATATTGGCTTTGACAGTTGGGGCTTTGTGCTAGGCTGCTAGCAAAGGTGTAAACAGTTTTTGAAAAATAAAGACCTCAGTAGATCGGTTCACTTGGGCTGTGGGCCTCTACAGTTGAGTCCGACTTGACCCAACCAACTGTAGGTATAGAACTTCTCACTATTTGGCATTACGGGTGATAATGGTTCGATTTGGACAATTTGTGACATTTTCAAATCAAATCACTAAGAGCGGTTTGAATTTTTTTTTTTAAAAACAAATCAAATCACTTCAATTTCTAAGTCAAACAAATCATAACCATTTTTTTTTTCCGGTCGGTTTGATTGGGTTTAGAATCATTGTTTAACATAGAAAAACCTATAACAATAAAGTAGTAAATAAGAAAATATAATATATAAATATTAGTCTAAATATTAGTCTATATTTTAAAATATAAATAGTATCATTAAAAATATTATAAATCAAAGTTTTATAATTCTAATCAATATAATGTAGGGGTGAATACGATTCGATTTGGACGGTTTGTGTTATATTTTCAATTCAAACTATTTCAAGCGATTTGAAAAAATTCCAAATCAAATCAAACCATTATTTGCCGGTTTGATTCGATTTTAATCCGCGATTTACCTATCGATACAAATTACAAACATTGCTTTGGATTTGATAAGAATTTATAGTTTAAAGGTTGTCCTATTTTTCTACTGTAAGATATATTTGTAGAATAATTTATATTTTTCTATGTATTTCATATCATTTTGTTGAAGAAAAGTAATTTATCAGATAAATATGAATTCTTGTCATGATAAACTCTGTCATTTATGGTCATGTTATGATATTATCTATTTGGCTTCTGAAACAATGTTGGTTTCGATATAATTTTACACGTACTGGAAGAACCTCCTGCACGAATTGATAAAATATGTATAATGTATCCCTTATTGCCTTGTAGGAACTTATTTTTCGCTTTGTCATTTTTTTAATATTATTAGACAATGGCAAACATATGATATAAAATGCTGCCACATTTACCCTATTTCTTTCTATATTGAGCAAACTTGGGTGCAGGGGTGAAAACAGTTGCATTGTTATATTCCTGATGATTATTAAATATAAATGAGTCATTCAACAATATGGTGACAAAACCCATATGAGATTTGTATTCTAGCTCCCTTACCTTTGGGTTTTCTAGGAAAAAGAGAATAAATAGAATCGAGCTATCATAATTGTAATCGATCTAGTTGATGAGATTAGATTAATTGTTTTTAGATCATTGAATTCTTCTACCATCACAGTAGTTTATATAAAATTCTATTATATGAGATGCAAATCCAAGTGCCCAAAAATTCTTACCTTTACTTTAAAAACGACATCATTTGTTATCTGTATTAAACCCTACTTACGGTTCATCTCATGACTTAGTGGTAAATGTTGCTTCCTACTTTGTTATTTGTATTGACACTTTATCTACATCAACAACGTGTTCAATTTTGAGACGTGAACCAGTTATGTCCATCCCTTTATCATGTGCACAAGTTTGACATATTTACAACCAAAAGGCACAAGTAATCCAAATGTTATGTCCATGATTTAATGATTTTCCAATGTGAAGAAGATATCAAAAATGCGTTGATGAAGTCAGATGAACAGAGAGGAGAATTCAAATTTTTTTGGTAGTGTTTGTTTTCCCAATTTGATTTTAGCACTCTCTCTGCACCAACATTTAATGATAAGCATGATATTTGCATTGTTTAAATTTCAGTAACAATTGAAAATTATGAAAATTATACAGGTGAGTAATTTTGGTGTATATATATACATATATCATGAAAATGTAGTAATTAATAAGTTTATATATGAGAATTTATAATTTAAAAAAAAAAAATTTAAAATTAAAAAAGTGCGGTTCGATTTGGTTTTGTGCAGTTTTTGAAAATCGAAACCTAAACCAAACTATTTTGAAACGGTTTGGTTTGGTTTGGGGGAAAAAAAAATCGCGGGTCCACGTGGACCCGAACCAACGGTTACGATTCGATTTGCAGTTCGCGATTTTTTTGTACAGCCCTAATATAATGTAACAATATGATATGGCATTTTAATCTTTTAGTGGAAACTAACTGATGCAATATCTGCAATTATGACGCATGATTCAATCTTTCCATAAAGATAAAAATATTGTACATGAATTTATTGGTTATAGTTAAATGATATAAAAGAACAAATAAGAGAAAATGAATAGAAAGATCAAATACGATAATATTTTCTATTACATTTTGTGAATCATCCAATACTTCTACCTCATCCAAAAATTGATGAATCACTATAGCTTCTTTGTTACTATGGAAGCAATTTTTAGCACAATTCACCACCTCAAACTACTTTTTCCCTCAACGAACTCTTAAATGAATCAAGAATCCGACCACTAATAGGAAATACAGACTCGGAAACAATTGTGAATATTTGAATATGTAATATATCTTTAGTAATTTGGTGGACAATCTTGTATTTATTTGCATTAAATTTTCACCAGAGTAATATATCGCAAGACTCATTGATGAAATCTTTAAAACGATCATTTAAGTAATCCACTAAATCAATATAGGAATTAACAGTAAAATCTATAAATTAATAAAATTGCAAATAATTAATTGAGTGATCTAACAAGGAAATTGAGAAGCAAATAAACCAAAATTACTGTTTGCTAAAAAATTAAGGTAGCACGAATTATAACAAAACAACACAATTGCCAATAAAATATAGCAAACAATTACCAAAAGAGAAGAAAAATGGGATAATCTGACCTAAAAATATAGCCGAAATTCGAGAGAATTATTATTAAAAAAATAAATGTATGAAAATACGAGTTTAAATTAAAATTCATATTTAGTAGTCTATTTTATTGTAATGATGAATATGGTTCAACAAGAATTGTTCAACGTTTCACGCAATTTGAAAGTTTGCATTTACAGTTGTGATTACTGATTGATATTTGGTTATAATTTAATTAATTAATTGGGATGGATAATTATTTAATTATTGGGTTTAATTGAGTTGTGCCTACTATAAATGTATATATTTTTTAACTGGGATGTGTTTAATTTTAATTGGGATGGATAAAATTTAAATTAATTTATTTTTATATTTTTTAAAACGGTTTGTCTATTTGAAACGATTTGCAAAAATTAAAATATAAACTAAATCACTTCGAAACGGTTTGGTTAGATTCAAAACCAAAATATTGGTAAATCCATGTGGACCCAAACCAACAATTTTGGAAAAGCGGATTCGGTTCGATTTTGTAGTTTGACGATTTCGTTGTTCAACCCTACTTGGCATGGATCTCCACCCTCTTCCAGTATATTTTATATGTTGATAATTAAATCCATTTTTTGAACCATTGTAGGGCTGTGACATGCATTTTTTTTTTTGGTCGAGCTCTGCATAGTTTTTCTTTTCCCTTTCCGGAAGATATAGGTTTCCATACAATGGTCCAGTCATAGGCCTCTACAGTTGAGTCTGGGTCTGGGTCTGGCCTTGCCCAACCCAGCAGTAGACACAGATCGGTCCATGAATTGACATTCGTCTGGCCCGACTCAGCTGTAGAGGCAGACTTGTCCAAGACTGAGCACAGGTGGAGGCCAGCTCAAAACTTCTAGAAAAGTTACTTTTGAAGAACTCGAGTCATTTCAGTTTTTACTTTTTGTTTAAGAGTTTCTATGTGTATTCATGTTATCGTGACTTCAAATTTCATATCTTGCTTACTTTTTCAAGAACAAAACTCTTATTAAAGTTCGATTATTCTTGTTGTACAAAATTATGTATAAATTTTTTTTACCAATTTTGTAAAAAATTTTAAATTGTGCTTGATGTACATAATTATTGGTACATAAAAATGTCCATACTCTCATATGTGTGGGTTCCACTCAATTAAAATAATTGGATGGGGTCCACATCATGTCAGAGTGTGAACACTTCTATGTACCAATAAAGATGTATAAGTAGATTAATCCAAAAATTTTAAACATGATTTTGTACTTGTAACATATTCCATTAAAGTTACACATCATTACAAACTTTTTTTATGGTCTGTATGCATTGTACCCACGTGATTGTGTGAATGGATAAACTTGTACAAGTGTTTTCCTCTTTATCTTTTCGTTACAGTACTTGTTTCATTGTACCCTTCTGTAAAATGGGATGCAAATTGACCTTTTTTTTTCATCGACAAAATGGGACGCCAAGTAATATTTTTATTTCAACGAAAAATGGAACACTTCTAGTCAAGATTTGTGCTATCATGTAATGCTTGACAATAGAAATGATCTCATACTCATGATGAATATGATAAAACATGTTCACCGACGTGACATCAAGCCTATAACTTTTGATAATCTTATCTACAATGAGTATGAGATCATGACATGTAATTACCTTATTCAATATGGGAAATGCTGTTTGTACAGCACGGTGCGGTGCACCGTGCAAAACATCTCCTAATTGGGGTGGGATCCGCGATTAAAATAATCACGGACCCCACCTCTTTATTGTGAGGGAACTGTGCACAGTGCACCGCATCGTGCTGTGCCTCCAGCACATCTCATTCAATATTGTACAACTGACTTGTCGGGAAGTGGAAATATCAAGTAATACATGTATCTTTTTTCATCTCTTGTTCAGTCACAGTCAATGTGAAAAGTCACACAGCCTGCAGATATATGCTTTTTCATATTTGAACAGAAGACTGTCCTTCGGATGCTAATTAAAGAAAACTTGCAATTGACACGTTCTTTGAGTCAAGAAAAGTGTAATATTAACACTTAACAGTTATCAGGCATCCAAACTAAAGAAAATTTTCGAATTATACCATGTACTATCTTCAATGAAACAAGTATTGTCCTTCAAGAGATGACTTAATGAAAACAAATCCGACTTCAAATTAAATTCTTGAGTAGGAGCCCATTTTGTTGTTGGATCATTGAGTGTTATTAGGGATTGGACATGCCATGATGTAAGTCGGCATATCGTACATGCTATCGTTATGCATCTGATTCACTCATTAGAGGATAGTACTCTCACAACATTGTAAATTTATCGTTTACATAGCATTTCAAGTATATTGATTGTGCAATTTTGAATAATGTATATGAGTGTCAAAGTTTTATGCTGACTTTTATCTATCCCAATCCTCATATACTCGGGCTCGGGGACGGGGTACAAAATATACAAGTGTAATCAATAAACACGAAAGAGAAGTTCAAATTGTAATTTACACACTAAAAATCTCCAAAATCCACTTGATATTTTGGTCAACCTTTGTAAACATCTGGAGATTATGAACGCAAATCAACAAATTTGCTTACCCATTCTAAAGTTGAGGGATTCTCATTGGAGAAATCAAAAAAGTCATCCAAATCAAAGCTGATTTTTGAGTCCTCAGAAGAACCAGTAACAGTGGATTTGGATGGGTTTATCTTTTCTCCACTGTTGGAGTCTTCATCTTGTCTTGAAATTCCTTCGTTTGATTTCTCAACTTTCTTGCTCAAATGGGACTTCCAGTAATTCTTGATTTCATTGTCTGTTCGACCCGGCAATCTTCCAGCAATCAAGGACCATCTGAAATCCAACATAAAAAAACTAAGTCTAGTACTCAATAAATTTGAAGTCTGGTTTTTAAAATTCTATTTTGCCACCTGTTTCCCAGGAGTTTGTGAAGTCTGAGGATCAAATCCTCTTCTTGATCAGACATACTTCCTCTCTTGATGTCTGGTCTAAGATAATTCATCCATCTAAGCCTGCAACTCTTACCACACCGATCCAGTCCTGCAAATAAATATTTACATATTAGAAACTTTAACTGTTCAAGCATTATATGTATATATACAGATGTTGATGAATATATCATTTGACCTTTGGTGGTGGCAATGGTCTTCCATTGCTTTGGGCCGTGGATTTTGACGGCTTCTGCTAGTTTCCGATCCTCTTCCACCGTCCATGCTCCCCTATTGATTTCCTTCTTTGTTGTCCTTAATTTCTCGACCTTTCTCAGAGCCATGGACAATTTTCTGGCCTCAGCACAACCAAGTATGCTTTGCACACCTGGGAATGGGATTTATATATTTGGAGAAGAGTAATTTTTATGGGTTTTTTTCTTTCAAACAAAGTGCTTACAGATGTTATACTCTACTGTAATTAGGTTGACCAAGCATATGGATAGGATGAAAATTTCCAATTGCTGACGTGGGAAGAGAACTTAAGTTATGGTTCATGGGGAAAGAACTTTACTTACGATTTTTTGAGTTTAAGACAATCATAAGTAAGAATTTATTGTCACATCAACAGTGAAATTTTTTTATCCTATCCACTAAAAACAGGAGATCAATTTCATTAGGATGACACCTCCATTTTTTATATTTTTAATTACTAGAGTGGGGTTGGCGTGGGTGGGTGGGGGTTCAGATGGGGCTCTTCGAATTATTTTCCCTTTCTTCCTGCATTGTTCAACTCAAACTTGGACATGCTTGCTTAGTGTTCTATCAATTGATATCATTTTTGCAGGGTTAATAGCAATGAGAGAATTTAGCAAAAAATAAAAATAAAAAAATGTTACCATTTGTTATACTTTTGAAGTGTAGATTACATATTAGACACTTTTTTCCCCTTGACATTTAAAGGGGACAAAGGCTAAGCAAAATTTGTATAATTTCTGAAACAAAAAGAAATCCCATTTAGAGTCAATTATTTTATCAGCATTGCTCTGGTTTATAGTAGTTGTTAAACATAGTTTTAGAGTGAAAAAATTCAATTATTTTGATGATTTTGGACTAGTGAATTATGTCAAATGGGAGTGAACTTACTTCAACACAATATTACACGAAAATATACTATTATGTAGACAACAAAATAGAGATATGTATCACATTTAAATTGTTCAAACTCTAGATAGCTTTCCGCTACAAACCTTGTTCAATTTATCTTTATTTATTTAAATATTATCTTTAGCTCGATCTCTTGTATAGAAGAGTTCATTTTTCTCTTAAGCCTACACACCAAATGTATTTAATAATTGAATGTTACCTCTTCGGCATAGTTCAGTGGTGCAAATGATAGAATTGAGGTAGTTTCAATTGAGCTGACAGCTATAGTGTAAGAATTCGATTCCTGCCTCTTACAATGTATGAAATTGAACTTTTTGTGAGCACCGGTATGACAGTTTTTGTACTCTGACCTATTGAAGCACATTCTACGATTAATCTCCTTCACAATACTCTAGGAGCGAGCCGATGTGAGATACTCAAGGTTGGAGTTCAATTTTTTTTGTTTTTAAATAATTGAATGTTGACAAACTTGAACCTGTGCCTTTACCTAATCTATCTTATAATATCAACTCAATAAAAAATAAAAAATATCTAAAAAGGATCACAAATATTTATTTAAATAGTCGTTGAGAGAGAATAAAGTAGACGAGCTAATTAAGTAGCCAATTTGAAAATAATTGTCGAAACATGATGATTGAACCCCCATGGACGATAAAGTTGAGACAGACAACGTTTTACTCACATCAAAGGCTGCAAAAGAAAGAATAATATTTTTAATAAAGCAAGTGCGCTTACACATACTAATGGACCCACTCACCCATGATTTATTTAGAGAAGGATTTATAAATATCCATATTTGATTCCGTTAAAAAAATTGATTAAAATTGAAGTGAAAATCAATAATTAATTTTAACTATAAATTACAATTTTTAAACAATATATTTCATCAATTTCATCAAAATTTTCTAAAAATCTAATTTTTATCTAAAGTAAATAGGGCATTTTCTTCTTCTCATAATTAGATTATTGATGTGGTAGATTAGAGTTGGAATTGAATGGGTGAAAAATATCGATTCAGTGAAATATAGTAATTTCATTATTTGGTATCGATTCAGTGAAATATAGTAATTTCATTATTTGGTTGTCGGGCCGATGATCTATTATTTTTGAGTCTCATTTTGAAGAGAGGGTCAAAATCTTTTAATTCCCTTTTTTAAAGAAAAAAATAGAGAGTAATCGATGAAATTCATCTGTGTGTAGGAAAACGCTCATTATAGTAAAGCTTCTCTTCATACTACAAGAATATTCCACATATTACCTTATCTATTCCATCTTAGTGTCTGCCGGTCACAATATGGATTACGTGATATGAGCCAGGATGCGGGAGTGCCCATTGCAAGCTCAAGCCGAGATCCGTTGATTATTGAGGAAGGGGCAATGACGCGATCGAGAGCAAAACGAGTCAAAGAGGCGTTGAGAATACTCGTCAAAATCACTATTGATGAAATTATGTTCGGCACGCAAAATTGAACAAGTTTCATGTTGGAGTCGAGGTCGGGAACCAAGTGGATCAACACGATACAAGCAACCGAAAAAAAAAAGGGTCCTGCCGGAAAAAGCCAAGCAACCGCTTAGGTTAAAATGGCAAGCGACCGCTCAGCCCTTACCGAAACTCAATGGAGGCGAAAGTGACCTTCCAAGCGACCGCTTGGAATATACCCAAGCGACCGCTTGGTTATAAAATTCTGCGAGTTTTTTAATTTTGGAAAGAGACCAAGTTTACTTAGAATTCTACTTTCTTTTCCTATTTTGACAATATTTGTTACCTTATGCACGTTTTTTTACTAGATTTAGGGTTCTAGTATAAATACCTAAACACTTTGTTATTTTGGGACTTTTGACATATTGAATAAAAATTGAAAGCTTTGTTTTTCCTCTGTTTTTCATTGAACAACAAATCGAACTTCCAAGATCACTTCTGTGTGTTCAAAATCGGTACTCGAGTTCTTCATATGTGTAGTCAAGGGGTTCAACGCATCATCGATATCGTTGGATTTTTTTATTCACTTTGTTGGGTTTAAGTCCAACTCGAATTTTATTGGCGTTCTTAGATTCTGCATCAATCTCGTTGTGGGTTTCGTAGTCACCGTTACTACGGAGTTCGCATCAGATTACGTATAAAAAATATTGAAGTTGTACTTTTCCTTACTATTATCATGATGCGTAGGTATATAAGTGTGCAATTCACTTAACATATGTACATTTTTACTACTAATGTGTTCTTGATTAATGGTTGGTTACTCGGTGATTAATTGGTTACTCGGTGATTAATTCATAATTTTTGAGGTCAAAATCCCTCCTTTCATTCTTTCATTTCCTTAGAGATTTTCCCATTTTAAGAAAAATATGAGTCTTCGACATCGTGAAATTGAAGTGTGTGTATGATTACAGTTAAAAAAATGCCAAACTTCCACCTCAAACACAAGATACAAACGGTTGATATGTTAGTTTTGGTATTTAAGAATAGTAATGGTATAGTTTCATTGGTATTTAACATCAATTTAGGTGGCAACACTAGTAACATTAAATTATAGGTTCAATCAAATGAATCAAATGCATATTTAATTGAACTTATCATATAGTATCATATAGATGGGTGCTCTAGCACCATTAGTGATAAGTAGCATTATTCTTGCAATAATGCATTTATTAAATAAATTTTTATCTGTGTTTTATTAATATGGACAAACAATTTTAACATCTTTACCAATAATTTAATATTTCGATCCACCATTTCTAACTTTTATCTGTCTGATATTAGTATAATCAGACTTCAATTTTTGTAGCTTAAAATCATTTTAGACGAAATATGTTCAAAGTAGGTTTTAAATTTAGTGAAAATATAACCCCTTGCAACTATGAACGGTTTATTGTATTTAATCATCTTTCTTGAAATCAAATTGTCAAGATTAAATCTTATATTATTAATAAGAATTACATTTTCATTCTAAATTGACTACTAATGAGTTTTAATTTCAAAAGGACAGTTTATGACAGCGTATAAAGTTTATATTTCTTTTGGGATACATGCTTATCATGTTGTATAAGTCATTTTGTATTTTATGTATTAATATCATAGACTCCCTGCATTTTTTTTTTTGTATATTTAGTGCATTTGATGGCTTTTGGCTTGTCAAGAATAGTAAATTTCAATTCTCCTTCACTTTAATGTGCACGTATATGTTTGAGGAAATTTGTTGTTTTTAGGTAGTTTTAGTCCATATTATGAAGATAACTCAATCAATTTATTTTTTCAAATTATCATGGTCAACGTAGGTCAAAATTGTCTTGGTAGTGGTCCTAGTATTTAACTGGTATCTACAATTGGCACACATCACATTACAGGTTCACTAGGTGACACTACAACAAAAGGAGCCTTTTAAGGCATTCACTTACGGCGTGCATTTACCGCACGCCGTAAAAATAGTGTATTTAAGGCATGCGCTATTTGTATGCCGTTAAAAGTGGGGCGTTTAAAGTATTTACGGCGTGCATTTTTTGCACGTCGTAATTTCTTAGCATTTACGGCGTGCATCTTGTGAACGCCGTGGATAATTAAAAAATTGGACTTTTTACGGCGTACATCTGTACGCCGTAAATGTTGGATTTCGTTTTCTTTTCCTTTATTTTTCTTTCTGCTCCTTTATTTTCTCGCAAACATACAACTTCCAACAAAGACGACTACAGGCTTCGACGAAACCTAAGGTGGAGTGGCGATTCTGGAGGGTGGAGACGACCGTCGACCTTGGCTTCCAATTCCTCCGGCGACCTTGTATCTTTGTCCCTGTCATTCTCTGGATTCCCGCTTCCGCGCACTTCCGGTTCTACCTCTAGTGGCGGCGCCCGCTTCCGCCTTCCTGTATGTCTCTCTCTCTCTCTCTCTCTCTCTCTCTCTCTCTCTCCGCGCTATGATATATATATTATATACATTTAGGGCTTATAATGATTGATTTTGGATGATTGATTTTCATCCAAATTTAGGACTTGGGTTTACAAATTTAGACCAAGCTTCGTTTAAAGATAAGAGAATATACGACTTAGATGTATTTTAAAACCAAAATATTTCATGAATTGCTCTCGTTTATTTTTCCCACGAAAGCTTTTTATTACTGACAATTTTTTATTGCCATTTCTACTCATTTTCGCATGTGCTTTTTGAATTTTGAATCTTAGAATGAAGCCATACCTTTTCATCAATTGCAGTCCTATCTAAAATAAGATGCTTCTCTTATTGTTAAAATTCTCATGATTCCACACAAATTGCTAGATTTCAGATTTCTATTTTTGCCACCAAGCTTGTTGTGAGAAATATTGCATTTCTTGGATCTGGACTTCTATTGATAAATTACATTGGTTCTATACTGGTAGCTATTTACATGCCTCAGGTCATGTGCACTCTCTCGAGATTTAACTTAATCTACTTTCCATTGATATACCCATATCTACTTGCCGTTGATTTGTATATCATACTTGAACTTGAGAAGCTTGCACGGGAAGTTCATGTGGAACAGAACACTTGCAGTTTGAAATGCATATGATGGATTATAAATGTGCTATTCACAGGACAAACAATAGAAACAACATATGAATTTGGCTGAAACTTTGACTCATGAAGACCCAATCCTTTTAGATACTGATGTACTGAAAGAACAGAGTCATAAGACTTCATCAGCAACCCAAGATCCTAATGTGATCAAAGGAATTGAAACTGAACCTCCCTCCATCCACCTCTTCGATCCTGGATTCTCTTCACTATTTACTGTAAGAATTTACGCTTTTGGATTATGCTGATGTGCTTTGTGTTAATGGAAACAGGTTATACTGTTAGGCCACAGTAATACTTATGTGAGAGACAAGCAAATGCAAGTGACTATTGCCTACAACCATTTTGGAGAAGGTCTCATTCAGAGAATGCCAAGGTAATTAGTGAACTTTCATGTTTAATGGCATTGTTCTAGAATTATCTCTCACTCGTTATACCTGGTTATATTTGGTCATTTTTTTACAGTTCCATTTAGGCACGGAGAGCGCATAGGTTTCAGCTATCTTGTATCACAGAAATATACTGGAGATAGTGCAGCAATAGAAGTTCTTCGCAATTCTGAAAATCTGAAATTCAATGTCGAACTTGGTTCTCATCGGAGGCTCATTCCAGCTCACAACAAGGGTAGACCTCCCTCATATTATATCGTTGCTGGATTTGTTTTTACGACTGTTTCTGTTCCATATCTCCGTTCTGAGGTGAGCAGTTTGCTTCAGATGTTAATGCATTCTGGTATTCTTGGTAATTGCTGTAACTAGTATGAGTTTCACTTTTTTAGCTTCATACTAAAGTTTGTAGCAATTAAAGATGCTTTATTGGTGGCTGTATCGGTGGTGTGTAGAATATGTAACCTTTTCTGTTGCATTTAGCTGTTTCATTAATGAACTGAACAGCTGGAAACCTCTTATATACTGTATCACAAACAAAATTCCATTTAGACAGCATCTGTACCCGATCTTAATTCTTCAAAAAGTATTTATGTAACCAGGTTTATGTAAGAAAGGTATATCTACGTAAGTAGAAATTGACCTTTCAAGTTGTTAATGCTCTGCTCCCTCCAGATCTCTCATGTCTAGGTTAGTGGAAACTGGAAAGGGTTCAGTAACACAATTCATCGCATACCACAAAATTTGATATGCTGTGGGTCAACTTCTTTGAATTACATTGATGATTAATTTCAGTAACTTCAAATGATGATGTGAGATGCTATTTAGTGACTATTTTTGCTAATTGAAATTACTGATTAAGAAAAAAAGCGGCGATGAATGTTTGTGTAGAAACTGAAGTTTTTATTTCTATGATTTACCTTTTCATTTCAACTCTTTT
Organism: Osmanthus fragrans; assembly: GCA_019395295.1. Lineage (NCBI taxonomy): Eukaryota > Viridiplantae > Streptophyta > Magnoliopsida > Lamiales > Oleaceae > Osmanthus > Osmanthus fragrans. The sequence goes on along the minus strand of CM033341.1, from coordinate 24,743,809 downwards.
TCCTCATGTGTATTAGTGTTAGGGAAGCCATAAGAGGACTGAAAATTAAAAACGAAGAAAATATAAGATTGCTAAATTTAGCCTTCGGATACTAGTATACAATATTTTGTAATTATTGTAGGAATGTTGGTAATCAAATAAATGAACAATTTTAAAAAAAATTTGGTTGATATTTACGGCGTGCTAAAAAAAGACTTATGTGCATGCCGTAAAAGGTAAAACTGACTTGTTAATGTACGCCGTAAAAGGTAAATTTTGACTTTTTACGGCGTGCATGTGTACGCCGTAAAAAGTGAATATTTTTTACGGCACGCCGTAAAATGGTTTTTACTGGGTATCATGCACGCCGTAAAAAGTGGTTTTTGTTGTAGTGAGATTTGAGACGGATAGTGTCAATTGGTATCAGTCTAACTTACCTTTTTTTTTTTGGAAAATGTTAGTTAACTACAACACGTCACAAAACAAAGTTCTCTCAATTATAGTGCCTTCAATATTTATGAGCTTTGGACATGTAGATAATATAATATAAGTTATCTTACTCTCACGGTCAATTATGTAAGTTCTTGATTCTCTTATGATCTCTATAAGTTACACATGCAGATCCAAAGCGTATTGGTCCATAAGTGAAATTTTTGGCTAGATATTGAGTCAAAAGATGTGATATTTCACATTTTTCCAAGCAAGTAAGAAAATATTAGTGGAATTAATATTTTGTGCTAGGTGAATCAGTTTTAGTACATGGAGTTGTATTTAGCTTTTGATTCAAGTGGAAGCAATTTATTTTCAATAACTAGGTTCATAAGACCCTTTCTATATAGGAGTACAAAGAAGAAAAATCAATAAAAATAATGTAAATATAGATAGAGTATAGAGAATTCAACCAAATCCAGGATGTTGTGGATGATCTATCCGAACATCAATTTTTTTTGAGAATATTTAGGTTTTTGAAATCTGAGCAGAAAATTAATGAGTTCATTATTGTGAGATTCACTTTTATGCACCAATGTTAGTCATACTAGTGCATTCAAATTTAGAGTTACACCAAATTGACCTAGAGACTGTATTTTTTTTTTTCTTTATTGAGAATTTATTGAAGAGATCTATATGAATCAACTTGTAGGTTTCATAGTTAAATATAATTGGAATTGTGGTAACTTTATAGTTATAATTGTGGCATGACGTATTCATCTTGATAGTTGTACTTGAGTTTTGATAGGGTTTAAATCTAATGCAAATCTTATTATGTGGATGATGATAATGTATTTATGTGAAGGTCTAGATGTATTGATGATATTACATTGGCTAAGAATGAGAAGAGTATGTTGAAACCATTTAAAGATGGCTGTCCTCGATATTTGAGATGAAGGACAAGAAATTAGCATATTATATACTTTGTGTTAAAATATTATTCTAATATTCTTGATATGCCACGAGAATTATATATTTATAAAGATTTGGAAATGTTTATAGTTGGAGAATTGTTACCCTATTGATACTTCTATTAATTTCAGAACACGACAATTGATCTTCATATATATATATATATCTAAGGACTTCAATAACAAACAAAGAAATATCCAAGTACCATTCTAGTATGGCTAGGAGATAAAGAATGATATGATGTATAATTGCCCTAATATTGTCATGCCATAAATATAATTGCCCTAATATTTGTCATGCCATAAATATAGTTAGTACGTATCAATATTATCCTTAAAAATGATATCATGGTACTTGAAGGGTGCTATCATATTTCATTTGTTGTCAATGAATAATTTGTGAATAAAAAAGATATATAGATGTTGACTAAGAGACTGATGAGTACTCCACACTCGTGATATTTATGTCACTTAATTTATTATTTTGTTATTCTAGAGAGTATTTTAAAACGTTTTAATGTGTATTTTTGATGTTTTGGTACTAGTCAATGAAATTCAAGGACAGAGACAAAATTTGGCAAAATTGGAGAAGATGGCTAAATTGTAAGATATCTAAAGTTTGGGGACTAAAGTGAAAATATTCAAATATTGTGTTGAACCTCACGATATAGATTTGAGAGTGTTAAAATTCAATTGGATAAAGAAAGATGTTAAAGGGATGAAATATTATCAATGTATGATCACACATCAATTTCCAACCGAAAAAGTTATGCTTCGAATTTTTAGTCTTATATTGAGATCCATTTTTTATAAATCAAATGATCGAATTGGAGAATGATATTTGAAGAAAGGTGGTATCCCTTTCAGTTACATTTCCAATGCATCTTGAATCGCCTTAATCAGATATCGGGAGAAAGAGTTATGATAAAAACACTAAAGTAAGCGTAGTTCCACCCGAAGCAGGCGCCACAGCGCCAGTGTCGCTATAAAAATACAGAATTCGTCGCAGCGCCGCTATAGTTGCGCCGAGGTGCCACCTATCCAGGAAAGTTTTTTTTTTTATTTTTTTATTTTGTTGGCTCGGTTCAACCCTAATTCGTCCAAAACTTCAAAAATACTATAAATACAACATCAAATACCTATTTTTTAGAGTGAATTTGGAGAACAATTCAACGGAGCAAGTTACGCAAATCAAAGGAGTAAAACATAAAATATAAAAAAAAAAAAAAAAAAAAATCAAGGAAGACAAAGAAGAAGAGAAGAAGATTGAAGATCTACAATCCTAGTTTTTTTATTCTCTTCCCTATATTTTCTTATATGAATTTTTGCATTTCCATGAATTATATCATGAACTAAATTCATTGTCTAGGGCTTGATGTAGTCGAATTTGAGATTATGACTTGATTTTGTTATACTTATTTCTATTGGATTTTTTTCACTTATGTTTAGTTCTGTCATGAAATTAATGCTTTCAATTAATTGGCCACTAATTGAATGAGTAGATCTAGTCACTTTTAAAACTCGAGAGAAGGAAATTTAGGCGTGATCATAGGATTGATATAATGTAGATTTTATGAGTTTCGAGAGAAAGTATATGATCTATGAAACTTACTCCATAAAAGATTCGTGAACTTGATAAAATCTTTGATTTTAATTCGGAATAGAGATATTGAAATTGAAATCTAGGATTAATTTCTAGCCAGCACTCAAGAGAGGGGAGAGAAATACATTAGGATTCTTGCTTTTAAATTTGAAAAAAGTGACTAGAATAACTGGACATAATTGAATTATAATTGATAGTTAGATGAAATCGTTCCCTAGGCCTTTCATACATTGATTGATTCGTATAAATTGCATTCCTTGAATTCGTCAATAAAATATCTTTTAGACTAGATAATACTATTAAATTGTAAACATTCATTCATCTAAATAAAACGAAAATTACATAATTATAGAACTTAGTAGAAATTGAATTACAATCCCTGTGAATTCAACACTCTAACTCTATTACTATATTACAAAACTTGACACCGTACACTTGGGGTATAAATCATGTTATAGAAAACGCGTGACAGAGGCCAAGTTGAGCACAAATAGTTATTAGACTTATGCATTCTTGCTATAGGATGACATATTTTGGAGTAGCAAGAAAAAGAGTTTGCAATTCATATCTTGGCAGCAAAAGAAATTATTTGGTATAAATATATTAAACATCTAATAATACTAGTTTAGAATATGAGATTCATGATAGTTATAGAACGATATGTTGAGGATCTCAAGTATATTATGGAACCAAACATTCGGTGTTATTTCTATGAGAGACAATAGCAAAGAAAATATGTGGTTTCAATATATCTACGCACATGATGATAGGTAATCATTATACTCTAAACACATTTAAAGATATACTTGTCGATTATGTCAAATTTCTAGAATTGTGTGAAATATGATACTTTGAACATTAAGAGTTTCTCCATACTAGATAAATAATTTATATATACATATAAAGTATGTCGAACAAGTTGATATTGACTCACTCACACGCGAGCAGTTGCCTCATATAAGAAAATGTGACATACACTTTAAGAAAGAGATAAAACACCACAACACATGTTTTATATCGTGAGTGCTTTTATGGCCAATATGGATTAAATGAGTAAATTGATCATTGTTTCCTCATTGTGTGAAACCCTAAAAATTTTTATAATCTCGCATATACCCTGATAATTTGTAACTATTTCTCTAGATTTTATTTCAGCATTGCTTTACTTTAACATGTTATCAATAACTTTAATTTACTTGATTTGATGGGATATACCTAGAAAGACAACTAATTTAAAGTTGAAGGTTTTCAGTGGGAGAGGAAAATTATTTTGACCAACATTTTTATTTGTATTCAATAGCTAGACAATTTATTAACCATTTAGAATTTTATATAATTGTGAATATAAAAATACTCGAATCAATATTAAGACCCCATTTGGTAGAGATTAAAATACAATTAAAATTGAAAATATGACTATTATTGGGTCCCACTCGTCTAATAAAAGTCAACAATAATGGCTAATTTTTCGATTTTAATCTCTACCGAACACACTCTAAAAAATAAGTTTGGGGTATAGCAACATGTGCTGTTTCTTTATTAGAGTTACCATATATCGTAATTGGTTTATAATATCATGAGCTCTAAAATACTCAATGGTCTCACAATCTATTTACCATATGAATCTTTCTGAGATAGATCTGAGATGTATTACTAGATGTCGGGTATGGTACGAGTCAAGTCTATCATGTGCAAGTTGAAAAATGAATCGTGGATACTTGATGTAGATTGACTCGACCCTCAAGAATGGATTGGAGGGAATGGTTTGAAGTTGGCATTCAAATCTGTAACTACTCTCAACTTCCCTTAACTCCCTATAGTCCCCTTAACAGGTCTTGCACAAAAAGAGGGTGAGATGAAATGGGTAAAAATAGTGGAATTTTGTATGTAAAAATATACCAAAATTGGAAAGGACCTACAACCACAGTTTTGGCTATAAAACTCACAAAACTTGGTACTTAGATTGTGGGTAATGGACTCCTTCCATTGTGATTGAGTTCTGGACCATTGGTGTGATCAAAATGCAGATATAAAGTGTGCCAATTTGTTGATTTTCAGTACATCATAATTGTTGGGCTGTCACAATTTATATTATGGAAAAATTTATAAGTAAGATGTTAAGTATGACCCATTTCAATAATAAGAAAACAAGTTTCATTTCTCAAATATTTGATTTTTATTTAAATTATTTATAATTTAATTAATTAAATATATAAATGTCACATATAATTAGTCAAATTAATTAGTCGCAAATTATTTCGAAGTCACAAATCAAATATTTTATAGGTTACATTTTATTTTCAAGGTCACAAATTAGAATTTTAATATATCACAAATTATTTTACAGTCACAATTCAAAAATTTCATAAATCACAATTTATTCATTGGTCATAAATCACAAATATTATAAGTCACAACTTATTATATTGTCACAAATTATCAGATTATTGGTCACAAATTAAAAATTTATTAGGTCACATATTATTTCTTAGTCATAAATTATCAAAATCATTGGTCACATATTTTTTATTGGTAACAGATTAACTAATTTAGTGGTCACGGTTAACCAAATAATTTGTGACCACCACCTGACAACCGTCTCTACCATACCACACCACCATGACCAACCAAATTTTTTTAAACCTACCATCACCGCCACTGCGACCATCACCAACACCGTTACCACCACCAATCCACAACAGCCACCACCATCAGCTCACAATTTGAAAATTGACCTCCAACACCGTCCTAAACAAAAAATCAACAAAAGCCTAATTCGTACTCCCTTTGTCCCAACAGCAGCACTTCGACTTTACTAGCACCGTCACCACCACCATCTCACCACAGCCTCCACCACCACCACCACCACCACTGTCATCATCATCGCCAAAACCATCACCACCATTTCCCTACAGTAACACCACCACTTCAAACAAATCAACCCATTTTCTCACGTCACAAGTTATTTATTCATCACTAAGTCACAACACTCAAATAATTTATCGTATGCACTTTCGTCCCACTCCATCACCGTCGCCACCCACCACCACCACCACCACCACCAACAACAAAATCGCCCAAAACCGCAACAGCACCAAAAAACCACCAACACCCATCCAACAACCAAAAAAATTCATCTTCACCACCGCGATTTGTGCCTGCTACAACTGTAATTGGCTCCACTGTCATCGCCACTACCACCGGACCACCGCTACCACCATCACCAAAACCTCAAACACCACAAAAACATGAAAACCATCAACACCCATCCAACAACAACGCCACGGCCACCGGACCACCGCTACCACCATCACCAAAACCTCAAACACCACAAAAACATGGAAACCATCAACACCCATCCAACAACAAAAAAAATCATCTTTATCATCGCGATTTGTGTTAGCTAGAACTGTGATTTGCTCCACTGTCATCTCCACAACCACACGAAAACATGGAAACCACTAGCACCCATCCAATAACCAAAAAAATCATCATCACCACCGTGATCTGCACCATTTTAGTCGCGATCTACACCGCTAAAGATGCTATTTGTAGCTTTGCTTCTCTGTGCAGTAGTCATCACTATGCAGCACCGCTTTGTAGTGGCTCTCAGCGAAAAGAGCCGCTATACAACCGAGCATTCAATGTCGATAGGGTAGCTTTACCAGCAGCGCTCACATCGAAGATGATAAAGAGAGGTCTTCAACGACGACGTTGCGGCGGTCCATTTGTGAGGAAGATGAGAGAGAGAGAGAGAGAGAGAGATGAATTTTAGGTTTTGGGAAGAAATTGGGGTTGAGTGGGTGGGAATGGATTAGTTTAATTTTATAATATTATTATTTAATGTTAAAGTATTTTATAATATTATTATTAATATATGATTTTTGTATAAATAAACATTGCATCATATTTTTGAAATTGAATCTTTAAAAGTAGACTATTTCACTTTATATTAAACTTGGCCCAATGACTTCAAAATTTGATTACTGGCCCGACTACCTCTCCACTGTGCATTCTTACAATTTTGGTTATACGACTTTGGTTCAAATAAGTAAAATGCTGAGATGGTGACACATGAGCTACTGGTAGCCGTTGATGCTAGGTTATTTGGTTTATTTCATTTAAATAGAAAAATATCTCATTTGAGATATCATTCTAGGGGTTTCTCTCTAAAATTGTTCATCTTCTTCTTCATCTGTAATCTATGTGTTATGATGATTTCTTGGTGAGATATTGTAAATAGAATGTGTGAGGTTTAATCACTGTTCTTGGTGAGCATTAAACTCCAATTGAATAGAGATTATGTTTTATGTAACTTTTGCTAATTAAAATTTCATTTTTCTTTCATGAGGGTACATTTTGGAATAGGAATTTGGTTATCACAATGCTGCTGCATGTTTACATGTTTAGGATTGGTCTAGTTTATCTTTGGCGTAGATTAAACTATTATTTTTAACTTCCCAACATAAAAAATCTGCAAAGGAATGCTCATCAAGTTGTTACCACCTCCTAGAATAACTAGGATTAATTGCATTATTTTATTTAGGGGGTGAAGAACGCTCATATTGAACTGGGGATATCCATAACCTAAATCAGTAATTTACATATGCACACTATGTAAAACGTAGTGTAACATATCAAACTAGCGTATCTATTCTTTTTGCGAAAAGTGAAAGCGTATTATATAACAATGCAACATCATTTAAGTGTGTTACATTTTATAGGCACGCGAATGAGTGTTACACGGTTTTATTACATTATAAGTATCCCGCAACTGTGAATAAATTATATATTATTTGGCTTCGCTAAGCCTTTACAAATGTGAGTAACATTATAAGTATCATACAACTAAGCGTTTCATTTCTTAGGCACGTAAATCAGCGTTTCACACATTACCTCATTTGACACAACTAGTCATTCAGATGGTGATCCAGGTTTCAAGCCACTATCTTTAAGATTGCTACTGAAATTCCGCATGGTGAATACATGTGAGTTCCAATTTAGTACTCATTAGGTATCAATCTAAGAATATAGAGGGTGCTAAATTCGTTGAGTTGTGTTACATTTTTTCAACTGACGTAGTTAACATTTTTCAATTTCTTATGTGTTGAATGCAATGACAATGATACACTCATATGTAAAATAACGTTTTTAATGTTTTTCTGCAGTCACGACTGTAGTGTGTTCATGATAAAATACGCAGAGTTCATCATTAACGACAAGATACATCACATGGTAGAAAGTTTTGTTCTCGACATTGCTAGGAGAGACCTCTCACATCTACTAAACAAGTATGAAAATCAAAAGATATATAGGAAATACCAAACTGATGCCTATCTCGTCCAAAGCAGTGCGAGGTAAGCTACGAAGGACGGGAATGCAGAAAATTCATAGCTTCATATTCTGTAAAACAATTGTCCACTTTTTTAATGATGCATACATATGTTTGTACGATCTTTGTGCTCTCCATATATAACTGTTTTCAAACTCATTTATTTCACATCAGGTTGGCCATTTTGATTAGTTTGGAGAAATTTGAATTTCAAGCAACTTATTAAGTTGATGCTTGTTCACATATTTTGTTCCCCATTTTTAGTGGTCATTGCAATGGTAATATTTTCGGGATATGATTTCGAATGTTATATTACATTATGACATTTGTTACATTTTAAGATAGCAAGTTTTTACATATCCATTCATTCTTTATATTTCATGTTCATACATTTAGAGTATTTCCAAGAGACTCTCTATTTTCAAATAAAATATTCTATTATTTAGAGAGTATCTATAATTTTAGAATGTAAAAATTTTGAAGTATTCCAACAAACTTTTTATATTTAACACTTAAATATTTATTATTTTTCTCTATATTTTATTTTAACTAGTTTTTCTCTAAATTATTAAATTATTTTCTTACATTGAAAATTGAAATGATTTGAATTCATTTAATTATAGAAAATGAATTTGGCTCTTCAAATTTGTATAATCAAACCCATTCTCTAAACTAAAATGTTAATTTAAAGAGTTTTTTGGAGCATGATTTTAATGTCGATTCTTTAAAATAAAGAGCGTCTCATGTTTAAAAAGTCTCTTGAAGATGCTATTATTTCATCATTCATTTAGTCATTATATTCATCTCCAAACAAAGTTTTATTTTCATTTTGCTTCGAAAACAATCATAATAGTTTGATGTTTCACAGATTTGTTATATTTAATCTGTATATTATTTTATACCTTCATTTATATAGTCATTACATTCCAACTACATATCTAGTTATACATCCCCAAATAGAGTTTTATTTTCACCTTGTTTCAAAATCATACCAATTTTGGTGTTTTTTTCTAAATCAACCTATGAATCCACCTCATAAACGAGTACTGTTAAAAAATAAGATCCAATTGTATAAGCTCAAAGCCAAAACATTTACTTGATATAGTTTGCACATCTATCATGAGAAACATTTTGTATAACACAATGTGCCTACCGATCATCAAATATTAGTTACCCATGTCTAAATGAGCAACGTAATCGAACTTTCGACCAGACCTCCTAATATAAATCTTTTATTCTCTCGATATCACGTCAACAAGATATGCATATTTGCACCCAATTGGTGCAAGAAGTCCAAATCTATTTGAACCACAACCAAAGAAAACATTGACATTTTCCATATTTGCATTTAACGCACACATACAACGTCACATATTTATGCTGAAGATATATAGAGATCTAACATACAAAATTGGGAGATTTTGAAACCCTTATCTGGGCAGGTCCAGAAATGGTATTCATAGTATAGCAAATTGATTTTATCATCATCGAATCATAAACTTGTTTGTGAAACTGTAAAATCACAGGGACATCCACATTTCAACCAAATTGAAAAAATATGAATAGACAATCGTAGTATCAGAAACCAAAATAATAATAATAATAATATGCCATATGCCAAAACTAATTACTATTACCAAAACACTAACTGATTTTACATAATTTTAGCATTATATTCAAGCTCATAGTACAAAAGTTAACAAAAAAATTTCTAAATAAAGCAATAAGATTTTACAGTTTAAAAGTTCCATTATCAGCCATAATTTGTCTTGCTTCATATTATTTAACAATATCATCGACAATCTAATGTAAATCATGTTTTTTTTACTCTTGAAAAGTAAAATCTTATATAATTTATTTATTTCTAATAATAATATGTTATTGCTCATGAAGAGCATGACATTACGATTTCAATATTTCAGAAGAATATTGACATATTGCTCTTGAAGAAACAATAATAAAATACAACGTGCACTTGAAGTAGTATATGTTTCAAAGAATATGTCATATTAACATTGATTAGTGTCTACTCGACTGATTGTTTTATGACAATATAATATTTAAATATATTCTTCGAAATTAAATCATTGAATTATATCTTATACTGAACCAGAAGTTCAATTTTATTTTATTGTTCGATATGATGAGTTAGTTGGATCATCACTGAATCAATAGTGATGCGAAATTAAAAATATAAATAAATATTCAACGAAGAATGAGAAAATTCTCCAATCTAATAGATTCCTATATATTAATTGTTCTCTTTATCAACAATATATCATTAACATCACTAGCTAAAATATAGATTAAATTCTCTATATTTCTGAAAGTTAATTAGGGTGGTCTGTCACTCACCACGTTGATCATCTAAATATTGTTTGTATCTAACAAATTATACAATCAAGACGATATGTTTTTGTTAATATTAGTGATTCTAATCACGACCTTTTGAGAAGTGTTAATTGAGACGTCGATAAATGATTTAACGTTATTGCTTGTTAAAATCATTCAATTAATTTAATTGTGAACAAAATGTTTCTTATTTCTATTTAGAAAAAAAGTTGTTATACATCATGTTAATATCATAGTTCTCCCTATTATAATTGGATTATGATCAGAGACTAATTTTTTCATCTACTTATTTTAATAGTGCAATATATGTAAAATTGATCCACCACAATGTACTGATATGGAAAGTAAAGAGTGCTGAGAATAAATAAGTAGTTTGAACCCTTATGCAATATCTCAAGCTCTAATTGATGATATTTTATAAAGCGGTATATTAATTGTCAATTTGACTAGACAATTCTCTTGGCATTAAGGGAGAAATTAAGAAGTTGAAAGTAATGTACAAATGTATCATTGTATAAATTCTCGCAAAAGATAATTCGAACAATAAGTACAAAAGATAATTTATTTAGATGATTTAGTGACCAAAAAGATCAATAATATCTCATGCACCAGTTTTAAATGCTCTGACACAAATTGATGTCCTAAGAGGACAATTTGATATCATTATATTTGATATATCTATAGATCACCTGAAGCAGGATGGTATTCGATTTTTATACAAAAATATGGAAACGAAAATGGATCAATTAGCAAAGATGGTCCCATTAAGGGGGGCATATGTTCTTAATAAGTGTTTAGGAGTTTCAGGTATTTGATATATTGAAATTTGAGATATCTCAATAAGTTATATTATTATAGTGTGAGAAATAGAATCGGAAAAGAAAAAATTGTTGACAACAATTTTAAACACGATATACTACATCGTATTATGAATAGGCAGAAATCGAAATGAGTTCGTGATACGATCCCGGTTGGGGGAATCTCATGGAACTCGAGGAATTGATTGAAAACGTCGGGAAAGCCCAAATTCAGGTTATAGACAATAGGATCTCTACCTGAGCCTCACGAACCAAGAACCTAAGGTATATTAAATCTTATACCCGTTGATATGCGGAAACAAGAACCTCGATTTGCGAACATCACAAAGGGTGTCTAATCATTTGATAAGTTCTAGGTTTTGGATTTGAACCCAACGAAGTGAACCAAAAAATTCAACAATAACGAAGATGCGTTGAACCCCTTAATTACATAATAAAGAACCTACGATCCAATATTTGAACGCCATAAATATAATTAAATATATGTTAAGTTCGATTTGTGTTCTTTCAAGAACATTGGAGAGAAAAATATCAATTTAATTCATATCAAAAGTTATTGCATTTTACAATGAAAATAAACATATTTACACTAAAGCAATAAATCCTAAGAAATAGGGAAAATACGAAATCAAAAAGTCCTAAAATAATAAACTTGCCAAAAATAAGAATTCTAGTAAAAAATGAATAAAATCGCGCAAAAAATAGGTCGTACTGGACGACCCTTCCGGACGTCCAGTAAGTACGTCTGGATACACAGAGATTTCTATCGGACGTGTCCGGTAGACCATTGCTTGTCCGGTTGGGCAGAAAATTCTTCAACTAGCTTTATCATGTTGATCCAACTATTTTCGGCTTTCAACCCCAGCATGAAACTTGTTCATTGACATGTTGTCTTCAACCCCATATGCTCCATTTCCCGATCATGCATTTGTATGGCTTTGTGCGAGGTCATTAACATATTACCGGCCCTAAACACCTTCGAACGAGCTATCAACTTCTTCTTAGTGAACATTGCACTTTTGATCGTCCGGGGCCTATCCTGGATCATATCATCCCCTCTCTCTTGAAAAAAATTCATCCTCGAATTCATACCTTGTGATCGCCTAGGGAATAACCAACATGTTGCTAGTTTTATCACTGTACCACCTGAGTCAAATGGAAATCTTTCCCTTTCCTGACAGATGATCAATACATGGTAACCATCAACTTTGCAGATATGTATGCATTGTAACAGGAACTCAATCTACCACATTTGTTGCTGTAACAATGACACTTCAAACGGATACATGTTGCTCTTCAGATCATCTTTGTTTCTCAAACCCTCGCTTATAAATTCCTTCCAAAGTCCTTGAAACTCATTCGTCTCCTCAAGAATCACAAAGTCAACCTCCTATATTTAAGTGATATCCAAGTAGAGGTAGGGCTTGTTAATTTCACCCATACGTTAATGCTCAATGCCTAGATTAGGTGGTATTCCAATAGGCTCGTTTTCATGGATGCTAATATATTCAAAAACTTGCAAAACAGAATTAGCAAAACTAGGGAGGGGGTTATTAGTTCTCACTAATGCCCTCTCAACTTCACTTTTATTTTCCTGCAAGTTCTCTTCTGACTTTTCTTTTCTCTTTGAAGACTCACTTTCTTTTACCCCTTGTGGCTCCATTTCATTTTTTGTCACCTCTCTACTCTCATTTTCTTTTTCTATCTCTTTTTCACTATCATTTTTACTCTCTATTTCTCTTCTTTTTGTATACTCTATTTCATTACTTCTCACTTTGAGTTGATCAGCAAGTGACTGTTCTAGTATCAAGCCAGTTAGAGTGATTTTTTTCCCGTCCTGAAGAAACCTATACCTGTTCATCCCCACATCATAAATAGTCTTCTTCTCATACCTCCAAGATCTCCCAAACAAGATATAAAAAGATTTCAACGGTACCACATCACACCAAACTTTATCACTATATCTCCCAAGGGTGAAGTTTATTAGAACCTGCTTAGTCACATTTACCTTCCTACACTCATTGAACAAAGTCATCCTATAAGGCCTAGGTGGTTGTTATAAAGGTAATCCCAATTTTTCAACCATAGTGATGCTAGCCAAGTTTGACATGTGCTCATTGTCAATAGCTAAAGTAGATACCGCACTACCCACAAAATACCGAGTTTGAAAAATAAATCCTCAATCATAATTCATCCTTAACGTAGGCGTAATCAAGAAGACTCAAGAAAAGAATTGGAGAATTGGATGAGAGAGAAGATTTTGAATTTAGAAAAGAAAGTAGGATATTTGGACAATTTTCAAGAATAAAAAAAAAATCATGTGAACAGTACCCCCGTGAACAATGATTTTTTTTTTTCAAGACTCGAAAATTCAACTATGAGAACAACGAAACAAACAGAAGTTGATTTGGATGCTAGATTAGCCCAAAAATAACTTTTGAAATTTTTTTTAGATTAAAGACTCAAATATTTTACTGTACACAAGAACAATAACAACATACTCAAACAAAATAAAAAGATAGAACCTGAATTTGGAGCCCAAGTTCTAATATCACTTGATGCGATCCTGGTTGAGGGAATATCATGGAACTCGTGGAATTGATTGAAAACACTGGGAAAGCCCAAATTCAGGTTGTAGACGATAGGATCTCGACTTGAGTCTCATGAACCTAGAACCTAAGGTATATTAAATCTTAGATCCGTTGATATGCGGAAACAAGAACCTTGATTTGCGAACGCCACAAAGGGTGTCTAATCATTTGATAAGTTCTAGGTTTTGGATTTGAACCCAACGAAGTGAACCAAAAAATCCAACGATAACGAAGATGCGTTGAATCCCTTGATTACACAATAAAAAAATCCACGATCCGTTATTTGAACGCCACAAATATAATTAAATATTTGATAAGTTCAATTTGTGTTCTTTCAAGAACATTGGAGAGAAAAATATCAATTTAATTCATATCAAAAGTTGTTGTGTTTTACAATGAAAATAAACCTATTTATACTAAAATAATAAATCCTAAGAAATATGGAAAATACAAAATCAAAAAGTCCTAAAATAACAAACTTGCAAAAAATAAGAATTCTAGTAAAAAAGGAATAAAATCGCGCAAAAATAGGTCGTACTGGACGACCCTTCCGGATGTCCGGTAAGTATGTCTGGATGCACAGAGATTTCTACCGGACGTCCGGTAGGCCATTGCTCATCCGGTTGGGCAGAAAATTCTTTGGCTAGCTTTATCATGTTGATCCAACTATTTTCGACCTTCGACCCCAACATGAAACTTGCTCATTGACATGTTGTCTTTAACCCCATGTGCCCCCTTTCTTGAGCATGCATTTGTATGATTTTGTGCGACGTCGTTAACCACATTACCGACCCTAAACACTTTCGAACGAACTCTCAACTTCTTCTCACTGAACATTACACTTTTGATGGTTCGGGGCCTATCTTGAATCATATCAATTAATCTAAATATATTGATCGAAGTAATGATTGACCAGATAAAAGGGCCATGATTTTAAATTAAATTTACTAAAAAAACCTAAAGTTTTTGTACTTGAATATGAAAATATAAAGGTATATACTTATGTAAAATGGAAACGAATTAGGTAAAGTCATAATATGAAATGTATGGCTCTTTACGTAATGAATTTTCCAAAAACTTGTGTAAATAGATAAATTATCATGTGGTAGATGTAATAACAAATCTCTACATTGTTAGCATGACGTGGATGAATTTTGATAGGATTTTTTCACTTGCATAGAAAATATGGCTATAGAAGTTTTACACACACCACATGGGTAGGTCGGGCATGATAATAAAAAATTGTCCAAAATCCCAGCCCCCCTGCTGTGAGGTATCTTTGGGGGTTCTGTGAACCCCCTTTTCTGTACCCCGAGCAGCTTTCAATTTGATATGTATATAATAAATGTGATTATAATTAACTAATATAAATTTAATAATATTCTTGAAAGTTTTAATATGTCTGAAACATAATTCAAGTGATATTATCATAAGGGAGAGTAAATACGCCTTGCACTCTTTTTTCATTGACCAAGGTTTTGTCCTGTTTGGTTTCCTACCAAGGTTTTCAATGAGACAACTTTTGTGGCGTACTCAAAAAAATAAATGTACTACTTTTCCTTCACTAAGATTTTTTCTTACAGAATTTTTCCAAATAAGGTTTTACCGAGACATATTCTTTGTGTAATGAATGTTCATAACATACAAAACATTTTATTGCGAAATTTTAATGAGGTAACATTTTATTACTCTAAATTATTTTTTCTCTTTTTTCATTTATTGACATTTTTGACCCATCAAATTTTTACAAAATAATATTTCAACGGGATAATTACTGTGTAGATAGTCAATCAAGGAGGAGTGATGCAAATATAGTTGTGTTTAGGAATGACTTTTATACCCTGCAATTTTAGTCATTATGACTGTTGTATTACTTATAGTCATAATTATTCCCTATAAATATGAGACTTGAATTCTTAATAAAATGCACAAATTTATTAACTTCCCTATTTTTTCTCTCTAGTTTATATTAGAAACAATATTTTAGATTTTGTTTTACATGTCAAAAATATTTTACATATAATACAGTATATAGTATTTCATGAGATGGTTTATTTATTCTGGGTATATACGATATTTTCCCTTAGTCTAGTATGTTTTTGGGGCTTTGTGCTCTACGCCCCTTTCGTTTGAAATTGGGTCTTTAAAAAAATGTCTAACCCAATACTTTTTCCCTGTGTGTTTAGGACTAGTTGATGGCCCTCTCTTACCATTTCATTGGAACTAGGTATTATTGTATATGAAAAAAGAACTTTGCTAGTTTGCTATGGTAACAGAAGGCAGGGAAAGTTCGGCAAAGTTCATGAAAAAAATACATAATTACAAATGTTTCAAAATATACTTTTTAAAAATAAGAAACTTGTGAAAAAGTTTAAAATTAAGCGATCATATTTGTAACCATCTGATAAAAAGTTTGTAAGTTACTAATTATTAAACATGCCAAGGTCAAAATAACACACTATTTAGGATTGTAGTCACGTTCTAGTCACAAATCACACAAGATCGCATTTTACAAAAATACAAATTGTGATTCACAATTACAAAATTTAGTCACATATCATACAATTTTATAGGTTACAAATTATTTATTACTCACAATTATTCAATTAATTCATCACAATCGCTCTTATTCCATCACATCTCACTCCACCCCCCACAACCACCATCGACACCATCCAAAATGCTGCGACCGACACCTCAAATTCAAATCCGACCACTATACCACCACCGCCAGCGGCAGCAGCATCGATTTTACCATCACATGTACCTCCATTACATCACATGTATACTTAGAAGCGCACAACTAGAGGCAGGAGCAGTGGCGCACCGTCCAAATCACCCACTGCAGATCCAACACAAGTCCACCTCAAAGGGGTGGTCCCCATCCTTCTCAAATTCATTTGACCCGTCTTTTAGACCAGTGAATGTGAAAACCAACTACACGATTAAATTACACATATCTGCATGGTCAGAGTTTGGTTTTTGGTGGCGGTGGTCAGGTTTGGTTTTCATTGTAGAGAGAGAGAGAGTAGATATAAAAATCAATCAAACAAAGCAGATGGATTTTAGAACCGCTGAATTTTTTTTACAAGTACAACATTGGTTGACAATCACTCACATGGAAGGAGGGTCCACGATGAATAAAAAAATCGTGGGTCCCCCTTCATGTGAGATGATTGTCAACCATTGTTGTCAATCAATGTTGTACGAGTAACAAAATTCTTTTTTTTTACACACTTCTGACTCTTTCATCTATTTTCCTCTGACTTTGAACATCTTTGTCGTGAACAAGAAATTTGTTCTTAAAATTGGCTTCGTAATTGGGAAACAACAACTATATTGAATTTTATTGCACAACATTACTAGAATTGGTGGTGGCGGTTGATAAGTGCATTTTATGTGCTTATCCAAATTTCTATTCTTATCTTTTTATATGTAAATTGAGCGATTATTTACTTAATTTGTATAAGTTTTATTGACTGTAGGGAAAATCCTAATTTAAATACAATTGGTGTGATAAAAGGTTATTTAGAACTTAATTGAAGTTGATTCGGAGCAATTGAAGATTAACCGAATTGCTAATGATCAATTGGAAGGTGAAGTAATTGGTAAAAAATAATAAATTTTGGGAGTTAAATTTGACATTTGAAAATTTTGAGGATTAAATTGAAAACTTTTGAAAATCTGTGCCGGGTCAATTATTAATGATTTTGGGATGAAAATGACATAATTGCATATATTAGAAGACGGGGGACCAAAATTACATGAGAAAGGGAGTCCAACAGAAAAATTGAATTGTTTCATCTTTCTTCTCAAACTCTTTGTGTAAATTAATTTGAGCAAAGATTTTGCCTAAATCTTATTATTCTATAAATACATGTCTAGTCCAACAATTAAAGGGGAGGTTTGTAGGGTTACATTCTACTCATATTCAAGTCGAGGCATGAGAATTTACTGTACAAATATTATACAAGTCAAAGAGACAACTTGAAACCAAAAAATTCAAACCAATCACAAGAAAAGAGACCCCAAATGGAGGAAAGAATCAAACAACGAAGAAGTTGGGATTTGAATGTTTTTACAAGAAGGCAAAATTTAGGTGCAAATTTTTTATCTTTTCTCCCTTTTTCCTTAACACCCGGTGATGTACTTTAATTATTTCTTGTATCTTTTTCCCCCATGATGTGTAATCAAGTAATTAGTTAAAATAAATAATTGTAACCTAATTTTGAATCTTAATTTTAATTAAGAAGCTTAAATCTCCGATTGATGTTGTAAATTATTTTTACTTCTATTTTTAATACTTTGAATTAATTGGCTGCTAATTCATTGATTTGTGAGTGATAATTACATCGAGAGGCAGATATTTATTTAGAGCTCATAATAAAATCGGTAAATAATATAAAAGTGTATAAATATATATTCTAGTTAGTGTGATCGTTACATGAATTATTAGAGCTTTAAGGCATTTAATTAATATTTATCCGGATTCAAATAGAGATATGAATTTGACTTAGTTAAATAGAATCAACTTGAACTCGAAAGAGGTAAATTATATACGTACCTTAGACGAATTTGACCAAGTACACATAATTAATTGTTGTAAAAAAAATGGTGATTGAAATTAAGAGTATAGTTATGACGAACTCATGAATCCTAACGCTTAAACCATTGCGTAAAAAATTCATTTTTATTGTTTTCATATAATTATAATAAAAAATACTAAAAATAAGAAAAATAAATTTTATTAGCCCTCAATCGAACTGAAGTTACAGATGATTTAACCAACGATTAGATAGTGTTCTCGTGGAAACAATAATCCGCATTTTTAGGTCTACTTTATTATTTGTTACAATCTGTACATTTACGGGATCCAATAAATTTTTTTAAGGTCATAACTAGTTTACAATCGTCATTTCATTTAGAGTAGCGTAAACTCGCATGTGAGTATATTGGTAATTATTTTTCTTGTTCCCTTTTAGGTATAATGAAAATATTTTATAGAACAAGCAATGAAATGATATTAAAGGAAAATAAAAGACCAAGAGCATAAAAGAGAAACATTATATACACAACGAGTGCGTTGACTCTTCTTTAAGCCTATTTTGTGCAGACATTGAGGACAATATATATTTAAAATTTGGAGAGTGGAGAGTAGATTAGTTAGTTAGGCATACTTGTTTGTGTGTGTAGTATGTTTAAAAAAATAATAATTGAAAATTTTGAAAAAAAAAAATATTCTTATTTTATGTATGTTCGTGTGAATTGGATAACATTGTCAGCTAATTGAAATTATATTAAATTGTTTATGTTTCATGAATTGTGAATAAGTTATGCGATCTTTTTGCTAATTCGATACTTGCTTATTTCATATCGTATTATATTGAAGACAATAGTCATGATAATTATTATTTATTTTCGAATTAGTTACACTGATAGAATATATATAATGAACTTAGGTTTTTATAAACCAAGATCTCAATATATTGCACAATCACTTAACGTATTGAAATAATAAGTATGGGGGTGGTTGATTTAGTGTTTGGAGCTATTTAGACATGTGTTATTTTTTTGCTTTTTGAATATTTGTATGGAATATTTTTTGCTAACAAGTAGAGCTATCTACTAGGGGTTTGATTCCAATTATTTATCCAAAATAAAAAGCATTGTACTAGCCTTGACACATAGAAAAAATTTATATACATTGTTGTGTGAAGCTAATCTTGAGTAATTCAGCCCTATTCATAATTAATATTTAGGAGACGATCTATCGAGAAAGAAGTCTGCCTGCAATGTAAAGTGAAAACTACATTCGATAATCAAAGAAAAGACCGCAAAAATAAAAGATGTGACACAATTTTAAAAAAAAAAAAATTAAAGTGTGTTGAGGCAGTAGCAAAACAATTATAAGTATTGTTTGTGACCGAATAAGCTTTGGATGTTTAATTTGGGATTTGAGTTCTAGTGAGAGTTATTATCCTAGTTGAAAATTGGAGATTGTGATATTCAAACTTAAGGAGAATCGTCATGTATTGAGGTAATGACTTTCATTAGTAAAACCCATCAAAATTTGGGAGGGAAATGAATGAATATTGTGAAATCAACTTTATAATGTGTGTGTGTGTGTGTGTGTGTATTTGATTGAAAAACAAAATGAGTAAGTTTGGGAAAGTGCATCCGGCAAGAGAATAAGAAAATGACTATTAAGTGTCGAAAAATAATCAACTTGAAAATTTCATGATGATTAAATTGACTATGCACACACATTGATCAACTTTTGAATAAGTAAAGAATTACTTATGAACTTTATATGAATTAGTAAATGATTTCAATACTTGATGTGAGTTCGACAAGATTATTTAGCCCATGTTTGGTAGGAATTAAAATTTAGATTTCAAACTAAATCAAAGTCAACAATTAATTTTAACCACATATTTATGGGTCCCACAACTTTTAACACATTTCATCAACTTTTATCAAAATTGATCTAAAATTCGATTTTGATCCCTACCAAACACGAGCTTAATATTATATATTTTTGTTTGCTTGTATGTTTAGTAAATAGTCTTTTGCGAGATGAATATGTGTTTATGTTTGGAAGTATTTGATAAATACATTTTATGCGCTTATTTGAATTTCTATTCATTTGTATTTTATATGTAAATTGAGTGGTTACCCACTTAATTTGTCCAAATTATGTTAATTATAAGAAAAATTCCACTTGAATACCATTGTTGTGGGAAAAAAAAAAAGGTTATCTGGAGCTTAATTAGAGTTTATTCGGAGCAATTGAAGATTAATTTGATTTCAAGTGATTAATTGAAAGTATTAATGGAGCATTTGATAAAAAATCATAAGTTTTACTGTTTTAGGAGTTAAATTTGACATTAAAAAATTGGGGATTAAATTGCAAACTTCTAAAACTTACACGGATCAATTATTAATAATTTTGAGATGAAGATGATTTAATTACAAATATTAGAAGATAAATGACTAAAGTTACATGAGAAAACGAGTCCAATTGAAAAATGGATTTATTTTCTTTTTCTTCTCAAAATCTTTGTAGAAACCAATTTGAAAATTGATTTTGCCTAAATATTTTCTATAAATACATGTCTTAGTCCAAAAAAAAAAAAAATTAAAGGAAGGTTTGTAAGGTTACATTATACATATATATTCAAGTCGAGACTTGAAAATTTATTTTACAAATATTATACAGAGCAAAGAGATCCCTTCAAACATAAAGTCATACCTATCATAGAAAAAGATAGCTCAGAGTGAGGAAAGAATCAAGAAGTTAAGGTTTCAAGGTTTTTACAAGACGAATGCAGAATTTTGATGCAATATTTTCATCTTTTTCTCCTTTTTCCTTAAAACTCAGCAAGTACCTTAATTCCTTCTTTAATTTTTATTCTTCCATGATGTGTAATTAAATAATTAATTAGAATAAATGATTATAACTTAATTTTGAACCTTAATTTTAATTCTTCCATTGACGTTGTGAATTGTTTTTTCTTTTATTTTTAATGCTTTGGATTAATTAACTACTAATTCATTGATTTGTGAGCCATAATTACGTCGAGTGATGAATTATTTGTTTAGTTCACATAGTAAAAGCAGGTAATTACTATAAAAGTGTGGAGATACATTTTATAGTCGGTGCAGTAGTTACATGAATTTTTAGAATTTTAATTATTGTTTATTTAGATTCATATAGAGATATAGAATTGACTTAGTTAATTAGAATCAATTTGAACTTGATAGAGGTAAATTGAATATGTTATTCAACTAGGCATACTTAATTAATTGTTATAAAAATTGATGGTTGAGATTAAATGGATAGATATAGTGAACTCGTGAATCTAAACACTTATAGGGCGTTTGGTGGTGATTAAAAATAGATTTTTTTAATAGATTGTGATAAAATTTTTGAAATGTGTGATTGAAAAGTTGTGGGACTTATGAAAGATATTATTAATATTGATTGTGTGACTTTGATTTAGATTAAAATCAGATTTTAATCCGAACCAAACAGACTTTTAAATCATTGTATAAAAAAAATCACTTTATAGTTTTTGTAGAATTATAATAAAAAAAATCATAAAAATATGATAGATACTTCTATTAGTCCTCAATCGAATTGAGCTTAAAAAAATTAAAATTAACCAACGATTAGATAATGGTACTTGTGTGAACAATAGTTACAAATTTTACAGAGAAACAACAATGTGATGCACCTTTGAAGCATGTCATTCAAAAAAAAACAGATGTCCAGACAAAACTCTCGTTTGACTTTTGAGTAAACCAAAAGATTATACAATTAAGTGCATGTTCCGTACATGATTATAATTTAATCAATTCTGGTTAAACATAATTTTAATCGATATTTTTGTAAGATCCTCAACTCTCACTTATTATTTACGCATTTAAAATGATAAACACGTCATAATTTTTTAAATCTTAATTTTATCACCTATCAAACAAGTACTTAATTGCTTTTTAAGTGTAAATCATCTCACGTTACCTTTCACCCGATTGAATGACTATAGAAATTTCATTTTTATCTAAACTCGAAAGTGTAAAAGTAAAGAAATAAATATAATATGAGTGCTCAAATAATGTTTTCAAACCAATTTAGTGCTACTTTTATCAATTTTTTCAGTTGTCTATCGTTCATAGAGGTTGCTTATCTCTTTTTTACTTTTCATTTTTTTTTCTTTATAATTATATCCACGTTGAAACGTGAAGTAGATCAAGATTTTTAGATCAGGAGTGACCTAAGTATGACAATTCGAACCATCAAACTTGAGATCCGCAGTATCATTGCTCCAACGTGACAAAGGATAGGTCTCCAATTGTTAGTCATTCTAAAAAAAAAAAAATTCAATTTTTGTTTAAAATCTATTTAGCCCTAACTTTTTTATACTCAAACATGTACCGATTACTCAATTCCATTAGCCAAAATTTCAATTTGTCCAAAAATTTATAGGAAATAATAAATAAAATAACTAGGGCCGGGGGATTGCCCAGGCCCTTCTCTCGACCTACACATCCCCACCTTAAGTAAGAATTGGGGTTAAATCTCCATCTGCACTCCATTTCGTCTTGTTGCCATCCTAAAATTACCCAATCCTTTTTTAATGGGAAAATTACCACAAACCCTATTATACAAGATTCAATTTCACAAATCTTGTGCTCTTAAATTTATTTCAAAATCAGCCCCCATCCCAGCATCTAACGACAGAATTCCCTAATTTTAGGGAACTTCCCATGGAAGAATTTCATAACCTTCTCTCTACAGAGCTTTCTCTCTCTACATACATATACAAACACAAATATCTTCACTCTTCTGGAGTTCAGAAATTAACTGATGACGACACCTTCCCTTATCTCTGGCGTCGTCAAGCCTGTCACTTACAAGTGCTTCCCCAATCTATGACGACAATGAATAAAAATAATTAATGTATATGATATTATAATTTAATATTTAATAAATTTATTTATCATTTGATTTTTGAAATAATTTTACAAATTTGTTAGTTTTGAAAAGAAATTCTTATATGTACGTGTTACGTGGTGTTCCCTTTTTTAATTGGGGACGAGTCCTCTTGTGGGCCGACTAGTCTAGAGAAGGAAGCTAGGGTGGCCTTTTGGGCATACTCGTGTAGACCTTTTTAAATATCCTTATTTCTTCGAAAAATTAGAAAAGAAAAGAAAAAAAAGAATTACAAATTCATTGTGGGTGGTAGTTCAAGGCTATATCTAGGGCTGACAACACTAACACTATGGTCACGTAATTACATTACATAATTATAGAGAGCACAAAATCCGTGTCATAATACTGATTGACTTTTTCTTCATATTTAACTAAAGTTATTATTTGCTTATCCACAAAGTAGGGATTATGACAGAGCATCTTGGATCTTCGAGGAAGGTTGCGGATTCCTAATTAATTCCTTTATTTTTTTTCCTGTTTGTTTTCTTTACCTTATTGTTTCATTGTAATCTTCAGTCCGAATTGACTGGTTGAAAATTACCATCGACGAATTTCCTAATTATGAACAGAATTATGATCATATGAAAACTACACAGAATATTTACAGTGCAACTTCCAACATAATAGACAATTGTGGATTATTTATTAGTCCCTCCATTTTGTCAAAGGACTTCCCACGCTGAAAGGATTCTCTAGAAGGGGACAAAAATGAGGCAAATTAAGCCTTGTCTTCGTCCGATAATGCCGAGGAGGCACAAACCCAGCACAAATAGAAAATGGAAAGTTTCTTAGGGTCTATTTGATACAAGATCTTTTTCATGGAACTAGCAATTGAAAGAACATTTTCCAAATTTTTGGTGTTTTTCCATGAAATTGAATTCCCACCTTTTTCTAGATACAACCCACCAATGCACATTTTGCCTGGAAATGTTTCCCCACCTATTAGGTGATTTTTGGTTTCCATCTTTTTTTTTTTTTTTTGGCAATGAGAACAAATTTTAGATTCAATGATAAAAAAAATTCATTTAATTGACAATTTGCATGAAAAACGAAACCAAACGAACACAAAAAAAATTTCAAAATATATTTTTTTAAATTTTTTTTTTTACTTTTTGACAATCAAAACAAATTTTAATACAGATTGTAAAAAAATTTATCTCAAAAAATAACAATTTGCATGAAACCAAAACGGATTAGAAGGAAAATTATACCAATCAAACACAATTAATTGACAATTCCCGATAAAACAATTCTAAGCAATTCAATTATCTAGAATTCATTTCTTTTCCACCCAATTCCACTCTTGCAATTAAACGGACTCTTAGTTCTTTGCACCACAGAATCATGTTAATCCTCGTCCTTATGTAAGAGATTATGTTGGATCCGTTGCAATATGCTCATTACGACCTTACTTTGGGTCCTTTCCCAGCAAAAGTAGGTTTTAAAGCACCTTGGACTAGTTAAAGGGCCGTCTTTACAATCTTACTTTGAGCCCTTTCCCAATGATAATAGGTTTTAAAGTACTCTTGACCTTGTTTTTTTTTATAGGAATGACGTGATCAGCAAATTCCAATTTTTTTTGCGTTCACAACAGTCTTTTGTCATACACGCTTCAACAAATTATAAATCGTATATGACATTCTTCAAGATGGGAGAGGTGATTGCGTACATTCCGATTGTCAAATCGATCAATGTATAAGTGAGTGAGTGTGAGACTTTCTAGAAACATGAGCCACTGAGTTTAAAGATCTCGGATCCAAAAGGGTATGGACTGAATATAGGTTGAGAGCAGTTTTAGTTTTGAGACTCTAAAGTTTACATTTGAATGATCCAAATTGTGAACTTTTATAATAGAAGATGTGAGATACTGATCCTTGGATGGAAAGACACATGGTCTCATCCTAATGGCTGCCTCGTCAATTGATCCATTATAAGCTGGATGCATTTAAGGTTTTTGAAAAATAGCCACCCTAGTACTTGGATTCGACGTCCGATAGATTGATAATTTTGACCTCGGTAAGTTCTCATATCAGTAGGTCACAGGCAGATCTTGTACAGGAGATGTGAGATGGAAGATGACTTTTGTGAATGTGGAGGTTAGGAGTTTCACACTTCTTCCCTACAACATGCATAACATTTCGCCTCAGCCATAGATGGTCGGCCTCGCCATAACACATTGACTGAAGTGATGTATCATCTTGGCTAGGTAGGGGATAACATGGAGTGTGGGCCTTGTTGATTTACTCATAGAGATTGTCTCGTAGGTGATGACTTGAAACCTCTTTAGAAGATGCGTAACAAGTACCTCAGACCAAATAAAGAAAGCATACGTACATTCTATTATTGTGAAAATATTCCTCCATGGCACACCCAATGTGGGACCAAAAATTGTAGGGGATCAAGATCCGCCTCAGGCCGATGAAGGTGTGAAACTTGCTACAATTTTCTTAGAGTAAGAACATCGAACTTTCGAATTCAATAATAGTCAATAGATATTGGGATATAGTCATACCTCGCCTATTTGCTTGTTCTCGTAGCAGTATAGCTTTTTTTTCTGCAGTATACTGACTTGTTGATCCGTTTTATGATATTTAAAATTTATTATATACAAAGAAAGAAAGAAAATGGAAAATAATAAAATAGGCATTCGGTAGCGTTTTGTAGGCATTTTGAGGCTGGAGATCATTATTAGTAGTTTACTTTGGGTATTTATTTTTGTGAATATGAGTTGGAGAGGGATGGACTGTGTCGGACATGCTCACGCGTCCAGTTGTTACAAATTCTTCTGTCGGAATCCACTTATTATAATTTATTATATTATTGAAAAGGAATTATTTATGGTAATAATTTACTTTTAACATTTTTTTATTATAAAAAAGCTCATAAAATATTATTCTTAAAAATTTTTTGATCTAGCTTTATCAAGGCAAAGATTTGGAGTAGCTCGATATGACAACTAAACTTTAATATTGTGACAAAGTGCTAAAGTCCCGTGCAAGATTAGTATAAAGTTGATTTACAATTAAGTCTTGTTTGGGGCAGATTTTTATAAAATCATTTTTAACAATATATTTTATGCAATCTATAACTTTCTTTCATATTTTGACACATTTTAAAAAAAAATTAATTTCACTTGAAAATTTTTTCCTAACAAAGGCTAAAAAATGAAAACAAAAATTAACATATTTAGTATGTTAAAATTAAAACAATAATCAACAAATCAAGATTTTGAGCTTTTATGATGAAATATAAAAAACTCAATAAATTAATTTATTTATATTTTGACATTAAAGTTAAAGTTGGTCAAAATTCTAAAACAGAAAGAACACCACAAAACAGTTTAGTTTGGTTGAAAAAAGATTATATGAATTTGAATTTGGAGATAAGAACAATTCTATTCGATTCAACTGTTCACTATTTTTACACACACACAAAAAAAAAAAGGGGCTAAAGATCATTCTATATATTTTTTTAATAATCATGCTATAAGTACAACCGAGGTTGACAACCCCGATTGACAATCACTCACATGGGAGGGGACCCACAATGAATAAAAAAATTGTGGGTCCCCTCCCATATGAGAGGATTGTCAATCGAGATTGTCAACCCCGATTGTACAACTAGAATAATTTTTTTTTTTTAATCGTGTGAATAAGTATAAACCTTTTTTATTGATTGATATATTGCATCCAATGGCGGAGAAAGTGTGGCTAGTGTGGTTCCTGGCCCATCGTGAGATTTAAGAGAGGGGGGCGGGGGGAATTTTTTATTTTATTTTATTTTAAATAATTATTATATTTTGTGTTTGAACTTTTTCAGCTTTATTGAATTCGAATCTTGACTTTGTTATTAATTGCATTCGCTGGACTGCAACTACCTTGGAATAAAATGGTGCACTAATTCTTTAAATATTGCACATGAACAAGTTATATTAGTTTCAAGAAAAATGAACTTAAGCCCCCGGCACATGACGCAATGACAAATGACAGTTTTAGTGATGGCGATACTCTCGTATGATTATGGGTTCGATTCCTAATTCTACGTTGCACATCTCGCGATTTACATCGTCAACAAGGTCCTAGGATAGTGATTGTGAGAGCGCTCGTGATGAAGTTTTACCCAAAAAAGAAAAATGAACTTAACTAGGACATTAAACCTATATGTTTTATAAATTAATTATGATTGATTAAAATTCATTTTCAAGAACATATTTTATAAATGAATCACGTTTGTTAAAATATAACTCAATTGTTAAACCTAACTAGGGTTCTCACGTTGATAAGTTGTGTGAATGAATCTTCGACTATCATTTCCAATGTATTCTATGTAGCAAATATGAGAGAAAAAAAATAAGATTCAAGAAAGAGAGAAAAATTAAATTCCGATTACTCTCTAACATGGCTTCTACACCTTGATGGACCTCTAGATGTCTTTTTTTTTTTTTACCCATGCGAGCTTGATGAGTTTCATCAACTTTTATTGAAGATGAATTTTTAGGAAAGTAATTCTCCACCTATATTGTCCAATTGTACAAATCGGCGAACATGTCTGTTTTATGCAATTTGACAATGTCAATTCCTTTGGTCAACGTGAAGTCTATTTTTATTTTTCTCTTTTCTTTTCGTTTCTTTTTAAGGCAAACAGCCGAAAACATAGGAACAAACAAATAAAGACAACCTAAATTCCTGCTAGAGTTTTGTATATTGACCCCTAAATCAAATCAATCAACAAACCCCAGAAATGAATTATACCAACCATTGAATAATGAATCCATTCCCCCCTGCTCTTTTTCCCCCATTTCTCATCACTCTCTTTCTCTCTCTGCCTTCCTTTCCCTCTCCCAATCTCTCTGTACATTTTTTTTTTCTTTTTTGTAATTTATTTATTACTGAGAATTGGGGGATCAGGAAGGAAAAAATAGTAATTTAACCACCCTTAATTCTTTTGTATTTAAATTCAGATTCAAGAATCCAATGTAATGATTTATTACTAATTTCTTGTTTTTCTAGGAATTTTTTTTTTCTGTGAATTGTTCCCCGTTTGAAGAAGAAATCAAGAGTTTGGGGCCAGACTGCTTGGATCTTTTTGTTGATTATTTCAAACAACAAGCAATTTCCAGGGGCCCGGATCCAAATTATTGCCATTTGTCGGATTTTAGATCTTGAAAGAAATTGCCAAGTTTTTGTTGAATTAGAAGAAGAGTTCGAGGATTTTGAAACG
Organism: Osmanthus fragrans; assembly: GCA_019395295.1. Lineage (NCBI taxonomy): Eukaryota > Viridiplantae > Streptophyta > Magnoliopsida > Lamiales > Oleaceae > Osmanthus > Osmanthus fragrans. The sequence continues at coordinate 24,715,018 of CM033341.1, read as the reverse complement.
AACCCAGAGCGAGGAGGTTGCAAATTAGAAGATTTTGCCTGCATAATCGATTTTGTGTGCAATCAATATGAATTCACAATTGCTGACTTTGGAAATTGCTTGTTTGGGGATTTTCTTTGGTTTCTTTGCTCTCATCGTTGAGCCTCAACCGAATATAAATCCTCCGCCGCAAATTACGCCGCCTCCTCCACCGCAGCCATTGAGTCCACCACCTCCATTCGTTCCGCTGCCGTCTCCACCTCCACCTCCACCTCCACCTCCACCGCCACCTCCACCGCCACCACCTCCTCCTCCTCCTCCGCCGCCTCCAACTCAATCACCACCATCTCCCCCGCCCTTGCCTCTCAGTCCTCCCCCGCCTTCTCCAAGAAAACGCATCTTCCCACCTCCAAACGAGTCAAATCCACATTTGAGCCCCCCACTGAAGAAAGATAAGCTGAACACGGGAAAGAAAATCGGGTTAATGTTCGCAGGATTAGCCGGGATCTTGCAAGTGTGTGTTGTGGCATTCTTGTTGATTAGGAGAAGGCAAATTTTAAAGGAAGAAGGTGGTTATTAAACCAAAACAAAAATATATTTTGATATATATCACATCATTTGAATATTTTTCTGTTCAATTCTTTTTTCTTGGTGGATCCTACTACATAGAAGGTATGGATAGAGATTCATTAATTGCGGCTTCGGATCGAGGTCAGGCATGAACTGTTTCGAGGACTTGTCGAATTCCGGTGTCTGCATCTGGGTTCCAGCTCTTGTAAATTGGTAATTCTTGTTTTTATGAATAGTTTTTTTCATTTATTTGTTCATTAACACATGTTGCTTCGAAAATTTACAGGATTTGATTTGCAAATCTTAGTCAGGATATCAAAATTTTATGTTCTCTGCTGATTCTATTTGGCTATCATGTTAGTGGAAATATGGTTTTGGATCCTGCAGTAGATCTTGCATTGAATTGAGCGTAGTCGAACCTAAATTTATTTGGTAACAAAGCTCGTTTTTGTCGTGGTTGTGTGAAGATTGAAAGCTGATTAGCTTGGAATAACAAATACAGAAGCCACCGCCTGAATTTTTCTTATCACGGGAAATGTCACCACTTGAGATTGTCTAAATTGATATCATTAACCATTCGGATTGAACTATTCACAAAATGATGGGCGTCATTATTATTATTATTATTTTGGTGTGTGTTGTTATCTATCATTTTCCAGTCTTTGTTTTGATTTGCCATTGATGGGTAGTTATCTAGAATGTATCATTTATAAGTTGTTGGTTAAAGAAGAAGACATTGGGTAATTGTTCTCTTTAGAGTGATTTGCGCAAGTGCATATATATTTTCTTTCCTCGTCTTGGCTTATGCACAAATCCGGGATCATCTTTTACGGTATAATATCTCATCCTATTCTGGTTAAAAGATAATATACAAAACCAGTGGAGGTGAAGCGGATTGGGGATAGAATAACGATAGTTTTAAATGGTTAGGACATGTTTGTATAGACATAATGAGGCTCATTTTCCTGAAGAGTAACACATTGGATGAGGAAGGCGTACACTAAATATACCATGATTTGCGTTAATTGCGAAGGATCAGTGGATTTATCGTTGTGTGCATCTACTTATGTCATTATTCATCTGGTTGGACGTCAGCGTTAGGAGAAAACTGAAATCTAATTCTAATCGTTGGTTGTGTAGATTAGAATCTGAAATTTCAGCTCCATTTTGTTATGAACAACTTAAATCGTCTTATGCTTTGTGCTGACGGGTATTTTTACTATTTTAGGCATGACAACTAAAGGATATTTTTCTTTCTTTCTTTCTTTCTTTCTTTCTTGTTGTAGGTGGTGATTGTGAAAGATGGGGATTGACTTGTAGAAGAAGCATTTTCTGTTTGTCAATTTTAGGAACTGACTTGGAATTTCTTCTGGATTGCAACAACACTATACAGCTCATTTGTCTACTAAAAATATAATTCAAGAAACCCGAGTTATCGATTCAAATGCTGACTTTTAATCACTATTAACTGTAATATTTTATTTATTTCGATAATTTATGTAGTAATTATATGTCTTTTCACGATTTGAAATCCAATCTGCCTTTATTTCAAGAAGCCTTCAAAGACAGCATTTGACAGGGACTTTTGCATCATTTTCAGCGAGTAAATTTGTTAAATTTTGTATACTTCACCTACCAATTGGTGTAGTTGATGGTTGTTGAGTTTAATAAAACATTGTAGGCTTGTCATGTTTTCTTGGA